>WEDG01002291.1:0-351180 GCA_017591395.1 Schistocephalus solidus
ATTTCAGTTCAGTTCAGTGTATTTGAGGAAAGAAATCTCTATTTGTTGCATAAAAGTTGCAAGAATAAGAAGCAAATTAAGAAGTAACAGTCAGTGAATGCAGGCAGGTTTACGGTACACTGATATTGTTAAAGTTGGTTGTCACATAGTCTTCGTGGTACTGTAACATATGTATGTCAAGCCGATGTTTGAATGTATACACAGACTGGGGACATAACAATCGCCTCAGGTTTCGATATGAATTGTGAAATAGTTTCACATTCGGTTTTATTAGTATTACCTTTGTTTCTGATTGATGACCTCGGAGATTTTTCGCAGTAGTGAAGTTGAAATAGGAGCATAACTATTACGCACGATGAAGGCTATATCGTTTCAGACGATTGAGATTTTGTTATTTTGATGGTTATATGGCAGCCAGATTGGACTTTTACTGATGTTTTTTTCGAGCATAAGAAGGTTGTATCGTGGTTATCAAGATGTACCGCCTGATAGCGTACAGTACTGCACGCCATCAAGCGGCATTTCAAAGGCTCTTGGATGAAGACCGCTTTTCTAAAAGTCTTGGCACGCCTTGTAAAGGCCACATCTTGAATATGCGATCCAAGCCTGGCGACCGTGGACCCAACAGGACTACAACATGCTCGAAAGGGTGCAGCGGCGAGCCACAAAATTAGTAAGAGGTCAAGCTGAACTGCCAAATGAGATTTGTCTAAATAACCTAAAGCTCTATCCTCTGAGTTATAGGCAGTTGTGCGGGGATTTGATACAAACCTTCCGTATCGTGCTTGGCATGGATTGCGCCCTCCTATGTGATAACTTTTTCGAACTTGCCATTACGAATAATATCCGAGGTCATCCATTCAAACTAAGTGTGCCCCAAGTAAAATTGGATGTAAGGAAGTATTTTTTCACCAACCGTGTCGTGGAACCGTGGAATAACCTACCTGAGGAGATTGTAATGTCCCAGTTTGTGTATACATTCAAACATCGGCTTGACATACATATGTTGCAGCACCACGAAGACTATGTGACTACTTAACCTTTACAGTATCAGTTTACCATGTAAATCTGCCTGCATTCACAAGACTGTAACTTCTTAACATTGCTTCTTATTCTTGCTATTTTTATGTAACAAATAGGGATTTCAAAGGCGTTAGTCTATTTTCCTCAAATACACTGAGCTAAACTGAACTGAAGATCACTTCCGGAACTCAACCATCCCTCTGCTGTGCGGTTACTGGTGTGGCTCAAGAGTTAGTCCCAAGACAGAACGGCACAAATGAGTTCAGGTACCGATTGGTGAGCGTTCATCCACGAACGCCAAGCCATGAAACTCAATCGTATCAATCTAAGTTGTCTTCGAAATGTAATAAAAGTTATGTGGCAGGACAGAATACCAGGTGCGGAAGTCCTGGTAAGGACCAAAATCGTCAGCATACATTCCATGCTGAGACAAATCAAATGCCCTTGGGCGACCATCTCGCTAGGATGGATGATGGGTGCCTACTTAGGTGAATCTTCCACAAACGCTTTTCTGTGGGTTCCAACCGGCAAGGAGGCCAAAAATACTAAAAACCAGCAATTCGACTTCCCTTAGCTATCTACGGTGACCTGTAGGGACCTCGCTCTGGGTTCACTGTCTTGTAGAAGAGCACTGAGGACTTGAACAGTCATTTAATTGGCCAACTGAATCCTCGTTACCAAAGCCAAAATGGTGGCTTACAAGTCTCTAGCGCCACCGACCTGCAACCCCTGCAACCCAAAAGTGTCAAGCATGCCCATTCTGTCAATGAAAATTACACACATGGATCAGCCTCGTTTGACGTCTGCGGACCGATTGCAAAAACGATTCAACAATCTACTTGCTGCTTCCTCAAAGAGCTCCGTCGCTTTCCCAGTCAAAACTCCCACGGCAACCAAGATGGTGAAAACTCCCAAAATTACCACTGGTGATCATGTAGCTAATATCCCGCCACCGCTGATGTCGTCGAGCACAACCCCTTACTCATAACTGCCATAATACTAAAGATAAAGGGCTGATGACGACCGCCTCTAGCATGCCCGAACCAAAGAGAACACTTCCAACGCCCCCATCAATCATCACCGTCACTATGCCCATCCCCCGCTATCAATCATGTGGACTGTATCCCAGTCTGTCTCCACTGCGATCGCACCTTCATATCAGGCATCGGCCTTGATACTCGTATGAAAATCCATCGCGCTGATAACAATAAACCAGTGTCTGGAACGTGGATATAAATCCAAGCATTTGATTCAGCTTCCAAACTTCCCACACACACTCGGTTACCACATGGCTTTCTCGCCTTATATGTCAATAGAATATCGATACGAAAAGCCCAATCTGCAAATCTTACAACTCTCCTATAGTCAGCACGGTTAATCTCCCCTTCCAACCAGCGCGGCAAACACTAACAGCATTACCACACCATTTCTCTCAGGGGCTGTCAGTCTATTATACCCAAATTGCGACAGGAAATTCACATAACGCATGAATCCACTGTACAGAAAAGGATAAAATGATACCAGGAACAACAACAGGTACCCACCATATTCGCTTCAGCTAACCACACTACTTCGCATACTCGGTCACCAAATGGACCGATGTGACCATATGTGCATCCATGAGAACCTGTAGTAAAATATTGTCGGACAAACCAAATTACCAAACATCTCATAAATCTTGTAGCACCGACCACTAGTGCAAATTGCAGCCTCTTACGTATGCGAGAAGCGTATTTATTGCTCTTTCTGCGTGTGACTTCCGTCACTATAATGTGTGTGAGATCTTATCAATCAACCCAATTTGTGCGATAACAGTGTATCTTATGTTTGTAGATCAGGTCGTGTGAATACGGACTGTTTCACTTTGTAATACATTCCGCCCAATCCCCACATCCGTTGACGAAGCAGATTGGAAAGTGGGCTGGTACCTGGGATAGGGTGCTGCGAGAGTTAGATCGATGGCACTCAGTGCATATTCCCTATTATAAACTATCTGCACCGAAGGCCAACTGACGAGACAACTCGTTCCTCTTCTCAGGTGGAGAGTCAGACTGCAATCTCTGCTTCTTCGTATGACGTCTAAAGCGCTCCAAGTCAGTTGATATTCGTGGAGTCCTTGCTGTTTCTATAAAATAATGGCTCATTTTACGCGAACAAGGCGCGTGTTGCCCGCCTAGCTGGGCTCATTGCCTTGGAACCATTCCCACATTGTTGAGGAAGGAGAAATTTTCGTGGATGCTTCACATTTAGACTCTCCATTTGAACTCAGTTACGGGCCAGTGGCCTTCATTGCGCAACCATGCCGCGGGGCGACCTGTCATATGCCTATAGTTGTGTTTTGAGCGCAATTACTGAAGTGGATTTTGAGGAAAATTTGCCAACTCGATTAAGCCTAAAGTTGTGTTAAAGCTACAGGTTGCTGCTTAGTCAAGTTTGTGGGGACATATAATTCTGCTTTTAAATATAAATCCAACACAGTACATTGGAACCTTAATGTATTTAACCTAAAATCTAAGTTTTCTTGAATAGAACTATAATTCTGTGCCTAATCTTCTAATTTCAGGCCTCAGACAGACCCTCAATTATACTGGACGCAAATGAACCTAGTAGACAGCATGTTGATGGCCAATCTTAAAATGAAGTTGGAGAATATTTGTGGTTATTTTACGGCAAACTTACATCGGTATTTCCTACATTAAAAAACCAAAAATGTCCCACAAGCGGTCCACGGTTAACTACACCGAAATGGTTTCAGGGATCACGTAAATGACCCTCAAGTTCATAGGACTTTCCGAAACGCAGTTCAGTAAATATACTGTGGTATTGCGTTTGGTGAGCTGGAGCCATGAGGTAAGGCTGACATAGTAACTTGGTCGTAAATTCTAGGCTTCTGTGAGCTGCACACAATGGAATGGGAGAGATAAATTTTGTACGCAGGCAATTGTATTTTTGCTGTTACTAAGGTCCTTTCCACCTTGTTATTTTCAGTTAGGATGTCTGCCGTTCTCAAGTTTACCTTAAAAAAATGAACTACGAACTTTAATCTGAGTCAGCTCTGAAATGCTGTTAAGACTGATATGAATGCTAAATTAACTTATTGGTCAGGCACTTGGAAAACTCGGACGAATCATTCGGGCAGTTTCAGCCTGCTTTTCCATTCAATTCTATGCAGGCACCATCGTCTTTCAAACGAAAGTCTAAAGATAGTCACTTTCAGGAAATTAGATCACACTGTCACCTTATTATATGTATATGTATATTTTGAAGGGTTACAGGCATTGCCCTTGATGACCCTATTAATGTTAGGTTATCATTGCATGTGTACAGTCAATATAAAATGTTGTACATTTTAAAATGTTTGAGTCAAAGCATAACATAACTTCAAATGCGTTTTCACAGCCATAAGCGAAACATTGTGGAAGAAAAAGTAGAGCCCGAAAGATTTTTAAAAGGCTGGTTTTTAAGAAATCAGGCTGTGACAGTCGTCTTTTGTCAAATACAATGCAATCAAGCCTTCTTTTTAAAAATCAATAATGCTTTCAGAGGTAACCATCTCACTTGGTAAGGAGTTCCAAGGTCGAACCACTCGTTGGCTGAAAGAAAACTTTCTGAGGTTCAATCGCGTGCGTTCGCTATTAACCTTGTAAGGATGACCACGCAGATGAGTTGTGCAGGCAAAGTCGAAGAAATCCTCCGATCTCAGGGTGGAATCATGGCCCCGGATAATCCAGAATGTCCAGAGCAGGCTACACCGTAACTTCCACCTTAACTTCCATGTGTCGGAGTTATAGTTCGTGTCTCAAAATATCGCTTGTTAAAGGCAATTTGTTGCTGTTGTATGACCTTATTAATACAATTTTTGGGTTTTTATCTTTCAGCTGTCTTCGATTTCCTGCAAATTCACTTGGCTCCTTTACGTTTACAGATGCTAAAGAACTTATGTTATCTTCTCGTCATTTAAAAGCTCACTGTTAACCAGGTTGCTATGCGCACTGTGCACAATGCCTAACCTGCCCTTTTGATAATCTCTCTAGTGCTTAGCTTACTATTTTTTTAGTAATACATATTCAAGAAGCAAGTCAAATTATATTCGGGAATGTTTGATTACCAATTCATTTCCATTGACCAAATTGTGAAAATCTTGGCAGCCTCAGTTGGAATTGAACCCACATCAACAAGGGGAAGGCTTAACTACAGCCAACGCTATAGCCAACTGAGCTACGAGGCCCCACCGGGAGCCGTGATTTTAATAAAACTTGGGTCAAGTCTACTGCAACGTACGGAATTCACCACTTCTGATATACTAAGCTGACTGCTTAAGCAGTATTTCCTAAGCAATCAATAGAGAATCCAGCAGATGAGGACCAGGCACAATTACGCAGTAAATTATTTCGGCAGATTTGAATAATTCCTTTGACCCACTTGCCCCGTTAGCCAACTTGACAATTTCGTTTGAAAGGGTCTGTGCATGCGCGGGTTTCAGTGTGTCTTGCTTGTGCGTCAGGGTGAGATTCTCGTTTATTTTCAGGGCGAAGGGTTGGACAGTTTGTTTCAGTTCTATATCAATAATTTTTGTAACGCACTGTTAAACCATCGTCCTGTTAGCACCGATAAGCATTTTACCCGTCCACTTAGGTTTAAAATCAAGGATTGAGTAGCCGATTGGTTTCGTCATGTCGAGCGTTTTTGTCTCGCCGTAGCGGGCCGTTTCCTAACAAACATAGCCTTTTTTCTCCTAGTAACAGTGGCTGGCTGAGCATATCATTTTGCGAAGAATCTGACTCCGACGCCAACCTCTACGGTTATGTACTGCTTCAGTACGTACTGAAGACGTCTTCAAATTGTCGTATTTTTGAAAGTTTGTGAGTATTCAAGTCAGTCGATCTTAGCAGATCGCCCATTTTATATCACCTCTTGTGCAATGTATTACCTGCTCGAACACGTATTTTTACGGCATGGAAACGAAATTTTTTGCAAGTCACCAAGACACTGCAAGTCTTGTACTGTGAGAACAAAAGAGCGTTCGCTTACACTAAAAAATAATAATCAGAGGTGAATGCTAAAGCGTCGTTATTAACGAAGTGTGCATACTGTCCTTCTTTTGATGCTCAGCGTGGGGCTACTGTGGGTAAGCTATCTACATTTCCGCAGTAGATGCACAAAATGCCTCCACTTATTTGGAAAGACCGACGAATTCAATACAGTCGCGTTTTATGACTGATCTTGTTGTGACTTGGTCCTTTCCCGCATCGGGAAAGAAAGCAGTTTCAGACAGCATTTTGTAAATCATCTCTTGTAGTTTAAGAATACGGACCCAAAACATGTAGGTAAATTATTTCTCGCTTAACATTCTATGCGTTCAGCTCTAGTTTACCGGATTAAATATCACTCCTCTGTAAAAAGTAACAGCCCCGCCCCTAGGTATTTAAAACCCGTCTGCTTCTTCAAGTTGGCAGAAATCAACCCCAAGAGGTGCCCTCTGGTCATAGATGCAGCCCGAAAACTGGTCTTTCCAGCGTTTATAGATAAACCGACTGATTTAGTCACCAGTGAAATCACATTCTGCAATACAATAAAATTCGATTTTTGCAGAGCGGGAAGCTAAGGGTGGCTGCGATAAGAACAGGTGCTGGCCCAGTCAGCAGTTAAGCTGCAGGTCACAGCACGAACCCATACAATGAATCGGGCCCAGCATTAGTTTGATAAAGTTATTGATTGTCCCGATGTTTGAAGTCTTTTTTGTAGAGGTGCCTGTTTCAGATCAGTGATTTTTCCGGGCATCTTTGCCGTCATTTTCCTCAGTTGGCAAAACGAACCATTTTTTTGCGGAACATGGCTTATGTTATCTGGACAGAGAAATGCAAGATTCTTCCGCCTATCCAGTCATTACTCGCCACTGGATGAACCCTAGAATTTCCTCTACTGCTTCATGGACTGAGGGCCTTGAATATGACCATTTGCCACTGCCTTCGACTTGGGTCGCAAATCGGGCACGCTTTGTTTGGTTTTCCTTTTGTCCCCTCATAGCGTCTTGTGTGACAATTTGGGCCCATATTAGCGATAAACTTGCAAACATATCTAAATGAAAAAGTGCCATTTTTTCGACCAGTTTCGCACACTCATTGGTCTGCTATCACAAACCTAACTACGGAACATTGAACTGCCCAAAATGTAGTCGATTTGACTGGAAGTATGACCGTCGTTTGAATACCAGGTCAGCGAGTGTTTGAGGCGATTATGGAAGCACGTGTTCTTGGCTAACACTCGGTTCGGGTCAGAAGAATCCCGCATTGAGAATCAGACATAAAGCGATTGTTAATGAAGAGTGGTTTGTAGCTTCGATTGGTCCACTCAGGCCGCTTCAGTCATCAGAAACAATCAGCAAATCATGACTAGAGTGTCTCCTATCTAGTAGACGGTTTCTCCATTGTGCCGGTCGCTGGTTGTTGCTAGTGCTTACACAGAAACAGCAGAGCTGTAAATAGTTTTCATCCAGCTGTACGTGAGGCGACCAGCAACTGACTGATTCTAACGTACTCGTCACTTGATCTGCCTTTTGTCAGGGGGCGATTGTTGCACCGTTTATACCATAAAAGACAGGTGAGCCGCCGTGGTGGAAGGTGAGGGGGGAGTTGATCTCCGGGATTTTTTTTTCGCAAACCCTAGTTTGGAAGTCGGACTTTTGACAGACGCATTGATTGCACTGGACACCGTCCGACCGAATATACTAGGCTCCAGCAACGTTCGCGTATTTCAGCATCCATTACGAGCGGTCCGCTCCCGACTGTGTAGTCCAGTTCAAATACTATTCACTCGCGCCACTGGGCCAATGTTTCGGATCGTGTCGGTTTCCGCAGACGCCGCAAAATGAATTGCGGAGCTTGAAAAGAACATTTTTCTGGGGAGTTTGACTACAGGTGGGCTCCTAACAGCCTTTCGGGTTGTTTGTTCGAGGTTATATCCTCTAGATTGTTGAAAAAAACAATCCACGCCAGCAATGGCAAGCAGATATTTTTAATGTCTATTTATGGTTGCTGTGGCATAGTGTCCTAATCCGGTTCCGCGTTACTTATTAGGGTAGTTGGGGTGCCAGATCTCAACCCGTGCCCTGGAAGCTCTTTTGTTGGTAGCCCGCAACTGCTTATCAACAAAACCACTGAGCTTACTTAGATTGCAGCTAATTTTCACTGCATGTTGTTCTACTATTCGCCACCTGTGGACGCGCCGGGTAGCCCGGTGGGGTACTCGCTTTCCTGGCTTAAAAGCTGAGAACTAATGAATGGAGTCAATGAATAGGGTGTGGGGCGTATTTTGAGATGATGCATAAAATAAGGACCTGCGTTCTCTAGTTGTATAAGTCAACCTGTTCAGTGAATCTTTCTAAGTATTCGGTTATTTTTGTCGCCTGGGCTTTGAATTTCTTGCAGTCTAAGTCCTTTTGTTGTGTCATCTCACGCTAGAATCAGCACATCTATCTGATTATCATCTCATAGAAAACTAGCTCCGTCTCATCGTGGTAAGATCCACCCGTTTACGGCCCCTTCTAGTTCGCAAAACATTTGAGTAAACAGCAAATGTGAAAACCTCTTACTCTACAAGCAAGGTCGCCGTTTTCCTCATGAGTGGAATCGTGCACATGGACCGTTGAAGATAATTGAAGTGCTAATAAAATATTTTGTTTCATTGTTCTAGAGAACAACTGGCACTAGCTTACCTGTCAATGGACAATAGAAACAAATACTTTGATCGTGGCTCACGAAATTTAAGAGCGCTCTGACTGTCGTTTTTAGCAATTCGTTCTAATCACTCACTTGTGTACGTATTATTGAAAAGTATTTGTGGTAATTAAAGTCTGGTCTGGTCCATTTAGTTGAATGCTTCGTTTATGAGCATCCCCTAAACCTCAGCTGCATAGCATGTTACATTTATAGTAATAAAAATGCCACACAGGTCGCAGTCAAAGAACCATGTCTCACAGTCCAGTTATTTTGTCACCAAGCATAATGCGCGCTCCACCCGAACTCCTCATAACGATAACTGCGTCAATACTCTCCATTCTCTGGACGTGCATACTCGAATTCGCTTCTTGAAGCACCAGGTCGCAAATACTCTTTCCTTTGTATTTTTTTATAGACTTCTAGCCTGCATGATCAGCCAATTACCATAAATTTTGTCGTTCTTTCTGGTGTGACCACCCTTTCCTGTTCTACATCGTTAAAACCGTCGTTTTCCTTTTCCAATTTCGCTTATAGTTTCCAGCAGCAATCGCTCCACATCATATCGATCCAGCTAGAAATTAATCTCTGTGCCACACCATGCAGCAGATTTCGCCCTCAGTGATGTAAGTCCGTCTCGACCTCTAATCTATCTCCCCATATTGTAGTTTGTGTTGCAAGTGTGGAGCCGCCATGCACTCCAACCCAAGTAATATGTGTGAGGCCTGTCTTACGGTCGAATGTGACATTGCAGCTGATATTCCGAAACAACACACGATTACGTTTTGTCCAAAGTGCTCCAGGTAACCTTGCTCACCGTTAAGTACACGGGCTCTGCTAAGATTTCTAAACCCCCCCTCCCAATGGATCTCTGCCGCCTGGGAGTCACCCGAATTGCTTTCTCTCTGTCTGAAGAGGGTTAAAGGCCTCGGCAGTGGTACAAGGTTGAAGGAGGCTTCTTTTGTTTTCACGGAACCCCACTCTCGCCGACTCATTATTCAGGTAAATCTAGTTTTCGTCTTGTGCAGACTAAACGTGTTCCCACTTATATTTCGCCTAGCTGTGCCTGCCATGCACTTTCAACTGTCCAAATTTTCAGTACAACTATAAATGCTCGAAGGCTACCAAAATGTTAAAATTATACTCACTAAATTTCGTGCTATAGTTGCGCAGTTGTTTCACGACATCAGCCTCGTGTAAGTCAGCCAGGGTGATCAGACCGTTGCTGTGCGGTCGAACAAAAACTTCTCTTATCATTCGTTCGCCGGATAGCGGTTGCGTGCGGGTAGTTCAACGAAGGGATGGTTTCTCTTTATTCCTTTTCTTTTTCCATTCCTCCCAACCGGAATTTTAAGGTTTCAGGATTGTTCCTGGTAGTGAGCGAGGTCTTCTTTAGTGGCAGGCAAGATTCCTTATGGTATACCGCTTTGAGTTATCACCTTTTGTGGGTGATCGATTTGCTACATCGATGCCCAGTCATTAGAAGAAGTATTACCGCCCCATGGTCCGTAACCGCTTACCCGTAAGACCGGAAAGCCTGCTTTTTTAACTGTCAGCTTTCACTGAATGTTGTTCAGCTTTCCACCACCTATAGGTTAAAACCCAAAAATCGTCTTTCTGGGGTTTCTTTCGTGTTGTAATCAGAATATTGTCAATCACTCGAGTGAGATAGCACACGCGGAATAGATGGAAAAGTCAGAATATATGTGTACCTCTAGAATTGGGTTTTATTCATCTTGCAATTGACTTATTGGACCTAAAAAATAAAAACAGGACACTAGCAAAATATAGATTAATCGGAAGAATAATTTAGCCTGACATTCTCGCCGGCCAACAAAGAGGGGACCGGGTATTGACAAATCTAGTTGAGGATGTGCAAGTGACAACCTTTAAACGCCTCTGTGACGAAGGCAGTATGGATGACCGCGTTGCTGTTCTTTGCTCAATGTCTACAGATTAAGCTTATGGACACCGTATTCGCTATGGGCACTATCAAGAGTTGTCGCATCCTCTTTGTCAGTTTAATTGGCGTTGTTTTCCTGTTCAGTGTTGGGTGGGTGGTCGGGGGAAAATGGAATGAAATTTTAGAGTAAGGGTGTGACCGTCTCTTGATGACAATCACCGACATTTTTTCCCCTCTGAGAGCAAGCAGTCTAACGGATATGGTCCCTCCTCTGCCCTCACCGAATCGTACGTGAGCATAATGAGGGTTTCACTGAAGCAGGTCAACCCAGACGAGCGGATCATATTTAGACTGTTGGCCGCTCTTCTTCAAGAGGACTCGGCCAGGGGAGGTGAGCCACATAGGGAGAGTGGTTCCAGTGATTGACCTCCGATTATAGATAAACATTATTTAATGTAGTGTCACATTAATAACAGTGACCTGATTGAGTGTATGGCATCCAAGAAAATAGATTCCCAGGGCGTGACAGTCAGAATTTCAAATTTAAAAGCAAGTAAAATAGTCTTCCATAAAGCTTGTTTCAACGCTCGACCTGCCCGTTTCCTTGATGATTATACAGAGTTGTCCTACTAGGCGTCACTTTCTTACCGTTGAGAAATTTTTGCACGTTTGACCTAAATGACCATCCCGATCAGTGTGGATGTACGAAAAAGTACCGAATGCGGAGAAGAGCTGGCATAAACACCTAAGGACAGCTTCGACAGACTGATCGGAACAAGCAAATGCGAATGGAAAACGTGAATATTCATCAATAATCGTCAGCGGAAAGGGACCTTTGAAGTCGAGTGACAACGGTTTGAATAATTGGCTAGTTTTAATGAGTTGACCTTGTGCTTTGGAGAAGAAACGGGGTTTGACTTCATGGCAGGTATTATATCTAGACACAGAAATACGGATTTCCTCCACAGAAAAAGGAAGATTTCTGGCCCGAACGAAAGGCGATGGTCGAGAGATACCAGGTTGACGAAGGGACTCTTGTAGATCTTTCAGATTAACATTTGTTGGCAAGGCCCCACAGCAACTACGAGAAAGCGTATCCGCGGCACGGTTTCCTTTCTCATGTCTGTAAAAGATGCCGAATGTGAACGGCGACAACTTCAACCTCCATCGTTTGATCTTTTCCTTCTTCATCATCCCCTTTTGTTGATTACCATAGACAGACTGCTTAACTGTAATCAATTAAAATGATTACAGCGAAGAAATTTCTTCCATTTGCGTGTGGGTTCCACTACGGTATACGCTTCTATTTCGATCGCAGAATTGTTTTGTTCATTTGGCCAAAGACTAGGCGAAAAGAACGCTACTGGTCGACCATTCTGGTTCAATGTGGCAGCAATTGCGATGTTTGAGGCATCGGTTTCGAAAACCAATAGGACATCGTACTTAAAATTAGAGTTTGTGGCTTTCGAAAGTTCTTCCCTTAGTATCTTCAGTGTTTCCAGTACCCTAATAGTAGGGAGAAAATTTTATTGTGAATGAGCACATTAATGTTATCTGAAAAATGATCTATCCGTTGTGAATAGTATGCAAACAATCCCACGGCCCTTTGCTGTGACTTTTAGATCATGCGGAGAAGCCATTTCACGCAAGGGTTTTAGGTGATCAGGATCCGGTCTGCTGTTGCCCTTGGACACTTCGTAACCAAGACGCTTAATTTTCTGGGAAGCGACGGTACTTTTTGCTTCATTGAAGGTTACGTTGAGGAATTTTCGGAGGTTTCAATCGTGCTCCGCGACGCCATTTCCGCAAATAGTTATATTATCCATGGAGACGAAAATACCTTCAGGTGTTCATGCGAAAGTATGTCGTCAATAGTTATTCGTAAACACGCAACACCGTTAGTCACACCAAACGGGATTTGGTCAAGTTGACACAAACGCTCACTAGCTTCGAAAGTAGTGTATCGCCTTTCGTCTGCCTGAATAGGTATTTGGTGATAGGCGCTCAATCGTTTCATCTATCCTGGGGAAGGGGTAGGCATCGAGACGGGTGTATTTATTGATAGTCTGGCTATAATCAATGACCATTCGTATTTTGTGGGTTTCGTTGGCTACCACCAGGATTTGGGCTCGCCAAGGGCATGTGGAGGGCTCTATTACTCCTTCAGACAGAAGACGACGAATTTCTTCTCGTATGAATCTTTCGCCGACGTTTGTGTGTCTGCGAGATTTGGTTGTGCTAGGCTTGCATTCCAAGTGAGGGGGCTCGATGAAAGCGGAAGCAACGGAATACGGCAAAAAGGAATTTCGATGCTTTTGTGTAGCCGAGCAAAGTGATGAACAAGAAAAAATTATCGCATAAGTCCCGCAAAACCGATAGCTTGATCTTCTTGCCAACAGTACTTTTATATTTAATCGAGACGAGAACATGTCCTTTCGTGGCAGTGAATGACGTGGTCGCAGAGTTCTGATAAGATTAAGACTATCGTTCCGCCAATTCTAGTGATCTCGCCAGATCAAAAGCAGTTTGAAAGTTCAAAGTTTTCTGCTCCAACGCTCTGCCAAATCTGGCATCGTCACAGTATTGTTCTGCTGTTACAGCTTTGAAATCGCAGTCTTTAGCTAAGGATTTCAGTTTTGGGGCGGACTGATCAAGGCTTTGTCTTCCCTCTTGTCTGCAGGTCGATAAAAGATGATGGGCAAAGACTTCATTTTTACGTTTTTAGTAGGGATCTTTCAGCAATCCAACAGCTTCTTCATAACTGGAACACTTACTAATGCACTTCCAAACAGTTGAAATATAATTTGTCAGAATACTCAATTTCTTTGGTTTTAGACTTTCGATCATAGTCATCAAATTCGCAAACGTGTGAACCAGTGGTTCCATTATTTGGTGACGCCGCGAGCATTCGAATCCAAATCTAATCGTTCTGGCCTGAGAAATCGATCCATTCTTGAGTTCTAAGATGAATAAATTGTTGTACTCAGAATATTTTCGGTCACTCCAATGCGATAGCATAAATGGAATAGATAGAAAAATCAGAAGGGATGAGTACCCGAGAATTGATATTTATTCATCTTACAATTTACGTATGGGAGGTAAAAACGAAAAAATATAACACTAGTGAGATATAGATTGATCTGAGGAATAATTTAACATGTCATGTCGTCCCTGTCAAATTGTGTGTTTAGCAGGGTTTTCGAGTGGCATAATGTTTATCCTTTGCTCTGCTTGTGTGTAGTAGGACCTTTGGCGCAGCAGGTCTTCTATGTCACATGTGCCCTGGGCTTTGATTTCACAAGCAGTGAGTTTTCATTCTCGGAATTTATCATTTCCTCCATAGGTTTAATGTGAGCTTGAGCCTCTCGGTTACTACGCCCCGACAGTCTTATTGTGAGCACATATGGTGCAACTTTTCCAGGTGCACGCGTTTTTCATCCTGTCTTACAAAGATATAGTCCGAGTGAAAGCTGAAGATTGACTTCGGCGGCAAATCATCTGAGACTGCACACGCAGCCAACAATGGAGGACACCGGACTTGTGGAAAAATAATTTCTTATGGACACGATACTCTTTTCTTTGTTGCAGTGTTGTGTTTTTGGAGGAACACTTGCTCGGCCATTAACTCTCAACGCATTTGCTTCAGTTTTGGGATTACAGGTTTTTTGGGGGAGGCGGAGAGCCTATCGAGCGTCTCGTGATCTGAACACAGATTTGTAGCTGAACTGTCTGTAAACCGTGCTTTTTCTTTCACAGTTTCCGTGGCCTCTTCAGCGGTAACTCCCTAGTCATGAACTGTGACATACGATCAAAAAATAACGGGAGTCTGGTTGGTTACCTTTTTGGTTGCTCGTTGGCTTTTTCTTTACTTACCTTTAATTGCTACTGCACACCTCAAGTACACAAAAGGATAGAGAATGGGTGATTGGCTCAGGAACCGGTGTGCTAACAGGTTTGGACTTGTACTGTAGGTTGGTGCAGCATTATTAGCTGAGATAGAAGGGTTTTTCGTGGAATGCATGAGGGACCAATCTAACGAAACTTGGAGAAATTTATGAAAAGCACCTAATAGTAGTACAGAAGCTGTCTCCCACGCATTATCCAGAACACCTAATTATATAAGAGCAGCCCTAAGTCAAGAGAGAACAAAGATATTAAATATAGTCTCGTACTGCTAAAGAATAATACTTCTCAAATAGAAGCGAGAATGCCGAAAACACTAAAATTCATGCCAAATAACCGGGTTTCGTTGAAGTGCCTTTTCCTTGTTCAGGCCATCGCGAGTGAATAAGTAAAGTAGAATATGTGCAAGGGTGCATAAAACCACTTCAGTTCATTATCCCTTCAAATATTTTCAAGAAATGCAATGATATGAAGTGACACCTGACCAAGTGCTTGGTGTTGGGCGGCATTTTTCAACGTCCTACGGAGAATTGGGTGAAACATGTTTCTTTCTTTCAGCGTTCAAAATGCACTTGATCAGGACAACGAGTTTGCTACACTTTCCGTTTGGAAGATCTCCGTAATAAAAAATTGTTGTAAGCTTGACTGCTAAATAAGAATTGACATATAACTCTTGAGCGCAATCATTTTCATACGATTTTCTGCATTTGAGTAAGATTTTCCCTCCAGAAAATTGCTGTTATCTGGCAGCGCTGGAGGTTCCTAGGGTGTCATTGAACACCGCTGCTTTCAGGTATTTATTCGACCGCGAAAAACTGCCCGAAAGTCAGTGGTGCTTGAAAGCTGTTGTCTATGAAACGTCTCCTCTGCTTTATTTTGCCCGTCAGTCAAATCAGATTCGTGGGTAAAGCAGTTCTTCCCGAAGAAAACGGGCTTCTGAAAAGAGAGCTTGCGACAAATATGCACTTGGTCAAATAAATCATAGTACCTTTCTTCTAAGAAGTGTTTTGTCGTGGTACGTCGCAAATGAATTACTCATACCATTCATCTCCAAAGAAGGATCAGAGTAGAGCGATCCCATATTAAAGCATTTACCCAGAATAAACTGCACCGAAAAAACCACATATCTAAAAGTCAGCTTAGCAGATATATAGCCGATAATTTCGCTTATTTCTAAAATTTCTCGATGAAATACAATTGAATATTGTCTGTTGACAGTAATACTATTTTAGAAAAATAATAGCGCAGATTTCCAAGTCTTACTTTTTGGAGCCGATTATCTGTTTCATCACCCTTTTCAGTTAGGTTATCTGTCTGCTCAAAATACATCTGACTTTTAAACTCGCAAACAACTTCGGCCAGCTCTTGTTAAATGTCGAATGCCCTGCACCTCTTGTCTTTAAGCGTCCCTATCATTTAATTGCTAGCCCATTTTATCTTCTCAGCTTTGTTCTGTCTGTGTTCCATTTCAAAACTTCATTCGTTTGTAGGTTGTTGTCCGAGGCGAGGTCTACGGGAACACGCTGATTGAGCAAAAAGCTGTTTTATACTTCACGATGCAACCATCCCAGTGTTCTGAATGCACTCGGATTGCTGCCAAGGATTACTGGAATGCCTGTGTTCAAATTCGACAGAGGGTGCGTCCATTCATGCTCTGTTGCTTTGCCGAGGTTCTTTAGAAGTTTAGCAATGCCAGACAGTTACACTACCATAAGTTACAAGGAGATAGACATATTACAACAGTCAATGTTTCAAATATCAGGTAAATAGAATGTTATACGAAATATGACAGTTCGACCGTTGCTACCGACGATGTCCGCCGTGTGCCTCAGCATGATGGGCGCAGGGACGGTGACTTGCGCGTGCTTGATTTTATAGTGATAATAGACTTGCGTAGCCTCCTATGCACTCTCCTCCCGTACTAAGGTCCGTTTTCATGGCCAAGTCAAAAAGACCGGAGGCAGGAGAGGACGCAGATGTTTGGCGCGGTGAGCATCCGCACCTAAGTGTGTCGCCACACCAACTCAGATCCCAGTAAATGGGAATTCCATATAGGCCACATTAAGAAGGAGCCATTGCAGCCTGACTGTTAGTCCACCAGTCTGCCGCTCCGCGCAAACGCACTAGGCTGACTACGAGGTCCAAGTTATCCGTCAGCTGGCAGCCTTCCAAGCCATGGCTGTTATCGCATCCTGATAGCTTCAAACTCGTTCGATTGTTTATAGTGAGAAATGCACTGAGACCTCGACCTTACTCTATTCCTAGGCCCCAGCCACTGTCCGATCCGGTCAGTTCTCGGGTGCGGTGAATGGGCGCAGTGGCTGACATAACTAGTGATCTCGTCTGCGCGTGCCACGTGCACCCTTTGCCCCCAAACACCAGGATTTCACTCTAAAGAGGGCTGGTGGCTCAGATCTCACGCGTGAAAGTACTATAGAGGCAACATGAAGGAGCCATTACAGTCTGACTGTCCATCAATCTGCCACTCCACACAAACATACACTGGGCTGACTGTGAGATCCGCGTTATTCCGTCGGTTGTAAACCCTCCATTGTAATAGTCTCGGGTGTTTTAGGCAGTTTATAGTGAAGAAAATGCACCTAAAGTCGACCTCATTAATTCACTGTGTGTACGCTAACACCAACTGGTGGCCAACTCGATCGAGTAGCCCGCTGATTTTGGCATGACCATAAGATGCACAAGTATGGGTATAGTTGACCTCCAGTGCTTGCTCCTTTTCGTCAACGATATTTCGCATTTAACCTTCATCGAAAGTTACTGTAATATCGCCACTCGTAAAATAGGGTTAACACCGCTCTTTTCGCTGCTTGTCTGTTTGAAGTAGCAAGGGGGTAGCCCTCATTGGTCTTTTTTGATGTACGGTACGGAAAGAGAGCGACCATTCGTATGAAGACGAGCAGTGTTTTGCTAAAGAATAAGTGAGACTCGAATTGTCCTTTCTGGTTTATTTTAGTGTGTGTCGTCCGTCAGCCGTATGGAAAGTCCAAGACGTAAAAATCGAAGTTTGAACTGGGATGCAGTCTCTTACTCAGGCAAACATACTAGCTCAAATACAGGTCCACGGCCTCTCAGTGAAATGAAATTTTGCTTAAGGTTTAATAAGTAAAGCCCAGGTTCGGGGTCTGGATCTTCTTCACCTGGTGTAGAGGTATAGCTTACTGGCTATGGTCAATAAGTTAAAAACAGTTGTTAATTTTGCCCAATTTTGAAAAATTTGGCGGCGTCGGGCGATTCGATCCCATGGCATCAGGGGAAGACCGTAGCACAGTCAGTTCTCTAACCACCTAAGCGACGAGGCTCCACTTGTAACCGTGAGCTTACTCACACTTGGGTCAAGTCACTCGCCCAACCTACTGCAACGCATGGAATCCACCACTTCTGATACAGTAAGCTGACTTTCCTAACAGGATTTCCTAAGCCATCAGTCTAGAATCCACCAGATGACTACCGGGCTCACTCAATTATTAGGGGGTTTGGACATATTTTCATCATTCATTGAACCCGATTGTGAAAAACTCAGTGGCCTTGGTGGCACTCGAGCGCTGGCCGTACTGAAGCCTTCCCCTTGCTGTTATGGGTGTAAATCCCACCGAGGCCGCCGAATCATTCACAATTGGGTCAAATGAATTATTTAAATCAGTCAAAACCCCCTATTGAAAATGGTGGTTTTAATTTTCTTTAGCTTTCTTGGTAATACCCATCAATTGGTGATTTTGCTTACTCCGCAACTTTTAACCCCTCTTTGTTTTCCTTTTAAGGTTGACCACCAGCGTACTCTCCTCTACTTGGAGCAGATTTTGCTGCGCAAAAATATTCAGAAGCATTATAGTAATATAAAACAGACAAAGGGTAAGGAACCATTGCTCCTCTCTGCGTAGACATTTTTTCTACAGCACAGTATGCGGCCAAACCTTATATGGCGGTTTTTGTTTTTTCCTTCTGATCTGTCTGCATTAATTCCCCATTCTTCTTCCCACTCTAGGTGGATTGGACTTTTTCTTCTCCACCCGTGCCAAGGCTATGGCCTTTGTGGAATTCGTCTCCAAAATCATACCCTGCCGACTGCAGACATCACAGCAACTCAAGTCTCACGATGTTCACAACAACACCTACAACTACAAATTTACCTTTTGTCTGGAAGTAGTGCCTGTGTGCAAGGTAAGGTAACAAATTGGAGTTTTGTTTTTCCAGCCAGCTAACGCCAGCAAATGTTCTGGGCGTCCATCCTTAGGGCTTTCTACTTAGTGTCATCGTTGGTCAAAATGTCCTCCGTTGCTTATTCGTCATGTTTCCTTTGATACTGCCCATTAGGGACATTCACGGCCGAAATTTCTAAACTCGCGTTCATGATATCAGTTCTTTAGGAATGGTTTGGGGTATTTCTGACTGAGCAAGGCAAATGAGTCAGAAATGGGCGTTCTAGTCACTCCTCTTCGCTGGTCATTTTTCGAATACTTCCTCTCTTGTTTATAAACAGATGGAGGCGTTGCCTAACCAACCGTGTTTTAAAATATTAGCAAACTTCCTATAATTTTGAGGATTCCATACTATTTGTCACTTTTACCTTCGCATTTTTGCTAAACCTTGTATAATTGAGCCGGAAGTGTCACGAATCGTTTAACTTATTACTATGAAACTATTACTTGTAATATTTAAGTAACGTATTCTTTAATAATTCATTCATATTTCAACCCCGGTGCCTATCCCTATTTAAATTCATCACGCTTGCAGACCAGAGATCACTCTACTTTTGCTGTAGCATACATGTACGCGGGGGCTCGTGCCCTCTAAACTGGTCAAGTGGTAGATGCGTTGGACCAACACGGGGGCCACCTCAGGGCACGACAGGCGTTATTCGGGTTGCGCTCCCATAACAAATGCCGACCATGGGAGGGTGTGGTGGCACGCCCAGGAGCGGTTAGGATCTAGGAGCCCCGACCGCGCCAGCCTACTGCGCACTCTCCCATCTCCGATCTTCTTGACACCGGGCATAGATGGAGGAGGAGGAGAGAGTGCGGTAGCTGCAGCGCAAGTCTGCTATCGATTTAAACTAAATCACGCGTAATTCACCGTACCTGCACCACCCTGTTGTAAAGCGTACGGTGTACCTCGTCAAAATCGACGGTCTAACTGTCGCTTTGCGTGCATGCGTACGTACACGTGCCTCCAAATACTCCTGACGCACAAAATAGTTAGTCTATCTGTACAGTTTATTGATACTTCCTTTGTAGTTTTTTCGATGTTTCCTCTTCCAATTTGTTTTGATATACTTCCGTTGTCTTTAACAAATGGGGAGCTCAAAGGTTCACACCTAAATTTCTCTCTGCCTAACTGAACTGAACTCCGATGTGGCTTGTATACAGCTAAACGTTGCAGTCTTCATCAATGGGTTCATACTCTGTCAAGTAGGGTCCCGGTCACATTGACTATTTTAACATGTTAACCTATAGAATAACGAAAGCGATGTCGATAATATCACCGATTCTGAAAACCTCGTCTGCCCCTTATTCTCACTTTTAAATGAATTTAATCCCACTGTCATCTGACTGCAGGGCGAATTTTCGTAAATGATCTCGCTGTATAGACCAACGTATATTATACTACCCTCGCGGCAGTCTGTCCGGTACATCCGGATGACTGGATTCATTCAATCGTTTTGATTTTGGGAACGGGGCGATTGAAAACTCATCAACCTGTGCCAATTTAAAGACTCTGTTTTCAATTTAAAAAATTCACAAACCACGCGGTTTGTGACCTATACAGTTCACCCGCCACTGCTATTAAGCATATAGAACGTCAGCTCTAATCGCTCTGATATTTCCGCCATATCTACTTTGAGCCGCGGTTTTCGTATACAATAAGTGTGAATTCTGATTGAAATAATTTGTTGCGTAATTTTGGTAACATTGCAGCTGCAATTATTGATGCACTCCAAAATGAAAGTGTTTTATGATACAGATCTGTTTTTTTCTTTCATTCTTCAGGAAGATGTAGTTTGCCTGCCAAAGGGCTTTGCTCATCGTCTCGGCTTTACAAATCAACTATTGGTCGTGACCAAAATCACCAACAAACTCCGTCTCTTAGACCCAGTCACCTGCCAGAGTAAGAAGCGTTTGTAGCTCTTTATATTTGTCCTTTTTACGTTTACTCTGGATGTGATTCGATGGAGGTGTAATTCGATTTGAACTTCAGTATTCTCGAATCGATGTCTTATTTTCCTTACTACGGCATTGTGACAGTGTCGATATGCAATCATTACCTGACTTGTGTCTGTCACATAAGTTTTCTGCAAAAAAACTTGTCCAAAACTGACGACATGTTTGCCAAACTTGTGTGAAGGTTCGTGGCTGGTGTTATAATCACCTGCCTGGCCACATTACTAGCACTAATGACTACCTGGAAGTCGAGTTCATCCGCTGGTCTAGTTGCTAGCCGCCCTGTGTGCCCGTACGTGAGTGAGGAGGAGAAAGTGCGCCCAGATGCCGTGCAAATCAACCATCACAATAAACTTATTCACGCGCAAATCACCGTCCCTACGACGGTATGGGCACTTTAGTTGCGTCTCGTGTTATTTGTATGTACTAACAACAACCAGCGTGATAGAGAAAACGTCTACTCGCAGCTGGGATAATTGTTTCGGCGATACCCTCGATACGGTCTGCTGATTATTGCTGGAGTAGCCTGACTGGACCAAGCGAATCTACAAACAACCCTCTTTGCTATTGGTCGCTTCATGCTGGATTTTCAATGCGGCAATGATAAGTACGTAGAAATTTTCTGACCATAACCGTCTCAAACATTTACTGACCTGGTATTCAAACGGCGGTCGTGCTGCCAGCCCCATCGACCACATTCTAGTCAAGTAGTTGGGTTTCTGATACCAGACCTGTGTGTGCTGTCGAAATTGGTAGTACTCATGAGCCAGACCCTATTCTCGTTCGCAAAAATCTGGAAGTTGGCCTCTCCTCTGCACCCCACTTACCATGTGAAAGGCGCCATGATGTCGCAAAAGGACGAAAACCCATCACAGCTGAGACTAAGCACAGAGGTGCCCGCTAAATTTCAGGGAAAAGTCAACCGAATCCCTCACCAAGCGAGGCTTTCTGAATGGAATAACGGTTTTCCTGTGGACACCTAGGCGAGCATCTGATCCTTGCGCAGTCACTTCGAGTACCTCAACTTCTATGACCAACCCTTCACACCATGATTTTGTTCTGTACAGTTGTGTTTTATCCCTCTACAACCTATGCAATGTTATGCGAGCCCCCATTTGTGAAAAAATCGCCGACACATAGCCTTGAGAGAACGATACTGACGCTGAACTCTACGCATTTTTGTTGATTATCTGGCGCCCTGGTGGCTGTGCAAGCTTTAAAATTAGTTCACTCTGGATTAACAGACTTGGCCATCTTTTTGCTGGTCGTCACGAAGTGAGCTAAGACAAGTTGCGAGAACTACCACGACCGTGGTAGACTGTCGGCTTAATATCGGCAAACCATGTGTCTGAGAGTTTGACTAGTGTTCGTACTGGGATTGTGGTTAGTTCATTAATAATTGCACAGCCTCATCGACGTTGCAAAAAAAAAGTTTTTTCCTGTTTTCGTTCCCAGCCTGTCAGTGTGCGTGATAAGGACGAGTCCCAACCAAGCCGGGTTTACAGCTGAACGTTTTTCGGCCGACCAAATATTCACGCTACAGTGAATTCGTGAAATCTGCCATGGCCATCTTCCTCGTTAGATTCACTGCCGCGTTTGGTTCCGTCCATCGTGTGTCCCTGTTGTGAATTATGAGAATCGACGATATGTCGCCAAAAATCATCGTCACGATCAGAGCTTGCAATCTGTCCAGCACTGCACGAATTCCTATCCACTAAAATCTCTCTCGACCGTTAGATCTTCCATCTGGCGTTCGTAAAGGTTGTGTCCTGTCGCCTATTGTGTTCAACTTCTCCATTGATTGGATTCTCGGAGATGCTCCACGCGACCTTGAGGGTATTCGATTTGCACCCGGGCGCTGTCGGACTGATCTCAACTACGCTGACTATTCCACCCTGCTAGTGTGGTGTCGCTGGTTAGTCGGGTGGATAAACCGGTCAGTTTATGATGGGAAAACAAAAGTGCCGATGCACACAAAACTGCGAGTCCCGAAGTCTAAAATGTTTTTGAGCTGCATGCATCTCTGGCTAGAAGACTCTCCTGGGGATCAATTTATGCCAACCTTAAGTATATGGTTTCAAGCACCTAAGGACGGGGTTTCTTCCATGTGGACACAATAAGTAGAAAATTGCCTTCCGAATCGATATTGCCTGCAGGATTTTCACTATCCTTTAAAGGTATCTTTGGACCCTCTGTGTTATCCCCATAACCACGCATAGACAGGGTTTCAGTCCGTTCAATCCTATGTGGTTGTAAATGTTCGATGTGCGTAAGCTACCGGGAAGCTGGACTTATTTGGCCACCTCTGCATGAGAAGGTTGACTTAGTTTACGATTAGACAGTCCGCACTCTCTGTGACAACATCGCAAGGATATCTTAGGCCACTCACCAAAGGCGACTGGGGTAGTTTGAGCACATTTTTTGTCCTCAACTTCATAAAATCTGTTGCTGCCCTCAATTAGGCCTTGTCATCCATCGGGAGGCGTCGAAGAGGAGATCAACTCAGAAGCCAATTAGACGCAGTTCGTCATGACGCGGAAGGAGTTACTGAGCCGTGTATATGTAATCTCTCTCGCTGGATGAGTGAATGGATTAAGTTCTCTAGATCAGTGTGCATGAAGAGGTGTAATTTGCAACATCCTCGAGGCTGGCCCACATTGGCATGACTGCGTTCATACAAAAGGCAAGTATGGATCATTACTTTATCATTTGGAGTGACCATCTCGTTCCCCGGTTTGCGGTTAATTAACCGGTCGTTCGATGCCTTGCCATTCATTAGGCATGTGTTTACGCGGAGACTGCGCCAATTAGTATTGTCCTATTTCACTTTCATCTGGCACGTTAGTACTCAAGAAAAAATTATTAGCGCCGAGGTATGCATTTGTAACACAATCTCCTCGTGGCTGCATCGTGTGTCGGCATAAGATCCACCAAACATGTGCCTGAGGGTTTAACTAGTGCCCGCGATGGGAGCATGGTAGATGAAGTAATAACTGTATAAAGTTGTCCGCTTATTGGTAGACCTTGGTATACGTGTATTCCGTCGGAGCCTATAAATGTTACGTCAACTATCCACATCAGCTTTCTGCGCGCATCCTTAGAGCTCATTTCAAAGGATTGGCTCGAACTTCACGCACGAAATGGTGGTACATTAAAAAAAACTTGATATCGTGTTCACAGGACAGCATAATCTAGAATTACACTTTTTTATTCACATTCTCAATTCCAGCCCGCGATGTTGACGTTCCCACCTACTTCGCTAATCCCTTCAACGCCATCTCCAATCCTCGAAACTGTGTTCAGTTTTTTGTAATGGATGTGGAAGAGGAAATCGACCACAAATACAATGCTCCACCCTCTCTTTGTTCCTCCACGACCTCACTCGCAACACGCGAGGGAATGCCAACCCGGGTAAAGCCCGTCGGTGTCTGGGTGGTTCCCAGCAACCACCTGGGCTCAGATTCGGCAGATGGAGAATCCGTGTACGCGCGCTGCCACCTGGGATACGTACTCAAGGCCGGTGATACTGTCCTGGGGTATGTCCTGCTCGGGCAGTTCTGTCATAGTCACCCTGTCCGCAGCCTTGATCTTGCATCACCTAGCTGGGTTACCTGTTATTCAGCTTTGATCAGGGTCTTCATATCGCGCAATTTTAGTTACACTGCAAAGACGACTCGTACAATATTTCCGTTTCCGAGTAACTTGCTCTCAGCTTTTGCTAAGTGCCTCCCAGCTATATCTGCAGTCAGCGACCAATCTCATTAATTCCTAACTAAGTTTTTGATTAGGAGGGTTTACTTTCTTGGAGGCGTGCTATTGATTATTTCGCGGCATACTCCAGGCCAGGCTGCCAGCTTTTGAATGCACTTATTTTTGACCGCCTGCAAACCCGCACTCAAAAAAACTGACAACTCAAGTCGTATAAATCTTTTACACTGCTTCTCGATAAATTCATAAATTCGCGTTTATTTTAAAGACAACATGCTCAACACTATCCTTTCTTGTTTACGTTAATAGCCTATCGCATCTTCAAATCGTATGCTTAAGGAAAGACTATGTTTAGGTTTTAAAAAAACTACAAATCTCGAATACTTTTGAGCTTGATCTGATGTTTCATTTGCGTTTATGGTTCACAGTCCACAGGTCGTACACTTTCTTGTAAGTATAACCGTACGTTCTTCGATACTATTAAGAAGATATCATATATTTCTCAAAAAAATTGCAGCCTTCGTTTTATAAGTCATAAAAAGAATTAGTAAACGGATAGACACAATGCCACTGGAATGGATATTTTTCGGTTTTAAAACTCGTAGTTGCAAACTTTTTAAAAGCCGAAAGATACCCTTCGAATACAAAATTGGACGATGTGATTTACTACTAGTGAGTGTAGTGAGGGGTATTTTTGAGCCTTTTCCATGCAATACATTTGAATTTATAAGGGCATTTAAAACCAATGAAAAATTACCTATGACTTGAGTAGTCATTTTCGCTGAGTTTCGTTTTTGTGGACGGCCGAAAAAGCACATTCAAAAGTTGGCGTAATTTAAATATCCTGGAATTATGTTGCAGGATAATCAACCCTACATTTCTACTTAAGTAGTCTTTCGTAATCGAAAACGAATTTTTAAATTTCGGTTAACACTTCACGAGATTAGCCGTTGGCTGTATATTCTGGCTTTCTATGCCCGTTTTCGCTGGGAGACGGTCTCTTCGTCAGCGGATGGGAGCTCGGGCGCATTGAGAAAACTAAAAATTGTAGTCCGCGTAGTAGGGCCCTTATGGCTGAGGCCTATGCGAAATGTAAAACCAAACCTAAGTCCGCAGCACAGTGTATGAAATGGGCTCTGGAGAGAAATCACACTGCCATGCTTTTTTCTGTAAATTGCTTTTTCACGAACACCAACGCGCCTACCGAAATCAACTTCAATAGAAATGTCAAAAAACGACCAAGTACGATCGCGTTGTCATTCCCACCGTGTTTTCATATATTTTTACTTCCGTGTCGACTGTGACACTTTAACCACGTGGGCTTCGCGTGTAGTTTGACCGCCATCGAGCAGGGCTTCTTCCATTAGCGCTTTCCCTTGTCTACATCTTTGCTCTTCTTTTTGAATTTTCATTATTTATCTAACCATTATTTGGTGGTGTAATTGTTCTTTCTGCCCCTCTTAGCCTAGATCTAAGGAACGCTAATATAAACAACCTGGACTACGATAAAATACCAGAGGGCAAGCGGCCTGATGTAATCCTCATAAAGCGCCTGCACGCAACCTCCGGCTCACCTAAACCCACGAAAAGGCGGCGCAGGACAACGAGGAATTCCGAGGTGGACTCGCAGGCACCTACTGTTAGCGAGCTGGGAGATATCGAGGAAAGAAGTAGTGAAGACGAGGAAGAAGGCGAGGACGTAGCTGATTATGTAGAGTACTCCGACCCAGAATCAGGTGTGTTAAGCTCCCCCATATCGAGTTTTGTTCTAATGTTGTCGTCTTTTCAAAGCAACTTGAAAGTGGCGCTTCAGTGATCGGATCCAGAATCTGGCGTGAGCTACAGTTCTGCGATATTATCCCGATCTTTTCCTATGTTGACTTCGTGTTGTAATTGGTTCGACCGTTTAAATGTGCAAAATCCTGGCCAAGTGTAGGCTGTGGCCAGGTGGTTTGTGATGGGGTGTAGTGGCACGCAAGCCGTGCCGCTGCCCCTATCCTCTTGTTGTTGTTAAAATCAAGATTTTGTTGTCGATCAGGGAGTGTGGTGGTACGCTAAGGTGTGGATTTCCGGTCTTTCTGACTCTGTTATGACACCGGGGCCAGAGAGGGGAGTGTGGTAGATTCAGCGCAAGTCTACAATCGTTGTAATCTAATCTACTGGCAACTCACAACGTTTGCTTCTCACCTGCCTTGAAGCACACGGCGAACAACGTCGAAACTCGACGATCGAACTGTCCTAATAGGTTATCATACAACTGGCGGTTGCCAGCCCTGTCTCCAGATCATTAAATCAGAAAATATGATTACCATTTTTTTCCGTTTTTAGTCTTACCCTGAGAGCATTCCCAGAATTACCTGTCTGAGATTCGTGCTACGATCGCCTTTACGGGGGAAACGACGTGGAACCGTTAACGGTCCTTTGAAATGGCGATTGTTCTCAACGCTGGAAGTGTGTGATTGCTGTAGCTCTCTTCCATGCAACAAGGTTGTTGCAGTACTTTTTCTAGTTTATACGGAATGGGATTTCTCCGCTCTCGGCTCAGAAAAGTCGCCAACTTGTCTTAATATTCCTACGACCGTGGTCAGATCTCAGCGATGACCCGCATGATGCTACTATGCACAGCAGTTGGTGACACCTGACATGTTGAGTTCAACCCATTATTCTCCATAGGTTCATAAACCGCTTCGATATCTTGAGGGGATAGTTGTGAGCCAGGTGCCGAGGTCATCTCCAATTAAGCTACACCGTTGCATTTGGGGTAGCAGCACTGATCTCGGGACCACCATTCGTATTGAACAGGAGGGGACCATTTCTCTGTGTTTTATGGGGTTTATTCGTTTTAGTTGTGTATCTAGTCCTCTTTTAAATCGTTCGACTTGAGGGATGTTTGAGGACAAAATCTGAATTCCAAACTTTTTGATAGGCTTTTTTAAGTTCATTGACATGAAGGTTCATTACCCACTGCAAAAGAGGTCACTATATTTATGCCGGGAGATCTGTGGTTTCGAGGGGCGGTGGTAGTAAGCTGTAGATTGAAATTTACATCAGCTTCCGGGCAACAGAAAATAGGCATTTAACTTTGGCTTTCACTTAGCATCCAATTCTTATCTGTGCTTTTGTAATTTTTTGATGGGGGCAGGGGTCACACGTCGCTAACCATTTCGAATGGTACATGAAAAAAATGAGCGTAGCACCCAGTCTTTTGTCTGGAAGGGACTAACCACATTTTCCCGAGTGCAGGCGGGGGTTTATGCCAATTCAGCTACTGCGCTCAAGCCGTATCGAGTTATCTTGATATGGTTCTACTATTAAAGGAAGATGGGGGGGGGGGTGAAGCAGAGGTCAAGGTCAGTTCTGTGCGAATAGATACTATTCATTCAAGTTGGGTGTGTTCGGCGGACGAGCTGTCAAATTTATAAAGGAAAACATACGTCAAAAAAATGGTTGAGAGTACGTGATGTACCTCTGCCAATCCTTATTTACGTCTTCTCCAGACCGAGGTCAGTAGCATTTATCGTTTCCGAAGAAGGTGTATCGGCAAGGTTAAACGCAGTTAACCATTTCTTACGCCTTTGCTGACAGTCGCAGGTTAATCTTGAGTCAGCATGAGGACGAAGGACATTTAAAACCGTTTCACTTGCTCTGCTGCGACGGATAAAAATCCAAACAATAAGGCAACACCAACTGCAGTGATTGGCCGACCTGATTAAAAGAAGATTTTATTTGCCTCAACTCTCCTTGCACGCACTCATAGTGACATACAGTGAACATCCTATAGTCGATAGGCGGAAAATTGTCCTTCTATGCATACGACCCGTCCATTTCAACGACTGCTCTTTAGCGAAAGCTCTGCCGCTATGTTTCCAGCCATATCCTGTAAACGCGTTATCGCTTGGTGACATTGTGTGCACCCTATCACAGAAATCAGTGCGTGAGCGCGTGGCTCAATCAGTAAAGCGCTGGACACCAATTCTCGAGGCCTAAATAACGCGGGCTCAAGCCTCGCATTTGCGCTACCCGGCGTTGACTACTGGTTAGCCGATGATGGCACGTGAGTCATTAATGGCCTTTCGGAGGATTTTTGTTCTCAGTATAAATTACAAACCGGTATGGGTAGGAGAATCTATTGTGACACCAACAAATTGCGTGACTGCTTTTCAGTTGTTGCCTTTAGCTTCTTAACTCGTTATGGATGCACACGTCTGGTTTGTATCCGGCAGTCTTGTTTTTAATTCTCCATTATTTTTCTTCTAATTGGCTGCACGTGTTTGTTAACTGACCATTCGTACACTTTTCGATTTCAGGTGAAGATGATGAGAAAATGCAAACTGATCATTAGAGTCCCCTTGCGTTCGCTCTTCTCATCTTTACTCCTAGTCTTTCAGGCATCTGCCGCTTCTTCCAAGATAAAATCTCCCTCGCTGTCTTCTCGTCTTATACCAAGGACTTGACTGTCTTATGCACTGTTTGGTATCATTCTATCCGTTGGTAAATGCACCCGCGATCTTTGCCATGGAAGGACTCCCGACCCTGAGGGATTTAAATATCGATCTAACCGGGTTATTGCCTTATGCCCCATAACTGTGCTTGATTGGGAGAATTCATTCATAGGGTTTGTTTTGTGGTGACGGTCAGTTGGATAGTAGGTTTTTGGCTCGTGTTCTTTAGACCCATCCGACTGTTACAGCTTTTTGCATCCCAGTCCTCGACTTGTTTCAACGTTTATGCCTCGACAAGCGTCAGCTAAGTGTCTGTAGTTTTCCATTGTTTACTCAGGTGGTAGGTCACCAACTGAGACGGTTATCCTCCCACTCTGTCGCTAAGCCCGGGTATGTATAATTGACTAGGAGCCGAGAGAGGCGTGATCCATCATCCCCATTTTACGAAGAGACCTCGCAAGAGCCTAGCTCGCCTCAGTCGCTAATCGGCCCGTTGTTGGGCTGTCTTCGAAATCAGACAAGAACTACTAGGCCTTGTGCCAGCTCCTCTCCACATTAATGTCGCACTCCCTCCCCTGTATGATGCATGAGGTTCATCTGGTAGTAATAGCGTTTACCACCGTCAATTATGTCACTTAAAGGGTCCGTTCTGCCTGTGAATATGCAATTCTTTCGGATGGGATGCAGCTCCTGACCGTGTATTTTCAGCATTTCTTTACCTTGGCGTTATTATCAATGCATCTCCCGCTTGTGACTGAATATATCAGGGTGACAAATGAACGTTTCTAGGTTGAATGCGGAGGCAATATGGCCACACTCCTTACAAACCACTCCGCTCACTCGTCTCCTTCTACCGTTATCACTGGCCCCTGTGTCATTTTTACCAAAGACCGAAGTGTTGAGATGTGACGGTCGAAGATGACGAGTCTTCCAAATTGAACGTTAGGATAACAGAATTAGTAGGACCGTCTTAGATGCGAAAGTGAATGTGCAATTATTTCAGAGACCACTGACAACGGCCGTTTTGTCATGCAGCAGACCAGCATTAACTCTCGAGACTTCAGCGAGTGTCCATGCTGTTCGTTGAGGGGAGATCAGATAATCCACCGGGTTGGCCTGCTGTTGCTAAGCCGGGTGGTCGGGTCGCACGTTACTGGCATTCCGCTAAAAGTTGTGTTGGACGAACTTATGGCGCTTTGGGTAAGGAGAGGCGCTTGCGATTACGAGACTTCGTTTCTGTGGTATCCGTTGAGATTAAGGATGTAGTGAAAAAATGTTGGACGTTGATGTCTTAAATACTCGGGGAACATAATGGGGAAAGGCTAAAGTTGCCCTTAACACCTGTACAGATAGGAATAGTGGTTGTAAGGGGCGAGGAAGTTGCAGTGTGCTAGGTGAGGACGAGTTTGTAGTTAGGCAAAAGCGGCCGAGCGGCAACCTGCAGGTGGTTCCGACTGACGAGTTTTCCGCCAGCGTGCTGAACGCGAATGGCTTTGCCATCCTAGCGGCAGCTTGAAAAGGCTGGTGCGCTCGGTTTTATTTGAAAAGAAAAGGAATGCACGCCCCCAAGTCTTTCGGTCGTAGGATTTGCTCCACGTTCGCGCAGAACATTCTGATAAAATTAGCTATGGCAATATACAGTAGATTGCCTAACTCATGAAATGTCTATATCAGAATTTGAGGTAGTAGCAGGGCAGGCATTTTAAGGTGCTAGTTCTGTTTGTTGAACTAAATTGATGAACAAAAAGCTGTTTAATAATAAAGAGATCTCTTCAGATCAGTTTATTCATGGGTAAATGAGGCGAAATCCGACGTTTCTTGCTATCCAGGAGTTTTCCTACGTTATTTCATTCTAGAGGTCAAAACAGTTTGCTGTTCTGCGCATTGCTATGAATGAACATTAATACAAGCCGGAAAAATTTGGAATATATCCTTTCGGAAAACGGAAAATTTTGTTTTGTTTTCACGAAAATCAGGTGAATGCAAGTTTGAGAGATTACATTGTTTTCGGAAAATGATGAAAAAATACTCAAGTTTTGCAAATTTATGACGTTTTGTTCAAACAAACCCTGTAATAAACTTGTGAATATACTTTGTTTTACCACACCGATAGTTAGGACCTTAAACGCGTATATATACGAGACGCTATTATACACCGCGACTTTTCGCAGTCACGGCGTACGCGAATTCTGAAAAAACCATTTTGGTCTGCAGTTGACTATAAATGAATAAGGAAACTTGAAACGGAAGGGGTAGAAAATTCACATTTTATCGCAAAATCTGAGTATGTATTCGGCCACTCTTGTATGTTTGAATGCTTATAACTCGACTGAGAAGTAAGCAAAGATATCGAAAAATGCTCCAATAGAAAGAGAAAAGATAGTTCTTTAATGTTCAACAGAAATTGTATCCAAAATTTTCAGTGAATTCGAAAATTTGGTCACATGGTTACAGTTTTTCTTGACTTCCCTTTGAAAAAAACATTAATTACGCAGACATTCGACAGTGAAACATCAAATTAAAGCACTTTTTAAAAAGGTAACTTATTTTAAAACATTTTCTAACTAATTATAGGCATATATTTTCCCAGCTTCTGTTGTGGGCGTTCATTTTTCATGGCAGCGAGTTTTCATGTTTGTGTGAGTCTACAAATATGACCCAGACGGCCGTCTGCACTAGAAAGAATGCCCAAAAAGTCACTGCTTCAGTAAATGCTTTTAAGAAATATGTTATTTTGAGGGTATTACCAAACACATCAAATGGAATGTACATTTATGGGCAGTCGACTGAAAACAGGAAAAATCGTAAATAAATCACCTCATTTTCAAGAACTATCTGCAACTCATCGTAATAGAAAACCCGAAATATTTATATAGAAATTGAACAATATAAAAGTCCTGTTTATATACACCAAATGGTACGTTTACGATTGCACCTGACGATTCTATTGAAATTTATTAGTCATCGTCCGACCTGTAAGCTTATTAAATATTATATTCATGTGACGTCCCTATCTGCGCAAGGAAGCAAAAATCTGCTTGTCTTGGTCAAATGCATCTAATAAAATGTAAAAACGGAAGAAAATCTAACAATTCTTGTGAAACGGTGTTGGAATATACAATTTAATGTTAGGCTGCTTGATGATGGCCATACGTTACGTTGCGCTTAATCTCGAGTAATATGTATGTGCAAAACTCTGAAAAAGACTATTTTCAAAAATAATTTGGCTTTTTTCTGCTTTATTCACTGCTTTTATTTCATAGACATGTTTCCTATACACTTACAAATTCAGTTTACTTAACTAGGTCAATTTTTCACACTTTCGAAATCCGTACCTATTCTAAAAAAATTAGCATTTCTAAACAATGTAATGTTAATTTGTAAACAACAAAAAGCCATAAATTTCCTTATAATCGGTTCTTTATTGTTTTAAAATTTTGGTGGACGCAGTGTGCGCTGATTTCGCGAAATGGGCCATAATGCATGAAATCCATCAGATTTCATGAGTTAGGTCACCTACTGTACTTGCACCATCGATGTGTCTATCAGGCCCGGAGGCAAAAGACAAATATTCTAATTCATACCTGCTGTAGAGATCGCCCGCCGACTTTCTGCTACTGACTGCAGTTAATACCGAGCCGGTGTACTAATATCTCTCTCGGTGTCCGTATTTTTGCGCTTAAGTGTGTCCTTGGTTAGTCTACTAACGTCACTTTTTCATGATATTAAGGCCTTGCAGGCATAGGATACAGGTCGTTTTTCAATTAATTGGAACAGGCGTTCTCAAGGCACTTCCTCACGTATTTTTAAAACAACGTTGGCGTGGTTTATGTCATCACAGAGCTGGTCTGTACTTAAATTTGTATGAGTTAAATGGCTTATAGCAGGTATTTTTTACCTGTTTTATTCTATTTTTCTTTCAGAACGTAGTGTACAAAGTAAATAGCACTATGCGAATGTTATAGAAAACTTCTTGAATACTTGCTGCAAAATTACAACCTCACTTTCTCCAAAGTCCTTAAGAAGGCTGATTGTTTTATATACTCCTTAACTAATTATAAATAGTGTAAGTGGGAAGAAAATGTTGAAAACTTTCCCTTTGGAAAAGAGTTATGACCTTACAGGGATTTGCTGGACCAATAAGAACTACCTAGGTAGAGTTCGGCCAGAAAAACCATAATAAATTCACATAAAGGTGCATTTTCGATCGGTTTACTACCAACGAAGATATCTGGAATGTTGAGTAATTTTACCAGTATTAAAAGGAAGATTGGAGGATGGTGAAGGCAAATCGCCTTTCGCCAAGTGGAAATACATTCAGAAAATGCAATATGTTCACGGTATCAACCAAGGTTATTAAGAAGGACAGCATTTTCCCTGTGGGCAGTATGGTCCAGTGTTACCCAGCGAAACCGCAGCGGATTCCCGGAGTCTGCGGTAGAACTGATCGACTAAATCGATGTCCGAAGGTATGCAATAAGACCCGAACATTCACTATTGCAACCGACGTTGGGGAGGATGTGAACTTAAGTTAAGTGCATATAGAGTTGCAAATTCCGTGGTAACAGTAACCGAAACCTGAATTTCTAGGGATATCCGTGACAGAAAAATAGCATTGTTTAGATGCTTAATATATAGGAAGGACGAGAACGAGTGTCGAGGTTGACGGATAAGCATGTGCGTGAAGGAAGTTTTGAACGTGCAGAAAAAATGCCGGTTTGCCTGATACATGTAGCTATTTGGCTGAAAATAAGGCCACTGACTCAGTGTGTATCGAGGTACTTTACTATCTACAGTAAGCAGGGGCGAACTATGCCACTAATTCCAACCGAGTAAAACTTTGTAAAATCATCCCCTCGACAATATGCCCCGATCATGAGCGACTTAATTGCATATAAATAATAATTGTAGAGGGGTGCTCCCGGATGAGGTTACGGGAAATACTCTTCCTGCTGTGTTTTGCATCTCAACTTAGAACCCCGCCAATCGTCGCACAGCGGCTCGTAGTATAGGATGAATGACATTACCGACAAAGGCGAGCAAGACTGGGATGGTTATTTCTGCCTCAATCAGCCATAACGAACTCTAGTTATTATAACTCCTGAGGCTCTAAACCACAACATGTTAGGAGTTCAAATGCCTAGATAGGTCACGGATTCAAGCCCCAGGGCATTTAAAAATATGGAGCTGGGTATAGCTGACTAGTCAGCTAGTCGTCAGCTGATAACGACTAATAAGTCAGAAATGGTCAAAACAGTCTTCCTTATTTTGGTCTGCAATGTTATTTTACAGCACTATTATTTCTGAATTTATCAGCTTCATAGTTAACTGGAGTTGATTTACCGGGAAATAGCATAGGGAAAGCTGGGCAACCTGCTGAACGGCCTAACCCCTCGCAGTTCCTTCATGCAGCAACAGAAACATCGACCAAGCAGCTGTCTGTGCTTTTGCCTAGTACCAATATTAAAGGAATCGTACATATCCCTTTAATATAAAATCATACCACTATTACAAATCTTTTTTAGAATGAGCATTACATGGTTTTTCCGCTGACACTTATTTTCCTCCACTTAAACGTTCGTTGCAATTTTGGAGCTGATTCTATAATGTGATGTCCTTGGCACTAAACTACAGGCCTTAAATTAGCAGCTTGAACTTCTTGTCTGTTCAGCTCTCTATTTCGATTTATAGTTACTCTTCACTGTCCGACCGCATATACTTTCTCCTACTGATTTAATATTTTTTTCATGATCATCCTAACGGTGAGTCCGTTCAGATAAGCGTGACTTTATTCTTCTCCCACCCCATTAGAAGAGTCTCAGTAACACTGTATGCTGAGTTCGACTTAGCGTGCAGTCATTGGCTAGTTTCCTTTTGGTAAACAAGTTAACGTACATTTCATCTTGCATAGCATGCCACTAGTCGTAACCTGGTGGCCATCAACTGGCGGGGAAACTCGTTCTACTTGATATTAAGAGTCAGTTTGCAATGCCTCTTTGATGTGGTTGTCGTTTACAATTCGTCTCGGGTTTTTGAAGATGTCATTTGTGTGTAAACACGGCTGCGGTCCAGCCAATCACATCTCTCACGTCCATCATTAAATTCCTTGACTTCGTCCATTTACTGGAGACGATTGTGCGACAGTATGATAATTATAATAATAATTGTATTTAATGCCGGTTTATAGGCAATATCAGACACGCGGAAGTCTCCTTCAGCATTGAAAAGTTCATACACAAGTCATGGGTTCGCTTTCAAAATAATGGTGATTCCCGATCGACATCGATGGCCGTTCGCTATTTCTGTGTGGGGCCATTATCTCCAGCCCTTTAGGTCCACTGGATTATGCACGATCAACTATTGCATCTTCCATAAGGCATGGCAAATACTGAGTGAGAATGCGCTCCGATTTTAATTATTTATTGAATGAAAATGCTTCTGAGGCTGCTCTCGTCCTCGTAAGTGTGATGAACCGTTTGAACTGGCCTGCTGGTTGGTTCTGGCACTGGCAAGATCGTTGGGATTTAAAACACCTTAGTTAATTAGCGATTGTTTCTTTGATAGCCTATGGTGTTATCACTAGACAGCGTCTGAACCATATTCCAAGTGAAAATCTTATGAGGTGGTTCAGTGTGCCCGGAGAAGTATGCGGCAAACCTTTGAGAACCAGTTGTTAAATACCTCCCAGAGTTCCAAGAAACCACTGTGTCTGCCGACAAAGCGATTCGGTTCACTAAGTTGCTCATCGTTCATCTAAGGGCCTTCCACTGCGTATAGACTTAATGGGTATCATAAATGCTGAGAAAGACAGTATTGTTACTGACTTTCTGGCTCGTCTATGGGTGATATAAATGAATGATTTTCAGTTAATTTATCTGAAAAAATATCAATTCCTCGGGTCGACATATAAGCGTGTCGATGTGGTGAGCGGCTGATGTGAAATGCAAGCTGTAGTCCAGTTAACGTATCAGTCGCAACAGCGACGGGCTTTGGCAATGAAGATTGTATGGTACCAGCAGGTGGCGGCCAAGGGGGTACTGGGAGTCAGACGGGGATGGCTCCTCTACATCCCTTGTTAAGTGAATCCTGGTGTGTGCCTTATGAGGACCAGGTCGTGCTAGGGCGCGCGAAGACGGACAAGGCGGCCCACCAGCCAATATGCTCACTCCCACAGCAGAAAACTGCCTGGCTCGGACGGCTGTCTGATTGTGTGTGTGGAGAAAGAGTGAGGTCGACGGCTCAACGCATTTTTCCCACTATAATCAATCTGACCCGCTTTAAACAATTTCGGTAAGCTAACAGTTATGACTTTAAAAGATTGCCAACTGACTTCATAACTCGGACGGCGTGGTCGAACCAGGACGTGCATTTGTGTGTCATGGACGACTAGCGGACTGAGAGTCAGGCTGCACGAGCTCCTTCTTAATGTGACCATTACTGCACTCCCACTCCGTTGGGATTCGAACGACCCCTATCTTGTGTTGCTGTGTTCTTTTTTGTTTTGGACCACAGTGCATGGGCCTGTGGCCTCTACCATCTCCGGTCTTCTTGACTCTATCTTGGCACCGTGCCCAGGATAAGTGGAACAGAGATTGGGTCAGATGTATCGCAAGTATATTCTCACTGTTATGTCGCACATTTTACCGTCTCTGTACCACTATGTTTTGGAGCATACGGTGACGTAATTGAATATGATGGTTGAACTAACGTGTGTGTGCGTTGAGATTCAATGACCCGAGACGTTTGTCCTCTGTCACTTGCAGCCGATCAGTGAACTGATGCAGGTTGATTGTCTACGAGTTCTCGGGAGACTAATGCCAAAACTCACATGGCCCCGACAGCGAAACGACCAGGAGCGTGCGGTGGACAGAATTAGCATGCAGTTGGCACCAGCAGCGAATTAACCAATATAATGAGACAGAGGTTTCCAGGTGTGAATAAGATATATTTGGTCGGCAAAGGCGTGATGATTCAGATGTGGTAGCAGTAATCGCGGGAGCGAACTGTCACACTCATATTACCCAGGTTATTATAGCTGATTGTCACTTTATGTCTTGTGTCTCAAGTTATGTCCTCACCTGCAGTCGATAAACAACTAGTAGTATATGCCGAATGACATGATTTATAAGCTGTGGCCAACCATAACATCCCTAGAGACTTCACGTAGGCCACCCTTTCCCGCATATGCATACGCAAGGGGAACCGGTTACTAGGGGAAAACAAAAATACATCTTTCCTCTTATAGAAAATAGGCCAGTCTCGGGACATTTGCTGTAACATATGAAATTAATCAGAAATGTGAGCAGGTATACCCACTCACTGAAACTTGAGCCAAGTTATCGTACTCGCAGTATCTATGTTACAACTCTGTCAAATGCCATTTAGATGTAATTATCACTGGCTTATTTTTCAATATTACTTTATTGCATAAGTGATAAATTATTTTGGTTAAAATTGCAGTTACTTCTCTTGCATAGCGAAATTCGCCATCTACCAATAAAAACAGTTTTTAAATTTCTATTATGCACGGCGATATATAACTTATGAACTATACCCGTGCCTTTTATTGCAGCTGGGTGTAATGAGTATGCTGATTCAGTACAAGATTGTGAATAAACCTTAATCAGGAAAAAGATCCATCAAAGGAAAGGAAGACCGGAATTAAGACTTCTTGCTAATAAATATTCTTCCATTAGGCTTACGAAAACCCTGGTTTATGAAGGCCACGCTTTGAACTATCTTTTGACATCGAATGTTATTTACCCGAAGGGGAAGATCGTGTGTTACGAACTTACTTTATACTATGCAAAGCTGGACAAAAGCACTCGATGCAAAATACACTGTGCATGTGGCCTACATTGATTTCCAGAAGGCATTCGATAGTGTTCCGCACCAGCGTCTCCTTTATAAGTTAAGAATGTTTGGTATTGGAGGCAAACTTCTCGTCGGTCGTTCCCAAGTGGTCTGCGTAGGCGGATCGCGATCAAAGCGCACAGTTATCGAGAGTGGAGTTCCGCAAGGTTCAGTTTTCAGACCAATCCTATTTCTCTTGTTTATTAATGATTGTGTACAGGAATTGGACTGTGACTTTGCTATGTTTGCGGACGATATAAAAATTTGGAAAGTTATCAACAATGCTGCCGATGGAGACGATTTCCAAGAAAATCTCCATCGATTGGACGAGTGGTCCCGCAAATGGCTCTTGTCCTTCAACTCAAACAAATGCGCCCTGCTACGTCTGGGAAGTCGAAATCAGGTCACTGATATGCGACCCTACTTTTTGAACGGTATGCCACTCCGAGAAACACACACACAGAAGGATCTCGGCGTTTGGATGACAGAAAACATGAAGCCTTCTACGCAATGCTGCAAGGCGGCTAAATCCGCCAATTCAATGCTGTACTCTATCAAGCGGTCATTTAAAGTTTTCGATGAAGACTGCTTTTCTAAAGTCTTTGGTTCGTTTGTTAGGCCTCATCTTGAATATGCGATCCAAGCCTGGTGACCGTGGACCCAACAGGACTACAAAATGCTCGAAAGGGTACAGCGGTGAGCCACAAAATTAGTAAGAGGTCAAGGTGAACTGCCATATGAGATTCGCCTAAATAACCTACAGCTCTATCCTCTGAGTTATAGGCAGTTGCGCGGAGACTTGATACAAACCTTTCGTATCGTGCGTGGCATTGATTGCGCCCTCCTATGTGATGACTTTTTCTAACTTGCTACTACGAATAATCTCCGAGGTCATCCATTCAAACTAAGTGTGCCCCAAGTAAGATTGGATGTGAGGAAGTATTTTTTCACCAACCGTTTCTTGAAACCGTGGAATAACCTACCTGAGGCGATTGTTATGTCCCAGTCTGTGGATATATTTAAACATCGGCTTGACATACATATGTTGCTGCACCAGGAAGATTATTTGACAACTTTACCTTAACAATATCCGTGTACCACGTAAATCTGCCTGCATTCACTTGACTGTAACTTTTTTTACATTGCTTATTATTCTTCCGACTTTCTGTATCAAATAGGGATTTCAAAGGCGTAAGCCTATTTTTCTCAAATACACTGAACTGAACTGAACCCAACGATCTAGCATGTATCCACGAGCACGTTCTCCACTCTCGGGTGATCAGGAATATTAGGTAAGCTTGGCTTGTATGAGATCTCATTGTTGAACCTCAAGGCATAACAGAAAAAGCACGTTCCATAACCTGATCAATAAGCTTTTTACCACCCAGGTGCTAAGCTTTCCATCAGCAGAGTTGAACGGCTTGCCAGGCAAGTGAATATGTTGTGCCTGATATAACAACCATTATTAAGTCTCAAAATTGGAAAGTAAAATATTCATGCGCAAAGTCATTAGACCAAATACTAAAACGCCTTTAATTTCTTAGGGTGCGGTTTATCATTCGCAGTTGTTTTAATTCCTCGCGCCGGACGTCTTAATTTTACGAATAATTTGAAGTCGTCCGTAATAATGGTAGGTCCTTAAGTTTGTTTAACTTCTGCTTCCCTAGGCCTCAGGAGTTACATGTACAGATGCCTGCCTCGACAAGTTCACCGAGTTAAAACTTAAGAAATCGTGTCGCTACGTCCTTTACAAAATCGTTAATGAGAGAGAGATTGTCATCGATAAAATTGGCGACCGAGGTAGGTTCGGATCCCTGTTTTCACCCATAAGCTTGCACTTTCGATGACTTCAAGGATGAACTGAAAAACTGCTTGAACGATGCTCGTTATTCAGTCTTCGATTTTGAGCCTTCTGAGAATAAGCCAAGCCTAATTTTCGTGACCTGGTAAGTATTGCTTACATAATAATAATGACCAGGATTCCGGACACTGCCACTGTACGCACGAAGATGTTGTACGCTTCTTCCTTGGATGCTCTCAAAACGAAATTAGTTGGCATCAAGGCCGTTATCCAACTTACAGCCATCGATGATGTGACGCCAGAATACTTCAGCAGCTGTTTGCCGACACCCCGCAATTAAGTTTTACTCTACTGCGAATTTCCGAAATCTTTTTTTTCAAAATACAACTTTTCGGGCTTGTATATGTAGATATTATATTCTTCGATTACAGGATATGCAAACATTGACCATGAGTTCTAACTTGGGCGGCTTCACAGCTAAAATGAGCTTTCCACCGCTGTCATACTGATCATGTCGCGTGAGTAACACTCCGACACCTGCTAAATTCAGTCATATTTTGTCACTTTCCTCTATCGTGCTGTCTCTGGTGTCGCCTTTGTTTCACACGTTGGTTTCTCCGGCGTCGTCGGCTGGGGTGTTAATGGCGTTCGTTACAATTGCTAACTCACCTCTGAGTGTAACTTGTTTCATCGTCTGCGTCCATTTTTTCTAAAGCTAATTTATTTAGCCAGGAATGAGAGGTTTCCTTTTTGATTTCGCCTTATGACATATTTCTGGCACTCCCGTAATATTTCGACTGCGTGGCAACCACCCCGCTACAGTCATCAGTCGTTCCTTTGCGCGGTTGCAACTGACAGTTACCATTCCCCTGTATATTTTTTGATTTCACTAATTTTTCTAATTCAACTCCGGCCGCGCCGCGCACGTCCACCTGTTTGAATTTCATGTTGGCCGTCTGGATTCGCATTTTCAATACTGAGCTAACTTGGAACCGTTCTGCTTTGTATCTTACTTTCGCCTCTCATCTAAATGGGATTTTCGTCTACAACCTTACCGCGTGTTATTATGCTTGTAAACCCAGTGGCTTTGAATATTGCCTTTCAAAAAATGGCACCTTCTGAGCTAAGTCTTTCGCGTTTTAATTTTGAACTTTTTTTGTGCGTGGCAGGATTGTGCTCATGTGCGATCACGCTGACCCCGATGTCACAAATTGCGCCTCTACGCAGTGGATGTATCCATTATCTCCCGACCTGTGGATACTGAAAGTCCAAAAATCGCCCTGACGGATTGTTAAGCCAAGTCCTAGGTTGATTTCAGACGCCTATAGGTGGGCAGTGGCTTGAGCTGGTGACGGACGACGAAAAGGGTGGGCAAACCTCAATTTCCTCGGATGGCATAATGGATGATTTGGTGTGGCTGTATGAGTGCGAAGGTAGTGTCTTCATTGAAGGATATCCCTCAGGCAACGCGATCGATACTCCAGCTTCCACTTGCTTTCAACGCGCGCAGTCCAGCCTTAAATAACTCATAGAAAAATTTACTCAACGGATGCTCGCTTTGCGCGGATATATGTGGTGCTGGTGATATCCTATCGGTCCCGCAGATACCAAGTGGCGGCTCACGCACGCAGTGATGTCAGTCAGGAGAGGGTACCGTCCTGATTGTCGATTTGGAGCGGCTCCCTAAGGTATTTTGAACTGCCCTTTTCGAGTAGGCAGCTACTAATCGTAGAGAGTGATTCGCTCGTCAGAGAATTCAGCTCTAAAGCACGGGTCTTTTCAGTTTTTTTTTGATATGGTGGCTGATTTCGTGACCACATGCTGTAGGTCATACAAGCAGACGTCCCTGTTAGTGGTGGTCGGATGTGCGCTGTGAATATCTGGTATGTGCTCTCTTTGACTCGTGCGGACGCGGTCATTCGTTTCTGGGGTAATTTCCAGCGCTTTGTCTCAACTTTTCATCTCGAGTTAATGCAACAGCATTCCCCTGAACTTGGGTTCGCCGCGTTTCCGTTTATTTTTTCTTTTCGTTTCGATAAATATCGGATTCTCCGTACAATTTCAATTCTGTTATGGCTCTCAGCGTCGCTATCGTCTCATTCACGTAGTGTTTATTACGGATGTATCGTTAATGTTTTGACGCGCTTTGAGCCTTTTCACAATTGGATGTATACCTTCCGTCCGATCAAATCTTATTCTGACCTTAAGGGTACCCGTCGTCGCTAGCATTAATTAAGTGAACTGTCTCCCTATTTGTCGTGGCTGACCTGATGAGTTTACGTCCTGTGAACTACGGCCCGTTTAGGGGACCATGGGTCCTTCAAGTATGAATAGGTATAACCATTTTCCATGTTTCACCCAGGAGAGCACTCTTTAGTGTGTGCTTTACATCCTGTCTTCTACTATGAGACCCTGTCCTTGTTAGGTTTTCTCGAGTCTATACGTTTTTGTGGCAGGCTTACCATTACACCAGGCATGAGATGTTCCACTTTCTGCTCCATCTCTGTGCTCTAAGTGAGGTAGATTCTAGTGTCACATGTCCGATTAAAGTATCAGCGGTTGCGGGGCGTGAAGTTTGCCATCAGAGTAAGCGTTACTCACGCGACGGGTTAGACGTGTTTCGAACTCAAGGGTTCTCGAGGAACGGGGAAGGTGGTAGGCCTTTTGAAGGGATATCTCGCAGTTGTGTTCCGTACCCTACTGCTATAAGATGGACTGGGAATCCGAAGTCCCCATGGGTACGGACGTTGTTACGCATAAACTGCAGTTTCACCTGTTTTTCCTGTTCCAGTCATAGCTAATTTATCCCTATTTCGTGTATGTCCAATCGCAAGCAATTTAGAGGGCAGATAGTCACTAATTAAATATTTAAAGAGCAAACTCGCGTCGATGGGTCCTGTTTTGGGAGGAAGGATGGATTTGCATTGAGGGGGTGGTCGAACAAGCACTACATTGTAAGTCAGACATGGTTTTGAGGGTCCTTCACAAGGCCATCAAATCTTGTCAGCGCGAGGTTGGTTGGTGTCACTGATTACGGTTCGGTCTCTGAGATAAGTTTTTGTTGTTGTTGTTTTTACTGGCATGAGGTATTTGTGTCGTCGGCTTCCTCCGGGTAGCCTGTAGGGATACCAGAGGTACAGGGGAGGTTTGTGTTCCTCTCTTTATAGTCTCCTTGACTTGCTAGATGGACGTTATTCTCTGTGACTAGATCCCTCTTTCTTTATCGAATATTGGGTCCCTTTTAGTGTTTAGTTCCGCTGCGCTAGCATGAATAACTGTTTTTTGTCATAAAAATTCACGCATTCTTCTCACAAATTGTGTTAGGCATTTTCGAATGCTTTTGGTGAGCATGATTTCAAATGCAACTGAATTCGCATAAATCTACATTCCAGCGATCGTGTCGACTTCTCAGCTTTATCTTCTGTGCAGAAATATGGCCCCTCGTAGCTCTTCGCTGTCTAAAACGGCATCCAAAGTCCAGCCTTGATGTAAAGGTAATTCGACCAGCCAGGCACCAAACTGCACGATAGGTGATCGAGGTATAGGAATAGGGTTATGAATCGGCCAATTGGTTCGTCGGGCTGTCCGCGGCCTATCAATTGAGGCTGAAGGTCATGGACGGCTCTTATGATCCATCGTTACAACTAAGGTAAATAGATTACCTACTTGCAGGCCTTGAGTGAGCAATTTTAACACTGGTTCGGTTTATGAAAAAAAACTACAACTCAGAATCCTCAACTCTAATTTCCTGTGGTCGAATATTCTTCCCCGTAGTCTATAGTGTGGTGTTATTTGGAGTAGAAATCAAAAACCTGCGTCCGCTAAAGGAAGAAGTGAAGAAATTGTTTTATTTAACGTCCATAAGGGTACTTTCATGGCTACCTAAACTCGATATCTTGACCGCCCTGTTCTGGGCCTTCGCTATCATATAGGAGTTCAGAATTTGCGTTGACAGTGAAGATTGGGTTTTCCTTCTTAAGGCCGTTGACTCTCGTCCAGCTGCTCCTCCAAAGCCTGATCGCATGGTGTGTATACGAGTTCCGTTTCACTGTCATGGTCATTGCGATCCACAGGAGCGCTCAAAGGATTTGTAGAAGGCAAGCTACATTTTTTCACCGGTAATTGTGGAGAGGAGGGCATCTTATTAACTGGTTTGCAATTCGGCTGCACACAAGCGTCCATCCTTGAAGGTTGTTGTGAAGGCGTGCCCCACCACCTTTAGTTGTGACTTCTGCAGTAGTGACGGCTCACTGCCCTGTTCAGGACTAGCAAGTCTTTGGGTGGTTTTGATAAATACCGTATGTCCATGTCCTGCCTCGACGGAGTGCGTAAGTGTTACGGCCAGCGGAACCCATCGGAGCGGATTACTCAGAAATGTCTGTGAGATGACCCGATCAATCGTGTAAGGGTACTGGTTTTGAAACCATAGTCTGAAAAAAATTGACCCCGTTTTGCTACAGTTTCCACTTTCGTGATTAAGCTCTGCCATTGGTTTCTTTTCGCAGAGGCCTAAGGGGATGGCATTATGCAGGCAATGTCTGTGATCCCGCCGGCCTTTGGTGCCCCAATCCATAAGATGGTATGGGCGCGTGAAGATTAATTGATTAGCGCTAAATACTGTCTACCTTAGGTACCGCCCTGGATTGTGACCGACTTGCAGTATTGCCGTTGCACTGTCCGCGCAGACCGCACTGGGACTATCCTAGGTGGCTCAGTGGCGGTCATCGGTCTGTGAGTTAAACGACCTGAAAATGGTCGAAGCGGCAAAATAGGCAGCTATCACATTATTTTCACCAACAGCCGACAGTTCGACCGTCCATTCCCATGAGCTTCACCGTGTGCTTCACAGCATGGTGATGCAGAGACAGTGATTTGCGCGTTGATTTGTTTTACGTGATAGTAGACTTGCGCTGCAGTTACCGCACTCTCTTCCCTCATCCGTCTTTGCTCGGTGTCCTGACAGAGTCAAGAAGACCGGAGATGGGATAGGGCGCAGGTGGAAGTGCTATCAAGGCCACAAGTGGCTGATGAGGCGTGAGCCTGCACCTACGCGTGCCACCACGCTCCCCCCACCCATTTTCGCCATTTTTAAGGGAATCGCAACCCGAATAACGCCTGCCATGCCCTGATATAGCCTCCGTGTTGGTCCAGTGCGTCTACCAGGCGGCCCGCTTAGGGGGCATACCAGAAGCTAGTCATACTATCACGGGTTTTCTGACCAGATCATGGAGATATAACACATGTGAGCCTCTCAGTCCTGCCCTTCCCATGGGTGGAACAATAAGGCGGTCGGTGAAGCCTTATCTGATGACTCATATTTTCCCTGGTGCGGTACGATTCTGATCCATTACCTTGTAATAAATCACTGATTTGCCATACTGTCGACTAGCCACCTGACGGAACTTCGACTACGTACCCAACTATCAGTAACTCTTAATGAGCCTACTTAAGTTACGGTATGCTCTCTGTGGAATTCCCTCTATTATCTGCTAGTCTTGGATGATCCCTGGCAGTAGAGGGCCACATGCGTCTTAATTTTTTTTGGCAACCAGTCATTGTCATGAAACCCTATAGGAACAGCTTGCAGTTTGGGTCGGCTGGTGAGGTCAGACAGACATATTCGCAACTATTAGACTAAAATATGTTTGTGCGAATTTATTTCAAAAATATGAGCGACCGTCTTCTCCAAAGCCAGTTTGGGTGATGCCACGCTTTCGTCTACACAGGACGTTAAGTAAAAACAAATGATAAGTTTCACTTGGGCCATGGCATATCATGTTGTTTTTTTAATATTTTAATCCGGGATGTAAATCTAGTAGCTGAGTTATTAGAACAGAGGTAAACCATATTCTATGTTCAAAAAAGAGATAGAGATGTCAAAGGTACACAGTTACTCCTTAGGTGCGTTATATGGCGTGCGATCCAACTAAAGGTTTCGGTAATTGACTCGATATTGTGACTTTATGTATACCTGACAGGTGAAGGTTGCAAACATTGGTGGTGGTGGTGGATGTGAAGGAGGAGGAGGAGGATGTTGAATAGTGCCATTTGCATGTGACAGACTGTGGGTCCTTTACTCAACTGGTTGGGCGCTTAACCCAGCGACCAAATGAACTCGAGCTCTGTTCTAATTCAGTTATAACCCATGGTTGAAATATGACTGGCTTTTGTTGACATTTAAGCCAGAACTAGCCTGCTTACTTCCTATTTTCTCTGCCGTTAATGCTTCCAGAATTTACTTGACACATATGATTAGTTTTGAATTTTCCATTCGAAAAAAAGATCCTCGCTTATTATCATGTGTGCAATTGTTATCGCGTTGTGCAACTCACAGGAATTTCAGTTATGCTACCATGCTGCAGCTACGTTGTCAAGTAAATGAAGTTAGGCGTTCCAGTGACACTATTTGGAACGAAAAATTGAGTTTCTTAGACATGTATATTATACGTTTGCTGCTTCAGACAGGTGGTTTTGCTGCCCATTGGCGAACACTGCACTATACATAGAAATCAGTTTAAATAGCTTTGCAAGTCGATCCGCTTGGCTCTTGACCATTTTGTTCTATTTTGCTGTCTTGAGTGCTCCTCACCGCCTGGTTGCTGTGATAGCCACAGCGATACCTTGCCATTTTGGTTTCTTTGCAAGCCTGCGGGAAGCAGCTGGGCCCGAGGTTGACTGTTTGAACCATAGCTCGTCGGCTTCCCTGTCGGGTAAGTTGATCGTCAGGTTTACCGTGGTCAACATTATTGTTTCTTTCGTCAATATGATCTCAACAATCATTCCCTCGTATTTGTAGTTGCAAGGACGCAAGACCGGATATCAGCGTCTCAGTTAATCAAACTGGCATCCGAAAGACACACCCCTCATATGAGTTTTCCGAGCTTCCAAATGCTCAAATGTAGGCTGGCCGCTCATCGGATGTCAAAGTCATTTTCAGTCATTGGTGGATGGGCCCTTTCCGATCGGTTACGGGATCCAGTTGTCTCGTACTGCCTTGGGGCTCACTTTCGAGCTCAACAGCAGCCGCAAAACGGCGGGTTCAATCCCCGGGTGGTGTAACACCTGGGGTTGTGTATGGTTAGCTGATGGCGGCTACTAAGCCAGAAATTGTCATTCCAGTCTTCTTTGTTTTTGAGATTAATGTTATTCATATTCAGCCAGTCTAGTGTGAATTCGGAATTGAGATTCAGATTCCTGTCAGTGTTCACAGACCATTTCAGTGATGAGAATTTCTAAAGAATGTTTAGACAGCCGCCGAGCTTTTGGCAACTTGTAGGAAGTCACTGCTTTACACGCTTTCCAGTTGTAACTTGTGTCACGTCTACCCTGTGCGTTGTAGAAGTCAGGAAAGACCCATTAGTCCGATAGGTAGCCTTTCACACTTCGGGCAGACGTCGGGTATTTTTTTGCTCGAACAAAGTGCACTCGTATGCATTCATCCTCAGGGAGGTCATAAAAGTTGCTTTGTTCGACTCTTCTGTCGGTCGGTGATTCGTAATGCGCTTCAAGTCCTCAAAGGGTATGTGTCTGTGGGTACAACGTCGTCTGTGTGAGGGCGGCGATCAATAGAGGCTTAAGAAATGTTACCGATAAAGACTGGGGAGATTGGAATGACCATTTCTGGCTTCCTACTTTTTACGGTCATTCCAATCCCAATTTCATGCCGGGGAGATCAGGTGCTCGAAGCAAATATTATATCCGGCAGGTTATGACTTTCGGGGCCGCTGAGGGTTAGACACGAGAATGAAAATCCCATCATAGAATTGGTCTTACCCTGAATCTTAGGCAGGGTTCCTATTTCCGCAATGAGTGATTAACGCATAAGAGATTTAAGAAGATGTTAAGAACGAGGTTAACCACCTCGCAAAGCTGAAAGTAAGGTTCGAGTTTGTTGTTCTGTTCAGCCATTACCAATTGCATCAGATTCAGCGTAAGGCAACATCGAACCGTCAATATGCTATTTCAAAACTTTCTTATCCCCTCCCAGCCATCACGTCGTACTACTGGTTTGACTTGATGCTTTCCCCTTCCATACTAGCAGAAAATTTGCACGCCCATTCACTATTATAAATTCTGATAGACAATTCATTTGAACCATTTGGGAAAAAGTCGGCAGCCTCGGTGGGATTCGAACGAACACCAGCAAGGGGAAGGCTTTAGTATAGCCAACGCTCTAGTCAACTGAGCTACGAGGTCCCACCGGGAGCCGTGAGTTTAATCACATTTGGGTCAAGTTACCCACCCGGCCTATTGCAACGTATGGAATCCACCGATTCTGATACAGTAAGCTGAGGCTCCCGGTGGGGCCTCGTAGCTCAGTTGACTAGAGCGTTGGCTATACTTAAGCCTTCCCCTTGCTGGCGTGGGTTCGAATCCCACCGAGGCCGCCGAGTTTTTCACAAGTGGGTCAAATTAAGTATTCAAATCTACAAAAATCCTCTGATAGACAGCACATTTATCCCCTCGTTGCATTTTTCGGTGTGGGGACAGCGTAAGGCGGAGTCTTCCATACATTTGCGCCAGATATCAGCCCTTCTGTCCTAGATCGTGCTGCCCCCTCCTCCCCCCAGATCGATGGATGGTGTCGAAACGTCAGACTTAGACCTGGCATTCGAGTGAAGTCTGTATAAGCTGCGTGGTTTTATAGGGCATGACACCAAATACTAACCAGCACGATATCTCTTTCCCAAACCGTCATTCAAACGACAAGATTGAGAGGACAGTCACAGGTGCAGGAGCTGCCTAGAAGTTCGGACATCGCATGATCCGCAGGCCCCAAACGCCTGTCATGGTTAGGCCAACCAACCAATTTGTAGGTGATATGGAGGCTCTTTCAATTTACTAGTCCCTTATAAGTGAGATATAGCAGCTAAAAGAAGTGGCCACTGCAGAGAAGCCAGTTATGCCTTTTGATGAAAGTAACACGGCAATATGGCCATCCGGATGAACATTCGATCTTACCTCCGGTTTCTTGCTTTATCACCGCTCCCGGAGCAGTAGTTCGACCGGAAGAACTAATGGGGGTGACTTGCAGCACTTTAGCATAATACATGTGCAAGCGTTAAAGTGCTATCCTCTCGAAGGCGGCTTCCAAGAAATTCAGAACCGAAGCGCGAATTGTTGACTAAGCTACAGAACTGATAAACCACCACGCACATCCAATTGCACGGCAGATAAATCGTATGCTTTTGGGAGGACTTGTTGATAGCGCTTAGGAAATTTCCTGTCAATCGTGCGGAGGGGTGGGGAGGAGGAGGGCTGATGCCATAGTTGCGTTATTCTCTCAGCACGTGATCGACGCCTAGTTATTCAGTCATTATCTTGCTGGCGTTCCGTGTGCATTTGATGCTATAAACCGTTGTACTTGACTAATAGACAGTAGTTCTGATGAGTCGTTGGTATTTGGATGCTGGAAGATGTGGAGAGTAGAGTAAAACAATGTCGGTGGATAAAACGCCCTCGTATGTTGCTAAGGCAGTACGAAGAACCCGGGGGTCACAAGCTATCTCCGGGACGTGGGAGGCTAAATATAAAACCTACAGAGAACATGGGTTGCTCATCGGGACAACAAAGACAAACCCTTGACTTGATCGGTTTTCCTCTTCTTTCGCTGGTTTAGCCTTTTGGCGCATGTCTGATGGGTTTTGAAAGCGCTTGCATTATGAATCGTCACCTCGATGTTGGGTGGATGAGTCTCTGCTGGGTTGTTCGTTCTGGTTGCTCCTCTGCTCCCATCTCACGTGAGTCCGTTATCGAGCAGTAACTAGTCGGTTGGGGAGGACGTCGTGTCTTAAGAGCTTAGATCTATCACGATGTGACTTATAAGACTGCCAACTGAAGACTCAACTCAGACCTTGCAGTCAGCCCGGTGTGTATGTGGAGTGGCCAACTGTTGGCTCGATAATCAAACTGCAATGGCTTCCTCTTAGTGTGGCCTCTATGGCGCTCCCGTGCATGTGAAATTGGAGCCACCCATTCCCTTTTGTGCAAAAACCTGGTGTATAGTGTGTGGCACGCGCCGTCGGGCCCACTAGGTCTGTCAGCCACTGCACTTAATCCGCTTATCAGTTGACTGAGAGGCTCGAACAGTGGGTTGGTGACTGAGAGAGGGAGGAGAGAGCAAGGACAGTAGCACTTAGCGCATATTCCTCACTATAAACAACCTGACGCGTTTGAATTTATCACAGTGTGCTCAAGGATGTCGCTTAGAAGACTCCCAACTGACGGAATAACTCGGTCCTCTCAGAATTGAGATTCAGACGGCAAGGGCTCCCTCATAATGTAGCCTCTATGGCATTCCTACTCAGTTGGAATTCGAGCTCCATATGTATTTTTGTGCAACTCTAGTGTATTGTGTGCCGACCACGCATGGTGAGGTTATTTGGCTATGTCAGCCACTGCGTCCGAGCCCTGCTCAGGCCTTCATGACAGCGATCTCAGGTGGGTGAGGGAGAAGATAGCGCGGTAGATGCTACGCAAGTCTACTATCATTATAAACTAATATATGCGCAAGTCACTATCCCTGTGCCACGATGCTGTAGGGCATACGATGGGCATCTTTGTTCACGATGTCGAAATAGCATTAGCCAGGAGAACCTTTACCTCAAATTACCTAAGGGCTGCCGGTATCAGTTCAAAATGACGCTTGAAACTTGAGAAAATACTGGGTTGTGGAAGGATTCTGTCTCTATGGTTCGGGAGGAGTCCGTGGCAAATGGTCACCATACATCCAAACCGCTGCAGCTGACGTTGTCTTGCAAAGTACGAAAGGTCTCGAATAGCGGTGATATTTAAGGAAATGAACGAATGGCGTGGGAGTCGATTTGCTAGTCTAGGAATTCGGTGGAAGGAACACCACAGATGCACTTGAACTGGCTGAGAATAACACCAGATTTGTGAAGGCTGTCAAATATCGTCGCAACATACTCAACATGTTCTGTGGCGGTATAGCTTTTCCCCTAAGATGTCGTAAATGTGGGCGTATACAAAAGCTAGACCATGAATAACTGTTTATGAACCTCTTGAATATTTGGGAGGCGTCGCAGCGTTAAAACTGCATGCACAGGAACTCAAAGAGGAAAAGGGTTGGCAACGGCCGTCTTAGAAACGTCCACGAGAGACCATAGTGATATGTTGGAATGCCCTCCACAAGACTGATTTGGGAAAAGATGGGCTTGCCGAATAAGGCACTAGGAAAGTCCTAGAGATGAGGTTCAGGATATTGGTCTGGGATGACGACTTTTAAAGATAATGTAGTTACCACAGAGGCGCCATACACCAGTGGCGGCTTTGGGAACTAGGTGGAGGAGCGAGGCTCAGGGGTTTTAAGATTGAGGTAGGATGTCCATCTAAAGCCTGTACTCGGCCTTGGCGGCAGCCGGGTATGCGGGCGCGAGACGGCGGAGCCGATAAAACACGGAAGGAGTAGTGGCACGTCGATGCTAGACAAGACAGTGCGATAGGGGAGAGGCGCAGAAGTAGTGTCGGGGTATTTTCAGGGAGTTGCTGAAGTGAACTATCTAGGTCAGGGTTTGGGATGACAAGGCGCATGGGACACCATAATGTAATGAACACCTCCGATGGTTAAACTGGTTGTCTGGTCGTATATACGGGGTTGCTGGAGGTCAACCAGAAGATCTAAATCGGCATGGAGGTCTGCACCAAAAATGACACAAAAGACGTCAACAAAGTTGAAGACCCAAGGAGAGAGACGCTGGAGATCGATATCCGGGAAGAGAGAGCAGGATCTGAGGTGTCAATTGGGGCGGTCTTGACGGCCTGGAGAATGAGGCCAGAGTTTTGGCACCAACGGTAGACTGTTGTGGGATGAATGACATTAAATTACGCACCAGTGTCAATAAAAAATATATTCCACTCAAGTTTTGGGAATTTCAGTGAGCTTCTTAGCATGAAATTTCGCACTGACCCGTTGGCTCTTCTCGGGGGATGAAACAGCAAGGGAAATGCACCTATGAACTTCGGTGCCAGAGTTGATACGATACCGGCAACTTGCTGTTGCGTTGGGATTCGGGGACAGAGTAGGATGCGCATGCCGGGCAAATGACCTCGGCGGGCTGAGAAATGAATGGGGGGGGGCTTCCTGCTTTTGAACAGAGGTTGCGTCATTGGCCAGCTTCAAAATCTCAGATTTTAAGTGTGGCAGGGAAAATGCAAGAGTAAGTCAGGAAGTTGAAAGCGGGACCATTGAGGACTTGTCGAAGCCGTGCATCTCCATAAGACGGTCGGCCACCTGAGTAAATTGGTGCTAGAAAGGTAGCCAGAAGCAGGTTTCAAAATATGCAGCATTGCTGGTGGAAGGTTTTCCATCTTTCTCGCCTGAAGTTATCGGAGATTGGGACGGAGGAAGATTGGTGTTTGTAAGGAGTCATTAACTGTCGAAATGCCATGGATCGATAGTCGACAACTCAAGATTTCGCAATTAAAAACGCAGGGAAACAAAATTATTGGACAAGCTTTACTGAGGCAGTGGCAGCTACTGTGCTCACCAGCCAGATACCAGCCGCTTAGGTTGTTAGTTCAACACGAAGAGCGAGCATGCGTGCGCCTGTGCTTTGTTTGCCTGCAGCCAATCAGCGATCGCTGGAGTGTCAATTCGCATCGAGCTCTCGGCACACAGGTGGATCAAAGGCGACACAGCTAAGCGACCGCGCCAGTGACTGCGAGCGGATTGCCACAGGTTCCCACAGTTTTTGGATTCGGGATGAACTGTTCAGTGTAAGGGGGCACAGTGATGGCGTTCTACTATGTAATTATTTACCATAATGGCAGCAGGCGTGTTTCGCCGATCTTATGCGGCTGCCTGACGCAGCTGCGAGGGGGTGGGCTCGTCAGTGGCGGTTATACCGCAGTAGTTGATGGAGCTCAGCTCAAAAATTTATATCAACTTTCGGAGCGAGCCTAAAAATTATATTCCGAAGGATTTACTTCAAGTTCGTGCAGTAATTTCCTCGGAACTTAAACAAGACATGCTGATATCGTTTTGTTGCGGCTCTTTCAGTTCTTGCTTGGTGGTAGGTATTTCTAGACATTTGTGTCCCGTGCAGAGCCTTGTCTCTCTAACTAAACGGTATACCTCCTGTCGATAAAAATAATGGCTCCCCGGATTCAACGGCGCATATAGAGGACATGACTTTTAAGCTGTCTCACAGACTGGTAAGAACATAATCTATGGGCAAAGTCGCTTTAACTTGGGGTGCCCATTAAAAAATCCGTCTAAGGAGACAGTAAGTAACTTACCCATGTCCGAAAAGGTTGTTAGATAGATAGCTGCGTAAATTCTATGTACTAGAAGTATGCAGCCATGTCATCACACAACCTTTCAGGAAATTCCCTGTGCTCACTTCGGTATCCGTTATCCAGCTGGTGAACTTGTCTAGATGCGAATTTATATTGATACTGTACAGATTTGACTCCACTACGACTGAAATTAATCAGTTGCTACACAGGTTTTCATACAAACTATCGAAGTATCTGTTGTCTTCCATATAAATGACAGAATTTCATTGTGGTGTTATTGGGTGCTGGTCGCAAAGGGCCCACGGTATCCACTGAACAAGTCAGGTTTTTCTTCAGTCGATGCCACTTACCATATGAGTATGAGGGGCGTATGGGGTGTCTAGTTAGGGGGTAGATTGTGCAGATGTAGTAACTTGCATAATTTGCCTCGTGCAGGTACTGACTACGCCTCAAGGTCCTTACCAGGCATCCAATTATCCGCTCCGAAGCTCGGCACTGCCTAGCGGCAGCAACTCAATAACCGCCTCAACCAGTGGGCTAAAACAGATGAGAGTATACGGCGTTGTGTGTCTCCCCACTTAATAAGTCTGCTCCTCTTTTCCCCTTTCCACTTTCGAAAATTCCTACGGAGACGGTCAAATACAATCGCGTAGGTGACCCAGGTTAACTCGGGTTGGTCTCTACTAAACAGAGACTGGACCCACGGTGGAGTTCGGCAGTCGTCAGGGATATCTAAACAGTCTTATTTAGGGATGGCACTGATTCCTCCATCGATAGGGAAGGGACCAGTAAAGGTGCATCAAAAAGTGCACACTTACCGTGACTCGCAGATGTACAGTCGAAGCAATCAAACAACCAGCAACTCTTGTCCACATTCCCCGCCCCACAGACTGCTAGAGTGGCTCAACCCACTCTGGGAAACTGGAATGCTCGTGCTCCTTTAGCTAATCTGCCAACAAGCCAGTCGGAAAGGAGGAAGATTCGAGGACTGGCACGCCACACGGTGGTTATCACCGTCCTCAGCGAGACTCGATTCTCCGAAAATCCCAGCTGGAGGAGGTGGGAACAAGCTACATCTTCTTCTGAAGCCGACACTCTAAGGCAGAGGCAGGCGATGCGGGTGTCCTCTTTGCCGTCCGGAACGACGTCGTGGAAAGATTTCCTTGTTTACCACAGGCTATTAACAACCTTATCATAACCCTGTGCCTGCCTTTTCGGAGAAGAAAATTAGCCACCGTCGTCAGCGTTGACGCCCCTCAATAATCAGCTCCGATGAGCTGAGAAACAAGTTCTATGAAAACCTGCACATTCTCATGGCGACTGTGTCGAAGACGGACAAGCTGATTGATTTTGGTGAGTCAAATCCCGGCGTTGAGACAGACTGCGCTGCCTGGGAGGGATTGCCATGTTCGCATGCACTCGGCGACTGCAATAACGTCGGCCTCCTCCTCCTCCTCCTCCTCCTCCTCCTCCTCATTAACACCTTCCGCCTTCAGAGGCTCGAGAAGGCAACCTAGATGCACCGCCGATTGCCACGCTGCCAGCTGTCGGAATAAGTTCTCATCCGGAGACGAGATCTACAGGATGTGCTGGTGGCGAAGGTAATCTGTGAATTCGGTGTTTGGATGGTTCGCAGCCTGGCCATCTCCAAGATGAGGCTCCGTCTGCGAACTCGCAGGAGACCGCAAAATTAGCAAACATCAAGTAATTTGAATACAGTCCTGTTTACTTTGTCTTCTAACCACTTAGATTTCAACGATCAATTGATCTAGCATTTGGAAGACCTACCAACTGTGTACGATAAGGCCACCTTGGAGACATGGTGGTGCCAAATACTAAGCACAATCCATTCCACCACCCAGGATGTTCTGGGTCACACATGTCGCCAACAACAGGAGCGGTTAGACGATTCTATCCTGACAGCTTAAGTTCTTAGGGGGAGGCCCTTGGCCACTACGACCGTCAGGCCCGCTTTCGTGTAAGAAGAGAGGAGTTGTGGGACGCCAGTTTGAACAATAGTATATTCTGTACAGAGTTATCGGAGAAGGGGTTGCAAGAATTTGACAGTCGGATGAGGGCACATCCGGCGCCGCAGTTGTGACGTTCCAAGTGTGAGGCTGAGCGGGGTCGTCACAGGGCATCCAGCGCGGTCATGTCTGAGTTAGTCTTGAAGATGATTGGCCAGATTGGACAGCCGAGATTGGCGAGGCCCAGACAGTCACTGGTGCACATATGCATATAGCCCTGAGAGGTTCAGCTTTACAACATGCTCACGGTGTCGGGTCACTACAATCTGACTAAGAGATCATCAACCTGTTCTCAGAGAAGAATAAATTTAACAGAGCCTACGTGAATGGCGGTACCCAATCAAGCAAAGATGTCTTCGTCTTGTGAAGCAGTAACTGTGGGAAATGCAGAACGCCTGCATAGATCGCAAGGCTGAGGAAATACAAGGATATGAGGGCCATAAAGAAATAAAGAACCTCTTCGCATCAATCTATGCGGTATTCGGTCCACCGCGCCACTGCTCAATGTCAACTGAACAGCATTTCTAAAGGGGAAACCGCAAGTTCTGAAGCGCTGTATCAAGCACTCCATAAGCGTCCTCAGTCAGTCATCCAAAATTTCCTGCGCAGCCATCAAGAAGTTTCGTCAATAGGAGTCCAACGAGAAGCTTGACCGCCAGCCCTTGCTACAAGTGACCACGACCGTACGCCAATGTCCAGTAGCAAAGCACAAGATACCGACAGAAACCTACAAGCATGGCATCCCTTAGCTGGTGGACCAGCTGATCTTACTCTTTCCGGAGATACGGCGACCGGATCTAATTTAGCAGGACTTAAAATGCGCGATAGCCGTCCATTTCTACAAGCGAAAGGGAACTTCACAACTCTGTGATAACCGTAGAGACGTTTCCCTTCGCAAACTTGCATGGGCAATCTTCACCAGCGTCCTCCTCAACCGCCTCAACCGGTAATGACTTATCCCTGGGAGTCAATGGGGATTCCAGCGGTGCCGCGGCACCACCAACATTATATACGCCGCCCGCCAACTGCGGGACGGTTGGTCAATATAGGCATGCAAACTGATGAGGACGAAGGGGTTTTGCAATCATCCTGCAGTGCAAGTTTCAGCAATTTCTACCCTTACGACGCCTTCTCAAAAGCGATCAAGCAACCTCCCAGGAGATGCTGACAAGCTTAATGAATGCTATGCAAGTGGAACGCCCGCTGTATGCACTGCAAGTGCTCCCGAAAGAATAAATAATGCTGCTCTCTATCTTGCGGTGGCTTCGGAGTTTTTATTTCAATTTGCTATGAAACACTTTCGTAGAATAAGTTGGATTTATTTACCCTAGTCGAAACAAAATGTCGACATAATGTTTACCTAGTCCCGCAACACACGTCCTAAAACAAGAGCTACCTCATTCGGCACTACCTAGGCCTTCCCCTCGCACTGGTAGGCAAATTATGACAGGCGCCTCTTTTCCCTTGCCAAGGCGTGGTGTTGGCATCCGAGATTGCAACGCTTGGGAGAATATTGCGACAAGGTGGCCCGGGTATCTGCAGTGGTTTCACTCTCGATGTGGCGCTGCGAGGCTTGAACACGTGCCACCCTGATTGGCTGCCTGCCAAACGATCGAACACGGCGGCAGACGTGATAGCTGCCTTAAATGGTCATCGCGTCACAGCGGGCGCAAGCACGCACGCACGCACGCGATGCCGCAGTGCGGGCATGATTTGTCCTTATTGTCAATGCGCCCGTGGGTGCATGCTTGCCGCGAGCGCTGCTGTCGCCCCACTCAAGGACATGATGACTCATTCCTGTGCGACATAACGCGCCTGTGTGTACCTATCGAATGCCCTAGCGTACGCCTTGGCGCTAGCGCACGCAAGCGTGAGACGTAGAGGGAGCCAGTGAATGAGAGGGTGACGGGAAAGTGTGCAAGAGAGTTGGAGGGAGACTCGAGTGAGAGGGAGAGACAACGACAGACTAAGGGTGAGATGCATTTGCGATCGCGTATCACAGCAGTATTCGCAACGGGTTCTTCGATCATCACATTTAACGCACAAATTACGATACGCCGAGAAAGAATCGAGTGGCATGACAAATTTTACCTGTTACGACGAAAAGCTCAATGCCAACATACTATGTAGTTAGGTCTTATTACATGTCAGAAGTTGTGGCTGGTATGGTATAGCTGCTCGTTGGTACGCTGACGTATGCTAAGAGATATGACGCAAGTCACATGTCGGAGTGCCTTCTCAGTAAATAGGACAGAATGAAGAAGCGGACATCATCCTCGCGAATTTAATCACTGAAGTGTCCAACCGCTGTAACTGGTTGTCGTACTATGACCTCGACTAGAAAGAAACGAGAAATACCTCAAACGAACCATGCAAAGATACGTCCTGAAATTAAAATATCCTATTTTAGTACAATAGGAAGATGACAGGAGAACATTAAAGGATTAGGAAGGGGAGAGGAATACGGGCACCTGATAGGTGTGGAGGGAACGTAAGTGTCAACTGTAGTAAAGAAGCAGACGAATTTCGCTAAAAATGAGTTCAACATGAAGGGCGACTGGCGCAGGGTACCAGAAGGTGATGCCTCGTTCGAAGACTAGTAAGGGCTTTGTGAAGTCAGGCGGGCTCACCGGAACAAATTTATTAATATGCTGACGTTTCGGAGAGCTTTCTCGGATCTCCATTGTCGAAGCGTTAAGGGCAGTTAAGCGAATAGAACCCGAATTGGCGTGCCATGACCTGTTTGTTGGCCTCGGGTTGATCGATTTTTTTGTTTGCCACCTCGGCCCTTTGGAGGATGTTTGAAGGGCAGCCTAGCTACGTGCGCTATGATTCACCGCTTCGGTGGGCGAAGGAGAGGGGTGGTGGAGTGTCTGGCGGTTCTTTTTCTCCGTCGAGTAAGTTCGTCATCGAGTTGTGCCTGTGCGGCTTTCTTAATTTCTGCGTGGTCGTCTTGCCCTGACATTCGAGTAGGTACTGACGCGAAACTTTATCAGCTGCAGGAAGGTCAATATGCCTATTGATGGAGTTAGGATCTGACTACTACGCCTCAAGCGTTAACCGGCCTAAGATGATAGCTCCCTGAAGAGCGAAAGTATGACCTGTTTATCCGACGTGCGTTGCAAACTGGGAGTTTGGGTCTAGCCTCTGAGCTCCTGTAGGCGGGTCTGTAAATTCCACCCGATTTCCCGAGATTAATTGCAGTCCCCTCGTTGCAAGTTATTTGCTTCGAGTTTGGGAGATGGTCGGTTTCAAAAAATCACAAAATTAACTTCTGGCTGTTAAATAGAAGAATATTAGGAGGCATTATTGAAACCCTTCTTAGGAATTTGGAGATAAACCTCATTTTTAGCAGAGTAGCCAACGATTGTGCTGTCAAAGTACTTAGAACACAGCCAGGCAATTTAAAGCTAAATAGTTTCGAGAAGAAGGTGGAATCTGAGGTATTGCACGGTTATTAGGAAGAAGAACATGGTTCAAGTCGCCAGATTGAATAAGTTGCTTTGAGAAGAAATAATATGCAAGCCAATAAACTATCCAGCCGGAAGAATGGCACTGAGCTCTTTTCTGTAGAGGGCGACAGAATGAAAATGCAAGGAATGCACATGCGTACGCACAATAACCCACGTCTAGACCGCTGAGAGCGGAGTGTATCATGGAAGCAACGACATCTAAAGAACTGTGCCGAGCTTTCTATTGAAGTTGCAGGCGTTCCTAGCAAGTGCGGAAGCTGGGCAAGGCAGTATCTACATCAATTCATTCAGTGAACTTCAGGTGTGTGGATAAGATAGCGGGTGTAGGGGTACTTGTTAGGGGTTGCACCACACAGATAGCATTTGGTCGCTCCATTTGTCTCGTACAGGTGGTGAATGCTCCTGTGGCCGCCTCTAACTGGTACCCAACTCTCACCTGTGGCTCCTCGAAGTTGGGTTCTTCCCAGCGGCCAAACCCTGGGCAACCGTCACGACCGGCGGGCTAAACCAGATGAGGGTCTCCGGTGTTGTGTATGCCTCCACACCCGATATGTCTGACTCCCGAACTTCCCGCCCCCTCAAAAAGTCCTACGTTGGGGGTGACAGCAACCCCGTAGGCGGCCCAGGCTAACTCGGGTCGCTCTCTCACTAAAACAAAACCGTGACCGAAAGTGGAGTTCGGCAGCCGTCTGGGATGTCCGAGCAGCCCCATTTAGGGACAGCACTGCTTGCCTCCTCGCAGAGGAAGGGGGTAGTAATGTTCCCTAAACTAATGCTGGTTATCACGTATTCTGCAGCCGACCGCAGCTCGCAGATTGAAAAATATGCGGTCGTACAACTCAAACAAACAAAAATACCCCCGTCCCAATCCCCCCTCGCCATACCCCCGAGGCTGCTCGGGTGAGTCCACTAACACTAGCAGCCTGGAATGTTCGTTCCCTTTTAGACAATCCTAGGAGCAACCGGTCGGAACGGAGGAGAGCGCTAGTCACTCGGGAACTGGCGCACTACAAGGTGGACATTGCTGCTCTCAGCGAGACCAGATTCTCTGAGCAGGGTCAGCTGGAGGAGGTGGGTGCCGGCTACACCTTCTTCTAGAGCGGCTGGTCAAAGGCAGAAGGACGCGACGCTGGTGTTGCCTTCGCCATCCGGAATGACATCGTGGGACATCTGCCCTATCTGCCGCAGGGTATCAATGATCGCCTGATGAGCCTCCGTCTGCCTCTTCGGGGAGACCAGTTCGCCAACATCATCAGCGCCTACGCTTCCCCAATGACGAGCTCTGATGCGACGAAGGACAAATTCTACGAGGACCTGCACGCCCTGCTGGCGACTGTGCCGAAAGAGGACAAGTTAATTGTCCTTGGTGACTTCAACGCCTGCGTCGGGACGGACCACGCTACCTGGCTGGGTCCCCACGGTCTCGGTAGTTGTAACGATAATGGCCTCCTTCTTCTGTGCACGTGTTCGGAACCCCGTCTGCTGCTGACCAACACTTTCTTCCGCCTTCCGACGCGGGAGAAGGCCACGTGGATGCACCCTCAGTCGCGGCGCTGGCATCTGCTGGACTATGTTCTCGTCCGGAGGAGAGATCGACAGGACGTGCTATTAACCAAGGCGAGCCGCGATGCCGATGGTTGGACAGATCACCGCCTCGTCATCTCCCAGATGAGGCTCCGACTGCAACCCCGACGAAGGCCCAAAGGTAAGAGGCCACCAGGTAAGTTAAATACTATTTTATTAAATTTGCCTGCTCACTGTTTTGATTTCAGCAACCAAATTACCAAGAAACTGGAGGACCTGCATGCTCCAGATGATAACGCTACCGTGGAGACACGATGGTGTCAACTGCGAAATGTCATCCATTCCACAGCCCTCAAAGTCCTCAGACGCGCACGCCATCAGCACCAGGACTGGTTTAACGAAAATGACGCCAACATCAGCAGCTTACTCGCGGAGAAGAATCGACTACAAAAAGCCTACATAGACCTTCAGACTGACGCCACCAAAGCAGCTTTCTTCAGATGCCGGCGCCTTGTACGGCAATGGCTGCGGAAGATGCAGGACACCTGGATGATCCGAAAGGCTGAGGAAATCCAGGGGTATGCGGACCGCAATGAAATGAAAAACTTTCAAAGCCATCAAGGCCATCTACGGCCCGTGTATCAAGTGGTCCGCACCGCTGCTCAGCTCTGACGGCACAACACTGCTGACAGAGAAATCGCAAATTCTGAAGCGGTGGGCCGAGCACTTCAGAAGTGTCCTCAATTGCTCATTAGCCATTTCCGATGCTGCCATTGACCGGCTCCCTCAAGTGGACACGAACAATGACCTGGATCTGCTGCCTTCCCTACCAAAAAACAATCTGGGCCGTGCAGCCGATTTCCAGCGGTATAGCACTGGGATCCGATGCAATCCCACCGGAAGTCTACAAGCACGGTGGGCCCCGGCTGATAGCAGAACTCACAACACTCTTCCAGGAGATGTGGCACCAAGGAAAAGTTCCTCAGGATTTCAAAGACGCGACTATCGTCCATCTCTATAAACGGAAGGGGAACCGGCAACTCTGTGATAATCACAGAGGCATTTCGTTGCTAAAAATCACCGGGAATATCTTCGCCCGTATCCTTCTCAATATCCTGAACGGTCACCTAGAGCAAGGCCTGCTCCCGGAAAGCCAATGTGGCTTCCACCGAGACCGCGGAACAACCGGCATGATCTTTGCCGCCCACCAGCTACAAGAGAAGTTTAGGAGATGCGAACTCATCTATACACTACCTTCGTGGATCTAACGAAAGGCGGTGACACGGTGAATCGCGACGGACTGTAGAAAGTCATGCAGAAATTCGGCTGTTCAGAGCGGTTTACGCACATTGTGCGTCAACTTCATGACGGGATGACGGCGCGCGTCACTGACAACGGGACGGTATCTGAAGCATTTGTACTGACCAACGGAGTGAAGCAGGGCTGCGTACTGGCTCCCACCCTGTTCAGTCTCGTGTTCCCGGCTATGTTGATGGACGCCTACCGCGATGAACAGCCTGGGATCCGCATCGCCTATAGAACTTACGGACACCTTCGCAACAGTCGGCGTATGCAGTCTTCAACGCATGTGTCTACGACTACAGTCCATGACTTGCTCTTCACGGATGACTGCGCCCTTAACACCGTAACGGAGGAGGACATGCAAAGGAGCATGAACCTCTTCGCAGAAGGCTGCGCCGATTTTGGCTTAACAATCAGTACAGCCAAAGTGGTTGTCATGCACCAGCCACCACCCAGCGCGGAATACAATGCTCCTCGAATCAATGTCAACGGTGCTCAACTCAAAAACGTGGAAACCTTCGCTTATCTAGGAAGCACGCTCTCACACAACACGAGAATCGATGACGAGGTTGCCCAACGGATCTATAAAGCCAGTCAGGCCTTCGGCCGGCTACAGGCCTCCGTGTGGAATCGCAATGGTATATAACTGAACACCAAACGGAAGATGTACAAGGCCATCGTCTTAACAGCACTCCTTAATGGAGCGGAGACCTGGACCCTCTACTCGAACCAAGCCAGGAAGCTGAATCAATTCCATCTCAGCTGCCTCCGCCGAATACTGAAGCTGAGATGGCAAGATAGGATCCCGGACACGGAAGTCCTGGAGCGGATTGGAATCCTCAGTATCTATGCCATGCTGAGGCAAGTGCAACTGCGATGGAGCGGCCACCTGGTAAGAATGGACGACGAGCAAATACCCAAACCACTTCTCTACGGAGATGTCGCTACGGGTTCTCGCCGGCAGGGAGGTCAAAAACGACGCTACAAGGACACTTTGAAGAAATCGCTGAAGCAACTGCAAATCAACTCGGCGACCTGGGAGGACCTCGCCCAGGATAGACCGACATGGAGAAGATCAGTGAAGACTGGTTCAGCAATCTATGAGGCCAACCGGATCGCCGCCGCCAAGGCCAAAAGAGCAGCATGAAAATCACCAGCGCCCCGGACCAACACCACCACTGCCCAGGCCTGCCAACATGCCCGCGCTGTCAACGCATCTTCCGCGCGCAAATCGGCGTGGTTGGAAATCTTCGGATGCAATGCACCAACAATCCGACAATTTCAACTTCTGCGTCAAATTCTGCCTACCCTGCTTCAGATTCCCCCATCTTCACTCCTGGCATAAATTCAATCACTCCCACCATCATAGAAACAATATCCCTCTTCTCATCGCCTGTTACCCCCACCACCGCAACCACCACCGCCTTCACCTTCACCACCATCAGCGATGGGGTCTCTCTCCAAAAACTGTCCTCTATGCGACAGCTCATTTACCTCAAGAATCGGCCTGGTCAATCACTTATGAATTCATCGTACAGAGACTGGTGAACCAGTGCCTGGAGCACAAACACACAGTAGAGATCGTCGCATCCACTTTCCTCACTGTCCTCGCGCATTCACTCATCGCATGGGCCTGTTTGGTCCCATGCGCATCCATGACAGCAGAATTCACCGCAATGCCGATAACACCGATGTATCATGCACACCCTCCGCTCCTGCCATTCTTACCGCCACAGCCACCGCCACTACTATAAATGACATCCTCAAAGCCTCTACCGATTTATCCTGCCCAAATTGCGCCCGCAAATTCAACTCACGCATCGGCCTAGTCGGTCACCTGTGAATCCATTACACGGAGGCTGGTGAACCAGTGCCTGGGGCTCCGAAATATAGTCGCCGCGCCCGCCTCCACTGCTCTCACTGCTTCCGCACATTTACACACCGGATGGGCCTATTAGGACACATGCGCCTCCACGACAACCTGTGGTAAACCACCGGAGGCTGAGCCACATCAGCGCAAACCATCTACACTAATGCATAGACAACACCCTCACAATCATCAAAATGTACCTGATAAAATCACGGTGTCCTAGAAACCGTGGCTTGGAAGGCTGCCAATCTGACGCTTACACCAGGCCACGCCGTCGGCCCAGTGTATGTGCTATGTGTGTCGGAGTGGCTGACCAGTGGACTGGGAGTAAGACGGCGATGGCTCCTCCATATCATCTGCGTAAGTGAATCCTGGTGTGTGCGTTATGGGGGCCAGGTCGTGCTGCGGTGCACGAAGACAGGTACGCCGACCCGTCAGCCAATGCGCCCACTCCCACATCAGATAACTGACCGGCTCGGACTGTGGTCTGATTGTGGGGGGGGGAGAGTGAGGTCGACAGCTCAGCGTATTTTCCTCACTATTAACAAACTGACGCGCTTGAAACCATCCCGGTGCGCTAAAAGCCATGGCTTGGAAGCTTGCCAACTGACGGGATAACTCGGACCACGTGGTCAGCCCAATGTGTGTTTTGTGTGGAGTGGCTGACTGGCGGACTGAGAGTCAGGCTGCAATGCTCCTTCTTAATGTGGCCTTTATGGCACTCCCACTCCGTGAGATCCGAGCCAGGTGTGGTGGTACACCCAGGGGTGGCTCCAGCCGTGCCAGCCACCTGCGTCCTCGCCCGCATTCGGTTTTCTTGACTCTGTCATGACACCGTGCTCAGGTGGGGTAAGAGAAGAGAGTGCGGTAGATGCAGCGCAAGTATACTATCACTTTAAACGAAATCACGCGCAAGTTACCGTCCATGCACTATTCCGTGGAGCATACGGTGGACCTTTTCGTGATCGACGGTCGAACTGTCGGATACGAAAGCAACCGGGTGGACAGCTTTGGAGCCAAACTTGCTATATCAATAAACATATTATTAGGTATTAGACCGTTTAGGGATGGTAGTGATTTTGACAGCACTGTGTGTGCGTGCTTGCTTGCCGTTTTTCCAGTCTTATCTAGAGTCTAGCGACATTGATGCGAGGGAATTTTAGCCAGACTTGTCTTATTTTCGACAAGTTCACCAAATGAAAATTCTCACAGAAACGTTGGTTACCAAGTTACGTATATTAACGCAAATTTTCTTTCCTCCTTAACCATTTCTTCAAAAGATAGTAAGCAATACTTTCAAAGGATAATACAATAATCCTTGTGACAACACAGTAGCACGGCGAAGGCTTTCTGCTAAGCCATATTGTCCCTGGATAAGAACTAAACAAATAAACCACGGGCTAGATGAACCACATGTTCTCGTGCATATTTTGGTGCCTTAAGGAATCATAATTTTTCTGACTTGTCATCTCTAGCACAGAAGAAGATCCATCCTCGAATACAACAGCATGGCAGCCCATATTATCATAGTATGGTAATCGTTGACCATTTATAAAGTCACCATTCAAGGTCGTGACTGCCTTTCGTACATTTCTCAATTTGTTTTACATTTATTAACGTTGTAAATTCATCAGCTCGTTTGGTCCTTATTTAGGTAGGCGGCAATGTTCAAATCAAAAGCAAGTAAATTGTGTTAGAGCTGCTGTGGTTCAGGTCACTTCCCCTTCAGACACTCGGAATACAGTATCTCTAAATTAGAATAAGCGCGCCGATTGGAAGATTGGAGTGTTCACACAGCAACGTAGGGCAGTGAAAAGTTAGGTTTCTATAGGGTTCGGCGGGGTAAGAAAAGTAGAAAATTATCATCGAAATATTTGACAATGTCAATTGATCAATGCGTTAAGTCCCCTTTCGCCCTTTCACCTTGTCCAGTAGTTGCATACTGACGCCTTCAACAGTGTATAAAGTGATTAGGTACTCCTGGATCTAGTTACTTAGGCCACGGTTCTATGTTACCTCAGCCAGCCAATGAAATTTATAGAAAGTAATCATTTGGTTAATGGATACCAGGCCAAGCCCCTGGTGTAGCACGCGCCAACATAGGGAAAGAGTACTTAACTGACCCCCTAACCAGGACGTGGGAATAGGAACGGCCTGCTAAAGTAATAAAGGTGACCCTGCGCATAATTCCAGGTAGCGTAAAGATTTCTGTGTCCAAACCCTAACATGACGCCTAACACAAACCTGGACCGTAGCCCTAATCATAACCCTTATCGACAGTTCGACTGCCGATTCCGACGAGGTCCACCGTGGGCTCCACAGGAGGGCCGTGCAGGGGCGGTGACTTGCACGTTTTACTTGATAGTAGACTAGCACACGCCTCCCTCACTCACCTGTGCCTGGTGTAAAGATAGTGTTAAAAAGACTGGAGGCGAGATCGGGTGCAGGTGAACCCTTAACTCTAATATTAATGGTAATACTAAACCAAAACTTAATTTATATGAAATTTATGAAAATCACCTGTATTGCGGGTGGTTCCTGTGCTCATGTACTGTCTAGGGGACCATATAATTAATCCTTAGTCAAACAAATGCTGGCACTGCTCATACAGTAGAACATTACTAACACATATCAGGGAGACTGGAATGCCCATTTCTGGCTTATTAACCATCATTATCCAGCCATACCCAACCCCAGGTGGTGCCCCATTCGAGGGTCGATCCCTTCATTAGAAGTCTAACGCTGCAAAAATTGAGCCACTGGCTCATGGTCTTACCGGTTTAGATCGGGATTATGCATATCCACTATTGCTCATCTAGTTGCACTACTGCATCCTATATTTTATTTTTTACTTTACCCCTCTCTCTCACGGGCGACTTTATGTCGAGTCGGGAACGGAATCGGTAAACTATACCCTCCTAAATCAACGACTAAGATAGCGTAGGCATGGTCTGCGCCAGCCTGAAGCCTGAATCACACTAGATACTATCTGGACTGAGCCCGGTCCTGGTTGTCGAAATCGGTCTGGTGAACTACTGAAGAGGTGAGTGAACATGAAAAGAGTTGATCATTATATTATCTCTGGTAATGTGGTCTTCAGTTTTCAGGGCTGGCATGGTGAATAGTTTAATTGTGCTTGGGAGTCTGTCGCCGACCGACTGCAGTGACAGGGATCATTTGGCCGTGGAGCGTGTGTGATGCGTAAAAAAACAAATTCAGTAATAATTAATGTCTTTATTAGTAAAGACAGCTGACAATATTGTTAACTCTAGGTTACAGACTTAGGTAATGGGCAGAAAATGTATTCAAATGAATTACGCCTTTTTCACAAATCATTGTCCTGTATCTCAAAAATTTGCCAACATTAATGTATATACCACTGCACGCTTTAAGGCCTTACAATTGTCAGTCCTAGCCTGGAAAATGACGACGATGTGTTGAACAAAATGCTCGAAACTTCGAAACTCCTACTAGATCCTCGTTGTAAACTACGTCATGAAATTTAGTAGAGCTACCGCCAGTGAATACTTGGAAAGTCAACTAGAGGTGATGAATGCTGAGAGGAAAGTTTATGAATGGAAGAGCTTAGTTGGCACAGGAGCCTGAGAAGCCGCTGGATCGAGCGTATTAGACTCAACATGGACGATCAGCGGCCTTTTAAGAAATGCCTGTTTGGTATTTGCTGACTCAAACTCTCCTCAGAACAAAAATATACGGAAATGAGGAGAACTTTGGTTGCTGTCAGCCTATATTGCACGGACGTCGTCCACATTTTCACAGTCGTTCTCCGTAGAGGTCCAGCATTTTTCCTGTCCTGAACTAGTATGGACTGTTGGAAACATTCTAAGAACAATGTATGTAGTCAGGTAACCGCCTCAAAAATCGCAGTGCTGTTATTAATCCTCTCAAATGAGTCTTTGGTTCGTGTGCTTCGGTGCTCCACTGTCTATCAAGTGAAGTCACTTAAAATGAGACAACTAATGCCCAAGTTTTTGAACCTAATTGATTCTCCGTCCCAATGTTAGAGTGGCATGTTGCCTCACTGACTGCATAGGCTGTTGCAGCTCATCAATAATTCCCTTTCAGGCTATTAATTTGAATGTCAATGCAATGTAGCATTTAGTACAAAGGCACGGAATAGTTTTCCACCACGAACCGCCCGTTCGTTATTGTAACTTAGTAGTTAGTCTGTGACGTCGGTTCACGCTGGTCTATGGCTTGACCAGAAATGGGAACTGTGTGCCTAAGCTCGCCAATGTGCCCTTTGCTGTAGGACCGTCACAGGAGATTTCACATCGGTTGTTAAGCCAGTCATCAGTCCTGTTGCCGCCACTAATGACGCATCTCGCAACGGGCCCTGGCGCGTTAACCCGTTGGTCGATGACCAATTGGCTCGATATGAATAGGCCTCTGGCTAGGGGATGTCTGTGATGTCTAGCCGCCGCACATGTGCCCATTCTCACTAATCTCGGCCTTACTATAACCAATCCCCTGACATGGGATTGGTAGCACAGGGATGTAGGGTACAGCGCCCATCCCCTATTCCCTAAACTTGACCTAGCGCATAGACCCTATCGACCATAATCGAAAATATACAAGAGGAGTGACCTTCACCGACCTGGCCTGATTGCCGGACAGAGTATGAAGGCTCCATATTTTGAAGAAGGCACGATCACCAGAACAAGAGCTTTATTAGATTGACATTTCTGATTATCACAAGAATCCATCATCAGAGACGGAGTCAGATAAGTGTATTGGGTTGCCCAGGTTTGGCAGCATTTATAGGATGTAGTTGCTAGGCCACTACATGCCTATCACAACTGGCAGTTCTCGAGTGCACCGCCTCTTCGCTTCTATTAGAAAATTATTTGGGTTCCATATTGGTTGGTGGCGAGCAATCAAGGAACTCGAAGCACTACTGACTGCACAGTAATTGTTGGCCCATTTTCTGTAATTTTTTATCATAAAGATTGAGCGTTTCCTGTCTGACGGTATAGTTGGCCATAACAACAGACATATACATTCAAATGTTGCTTTTGGTTGCTTCTAAACTGATGACGTTAGTTCTGCACAGTGGCTGTTTGCTTTATTCCCCAAATACCAAAAGGAGAGATGTCTCAAGATTCGTATTTTACATTCAGATTAACTTATGACATAAAGATACTTGCTAACGTATCCTTCCTTAAAACAGCTATGTCTTTTCCGTTTACCTCATCCATAAAACCCCTATTATCACCATTCACGTATAATAGGAGTCATTGTCTCCCGTTTTCTACGTGGGACCACATATCCAATCGTCACCAGTTCTCTTCAGAAAATTCAGAAATCAAATGCACTCCTTCATTACATCCTGTGACCCAAATGAAGCCAGAGGCATCGCAATCAAATATATATTAGAAAACGGTGGAGTTCTTCGGGAACAAAATAAATTTATTTTTAAATTTTTAAGTCAGGTATCGCAGTTCACCTTGAAAGGAGTGGTAGGTGCACAAAACACATTTAACCCTAAACAACGACTAATACAATATTTGGTGGTTAGCCAAAGTGTAAGCTTTAGGCATCCGTTGCATTCAGTTTTCCGGTCGATAGTGTCTGTGTTCGCTTCCAGCCGACCTTAAGAAAATTTCAAACGGCAAATAAATTGATATGCGTATTAAAACATACCCCGTCTGAGTGCATTGCCTCTAGGAATTTGCGGCTCGTCCTTTTTGATCAGATACCAACAATGTAGGCTTTCACCCACGAAAATATGTGTCCTGTGTCCAGTGTGCGCATGGATACCTAGGATAAATATTCTCATCTATATGCAACTAGTTGATGGTCATGCATATGGGTGCAGAGATATTTCCCGGTTTGACCACAATAGACAGTATAACAACAGGTGCACGGTATTTTGCAGACGATTCTGTCCTGTTGAAACACCCAATCCTGTCTGTAGGGCGCAAACGTTGGGTGCGCAATGCAGTTATCGGTTTGTGCGTTATCTGCATAACTATCTTTAGGCGAGTTCAGATACATTCTTTACATATAGGAGGAGTCGCCGGCTTGTTGGTTTTGGTGCCTGAGGGGTCGTCGCTCTAGAAATATATTTTTCTTAAACTGTTTTCAACGCCCACGTAGACGAACGAATTTGGGAGAATATACCCTCTGGTAAAATAGGTTGAAAGGTATATCATCTCTGTTCAATATATTTTTTTCATTGGAGCAATGGGTTTTCACTCGACTTAGCAAGCTGGCAACAGAGGTGCATTTGTGAGAAACGGGCTGCTTATTCCCTAAATGTAGGATGATGCGGTCGCAGTTATATAAGGGTGTATGCTACAGTCTGTGATTCTAGCTCTGAGAACAATGATTCATTCGAATGAGCATTCGGCCTGTCGCTCGGGTCCTACCTCGGCGATGAGAAAAATCGAAGAGAGAGTTTAAATTATGTGGTAACCAGTAGGCTCGGTCCATGATACTTCAACTAATTATACCGCTCGTGATGGCATAATTTTAACTGTAGCTCTTTGCCTCCAGTTCATTTAGCCGTAGCGTCTATTCAGGCGTTTAAGAGGCGGCACGTATAAAAAACATGCCAGATTTTAAACAAGCATGAACTCCATGGTGCCTTAGTGCTCTTGAAACGCTTACTCATTCAGCTGAACTAAACACGCGCACTCAACAAGATGTACCTCATGAAACGAACACAAAATTGGGTGTGACAGCCTCCATTAAAAGTAACGTAGAGAAGGTAATCGTGCAGTTTTGAAAATAACTGGCATACATATTGTATATATATATATATATATATATATATATATATATAAGAAAGGGAGTCGTTCATCAACTTCTGTTTCGAGGGTGAATTGAATTCTTGGGAACGTGCAGTTCAGGTTTTTGTGGAGTGGTTCAAGTTGCTCTTTTTTGACGATAACAAATTTATCGTCCACGTAGCGTAGCCACAATCTCGGATTAATTCTGGGGAGAGCTGTAGCCTCTAGTTTCTGCATCACAGCCTCCGCCAAAAAAACCGGATATTGGCGAACCCATAGGGGCGCCTTTTAGTTGTCGATAATAATTTTCAGCAAAGGAAAAGTTTGTTTCAAGGCAAATATCGAGGAGGATACCCACATCGTTGGCGCCTGCCCAACAAGGAAGGGATGCGAATTCCTAGAAGCAATGCACCCAGACGGGGCATGCATTAACAGGCATATCGATTTCGATGCCAATTACTAATTTATCAAGGTCAAGTGGAGGCGAAAACAGCCAATATCGACCGGATAACTTAAAACTCTGGAAGTCTATTGGCTCAAACTTAAGCCAACCATAGAATCTTGTGTGAGGCATTATTTAAGGTTAACTGTTTTCTGTACATCTCCCATTTGTCTGACGACGAACTGGGGGCACCAGATTCAAAAATTTACACAAGAAAGTTCTTTAGTTCCCAAAGCACTCAAATTAATTTAATTAAATTCCTAGGGATGCCGATATTTCAGTATATATATAAAGTCGGTATGCGACTATTCGTGAGTGCTCTAAAATGATCTCCAAGACAAACGGAAAATACGTCTTGCTTAACCAGATCGGTAAACCCCCAAAAATATAATAATTAATATTCCCGATGGCAACCGAAAAAACAGCGAACCGCTGCTCAGTGGTAGAATGTTACACTCATTTACCAAAGGTTGCGGCTTCGAATCACGGGTGATCCACATCGAGGATTGCTTATGTCAAGCTTAAGACCGCTTAAAAAAACACAAATGACCTTTCCGGACCTCTTGTCTTTGTCGATTCCACCTTATCAGACGAAATTAAAAGTGGGAATTGGGATTATCACACTAGAGAGCTTGGGGGGGACAGACAGGCAGACATGCGTTGGATGAGACTCGAGAAACGTGTTACGATAAATGTAGGCAGTGAGGGAGTTTTTTAAAGTCTCAATTGGGGTTCACGCGCCCGTGGATGGGGGGAGAGGATACCGCATTCGTGGATTTCCACTTGGTCAAACATGGATAAGCTATTGTTGGATTAAGGTCGACGCGAGTCAGTGAGACGTGCACTTAGACCTTCATAATGGGCATGCAGGTCGACATGGCGGTTGATGCTGTATGTGTTGGAGTGCCAAGCTTCGAGGAATTCTCATGCCTGCTTGGTGTTAGCCATGGCGACCACTTCGGTTGCGTCCCAATTGATGCGGTGGTCACAGTTTACGGCGTGCGCAAACACGAGGGACAAGGGATCACTTAGACGGATGGCCAGTTTGTGTTCGTTTATGCGGGTCCCAAGTTGTTGACCCGTATGGCCTACGTAAGTGCTAGAGCGATTTGCACACGGAATGCGGTAAATTACATTTATTTGCTGCTCTTTTACTGTGGGGTCTTTGACTCGTGATAGTGCTGCACGCAGAGGGGACGCCGGCATGTGGGCGATGGAGATGCCAAACCGATTTAATTGTCTGGTGATCGCTTCGGAAATTCCCTGCATGTAGGGTAGACAGTATAATTTCCGCGACACTGTTTCTCCATTGAACTTGATACTTTGTGGTTGTCTCTGGCGTCTGAGACAGTATTTTACAAAGCTGACCGGGTATCCATCAAGTCGGAATAAGCGAAACAAGTAAGAAAGTTCCTTCTTAAGAAGATCATCTCTGCTACCGTAGCGAAAATCCCGGTGAAAAAGCGTTCGGATGCAACGCCTTTTGTGGTTCGCTAATGGTTGCTGTCATAGTTTGACCAAGTGGAAATCCACAGATGCGGTATCCTCTCCCCCCCCCCCCCCAACCCACGGACGCGTTAACCACAATTGAGTCTTTAAAAAACTCCCTCACTGCCTACATTTATCGTAACACGTTTCTCGACTTCCCTCCAACACATGTCTGCCCGTCTGCCCCCCACCAAGCTCTCTAGTGTGATAATCCCAATTCCCACTTTTCATTTCGTCTGACAACCGGCCGGTGTTACCTGCTTGAAAATTCACGAGTAAATCTCGATTACTCCGACGAGCCTTCTTTATACATTATCATCTCGGAATGCATACTACCTCAGTTATTCAACATATTTTTTTGGGCGTCAAACGCTAATTCTAATTAGACGTCGGGAGAAATTCGCACAGAGACAGGCGGCAAATTTAGAGCAGCTAACGTTTCTCCACCGCTGTCGGGATCATGGCATCCTACCTAAGTCTCTTCGCTTCAAGCCCACGCTGCCGAATGATACCGGAAAGCTATTTGCTCGGAAGTATGGATTTCAGGTCCTGAGAGCCATTATATCAGATGTCCACCATCGTCTTGACAGATTCAAAGCAACAATATCGGATCTTAGAAGCAGATGCTTTTCCTTACTACCTGAAGGTGTACTTGGTGATGTGCAACAACAAATAAATACCACCAATATAAACGCCAGGCTAAAGAAACGGATCAAACTTCAGATGAAGCTGCAATCCCTTCTCCGTCCTACCATTGAGAACAATATGTCTACGAGGGTCGTTAACCTCTCGAAAAGGAGTCTCACACCCACTGAAATTAGGCTACTATCTAAAGGAACAAAATTCAGCCATACCGATGCCACACCTACAAAGTTCCTTGCGAGCCTCGAATCTCTCCCACTGACCTCTGCTGTCCCTGAAGACGCGCGCGCTAACATACGCAGCTGCCACATGTTATCGATCGACGAAGAAAAAGGATTATAGTCTCTGAAGACTAATGAAAGCATAGTTATTGTGCCGGCTGACAAAGGTGGCACGAGTGTCATTATGGAAAAGGTTGATTACATCAACAAAGCTAATCAAATCTTCAACGACCAAGACGCTTACACACCGCTCGCTGCAGACCCAACAAATATATATATGTGTGTGTGTGTGTGTGTGGCAAAATATAGTAAGTAGGCACTATGAGATCGGTTACAGGACTCCCTCATCGCGTTGTGCCTTGGGGCTCACTCTCGAGCCCCACCAGCAACCGCCCTGCCACTGTTTATATAAGCCGAATAACAAGACCGACAAAGACATGGGAGCCTATAATGTCATTTCTGGCTCATTAACCGTCATCATCCAGCCATACGCAACCCGATGCGTGAGTCCTGCAACCTATCGGTGAGCACCTACTTACCACAGTTAATATTTCCGATCGAAACCGGCCAGACAACGAATACATGGCGCAGTGGGTCGAGCATTGGAGTCTAACCAACAGGTCGCGAGTTTGAGCCTCGGTTGTCACAATGCCTGTGTTTGTATATAGTTGGCCGATGAAGGCTAATAAGCCAAACATGGCCATTCCAGTCTCTCTTGTCTTTATCGGTCCTATTATTCTGCCTATATATATATATATATATATATATATATATATATATATATATATATATATATATATATATATATATATATATATATATATATATATATATATATATATATATATATATATAGAAGGACTGATTAGTGTGTTCAGATCCGCGCCCGATCTCAATTTCCACCCTTTTTCCTCAGGCTGGAGGGACAGGAATGTCTGAAATGTGATGGGCTACCCGCACAAACCCCGATTCTTATGTTGGATAGAATCAGCATTCGCATAACGCGTAAAGGACAATCAAAGTACCTGGTCAACTCGAGAATAAGGCTAACTTTACACGTCCTCCCTAAATGCTGGTTGAATATAAATGCGCTTAAACTTTCCATGGTGATGTGAAGGTGGTTTTTAGAAGATCACCGGCTACTGTCTGCAGTAAAGCCAGCCTTAAGTGGCTTTGTTTCTATGTGGTTTTCATATTCCGTTGAAATATGTTTGAAGTCTGCTTTGACGCGAACGGCACTGGAAATATTTGGCTTATTTTGGAACAGTCTGAGGCCAGCGCGAATTATTTCTTTCTCGTTTTAATTAAGTTTACATTTAAGTCATTTTCATCCTCGCCACACACATCTTAAAAGCCAAATCAACTACATCGAGCAGGTTGGTTGGCAAGAATTCAGCGGCCGATTGACGCTAGTTTGGCGTATCTGTGTATTAAAATGCATCAGTTTAGTTCGACGCTGTAAGGGATCAGAATAAGCTTGATAAGCATGGCCTGGTTACAATTCGCTCAGTTTGCTGCAGTAGCTGATGGAGTTTCGACACCGCGGTCGAAATACTGCAACACAATCACGCGTGTCTGCATCGCAGGCCAGGCAGATCGCCATGCGCTACTTACGCGCTGCACTGCGTCGCGCGGACACAACTGCTTGTGCCAGCCAAACGTTGTTGCTGATTCCAGCCGATCGATCGATGGATTCCGGCAAGTTGACACACTGACACCAACCTTCTCTCGCACGCACGATAGATAGTTTATCACAAATTATGGCCCAGGAAGGCCCAGTGAATTTGGCATATAATGACGCATTTTAATGAGATATCTAATTCACTTCAATGTTAACCAGCTCACCGTCTCTCAAAACAGTGTTGAAAGGCGTAAAGGTAAGCGCAAGTGCAGCGACCGACGTGGTCTCAAAGCCCTCGGAATGTGCGTCCCACACGTGACGTTACCACACTCCTCATACACGAGACGTCACAGAAGGCACATCTCATGCCAGGGAAATGTATGCATGCTCACATTTGACAGTTCTGTCATTGGTAAACTTCGTCAGATGATAGCTGCATGACTGAGGGCTAATAGTCTTCCAAGTATTGACTGTGTGGGCCAATGCAAGGGTCACATGTGATGGGAGAGTTTGGCAAGTAAGGCGAACATAGTAGGAGTTGGTTGCGGCTGCTGACACTGCTTTTCAGTCACGCTATGATGGATCCGCGTCGAAGACTGACAAATTGTCACACGAGTTACCCTGTGATTCACAAATGTTTCCTTAATACGTTGCTGACATCCAAACATTATAATTATTTTCCCGAGTCTATCACTGTTCACGAAATCAAAGGAAATGATAAGGTTAACCAAATTAACGATCCAACTTTGAACTCAATGGACTGGGAAGAACATGGGCCGTTACCTTACTTGCAGTGATGGAGGGAAAGACCACATGCAATTATCACATACCTAACGGTCCCTTTTTGTATAAAAGCGGGACAGTCGTATCGCGGGTGAAGTTTTGATGCATCTACTCTTTTTTCACCTTTCCTGAATCAGCTATTCGGTCAGTACCTAAGTTGCAAGTTATGTGCTAGAATTGATCCAGGGTTCCGAACTCTTCCGCTGAACATCTGCTTCACTACCCTCATCATCTTCCACAGGAGAGAGCAGAAGATCAAGGTGAGCAGCTGGTGCCAGCTGGAACAATCTGTTGGCAGCGGTCTCACAGACTATACTCAGGCAGACACGAGCACCTCTACGATGGTCACTCCGGCGTTCCAACACCTGCGACTTCTCCCAAGGTGAGATTGCACCTTCTGAGCCAATCAGAAATGGAGTCTCCTGGAACTGATGGCCACATAATGTCTTAATAACCACGAAGAAACTCTTCATCTCACTACGGCTTGCGTATCCTTGGACTTCTACTGTTTAAATATTCAGTTAGCAACCCCTCAAATCATGTTACATTTGTTTACGTTTGTTTCCGTTCTGCAGTTCGCCTAAAGCTGGTATTGTTTCGTTTTTTTTAGAAATCAGGCTAGTCTTCTTTGTCGTTGTCAAAATAGTTGTGGTGTTATCGGTATGCGAGTTCAAAGATTCCTACTACAGTAGCGTGAATTGCGTCCCGTTTTTTGGTGTCGAAGTCGCCGTCCTCCAGCCTTTACACTGCTTTCCCGTGGGTTTTATTCTATTTCTAAGGTTTCATCTGCTTTTATTCATATTCACCATTTCAATAGTTAGCTCACATTCTAATCAACGACACATTTCGGAATTTGGGTAAAACATTATGGGAAAGGATTGATAACATATCTCATGAAATTTTAAAGAAATTCCAAAATGTGTTTTCGGTTAGAAAGTAAGCTAAATACTATCGCAATCGTTTCAAGAGTGTTATGTTTATTATAGTCAGTCTGCTTATTTTTCTCAGTATCGACCTTGTGATCTTTCCTATTTTGTCTCTCACCTGACCATGAGACTGGGCGCAGTAGATTAAGTGGCGCGAATTTCCACCGAGCGTGTTCCGCGCGTGTGCTGATAGTTTACGGCACAGGTAGACGCAGTGAGTGTGCATAGCTCGCCCTATGAGCCAATGCATATCTGACTGTTGGCTATTACTATTTTTCAGCGTGTTTGTGACTGACGTACACACTCGGATGCACGTACCTAGGCCACATTACTAAATTGAGGGGTAAAGTATATTACGAATAAATATTTTATAATCTTAAAAAGCTCATAATTATAAAAAAAATTAAAACCGAATAATACCATTTCTTCCCGTATAAAATTTGAAGGAGGCGTAATCGTATACCAACCGAGTACAAGAAATAATATTTTTGTGCATATTTTCCGTAGCATATATTTGAATTTATACTGCATTGAAAATAAATGAGAAAAATGCACAATCTCAGTAATCATTTTTTACAGAGTAGGCATTTTGCAAGTTGTCGAAGGTAGCTCGTTCAAAATCCGGCATCCTGCGGTGACCAAAATATCTCGAAATTAGGCTGCACGATAGTCAATATTATTTTTTTTCCAATCGGAAACACATTTCAGAATTTCGGTTGACATTACATGAGATAGGCAATCTACTGCAAATGTACTAGGGCCCAGTTCTTCCTATCTGATGGCTGGCTGGAATCTGCACACTTTGAACCTCGATCATTTTCCAGTTTTCTTGTACGCTGATGTTGTTTTATTTTACGGTGTGCTCATTTTTAGTCTACCATGATCTACTCTCAAAGACCACGATGCGAAAAACTCAAAATCTAGACGTCTTCTAGTCAAGTGAAATATCTGACTATGGAGGTTTAAAGTGTTTATGTTTCCTCTTGAATTCTCCGATACTCAATTGATCGAAAAGAAGAACATTGCATGTTTTTCTCGAAAAATGAAATATCCGACCGAAAGTCAGGGCCCTTCCTAAAGGAAGGGCATCTGAATTAAATAAACACCGGATGTATATATGTATATATATATATTGGTTCGGATTTCACCAAACCTCAGAATACTTTGTTAAATACGGTCAATTAATTAATTTTTCTTGTACACTGCCCGTAGTCTGACGACGAGCTGGGGAACCAGTCTCAAAAAATTACGCATTAAAATTATATTTTCCCAAAGAATTTCATATTTTCTATTATATATATATATATATATATATATAATAGTGTGTGGCTCACCGATCTGCTTAAGGAACATTTATGTTCCGTTGTGCCCTGGAACTCAGACTAGAGCCCTTACAGGCGGTCGCATAGCGACGTGTAGCATATGTTGATAATGTGGAACCAACAAAGACAAGGAAGATCAGAATGGCCATTTCTGGCTTATTAGCCGTCATCAGCCAGTCATACCCAATCCCAAGTGTGGCACACCTGGGATTCGAACTCGCGACCTTTGATAATTGAGTCGAACGCTCAACCATTGAGCCATGGGCTCGTTGCTTTGTCGGTTGCGATCGGGAATATGATGATAGTGTGTGGCTCACCGATCTTCTTAAGGAACATTTATGTTCCGTTGGGCCCTGGAACACAGACTAGAGCCCTCACAGGCGGTCGCATAGCAACGTGTAGCATATATCGATAATGTGCCTCCCATATATATATATATATATATATATATATATATATATATATATGGAATGGAACCGACAAAGACAAGGGAGACCGGAAAGGCCATTTCTGGCTTATTAGCCGTCATCAGCCAGTCATACCCAATGCCAAGTGTGGCACACCTGGGATTCGAACCCGCGACCTTTGGTATTTGAGTCGAACGCTCTACGCTCTATATATATATATATATGGGGTGTATGGGGTACTAGTTAGGGGTAGCACCACACAGATAGCGTTTGGTCGCTCCATTTGTCTCGTACAGGTGGTTTATGCTCCTGTGGCCGCCTCTAACTGGTACCCAACTCTCACCTGTTGCTCCTCGAAGTTGGGTTCTTCCCAGCGGCCACACCCCGAGCAACAGTCATGACCGCTGGGCCAAACCAGATGAGGGTCTCCGGTGTGGTGTGTGCCTCCACACCCGGTATGTCTGACTCCCGAATTTCCCACCTCCGCCCTCCCAAAAAGTCCTACGGTGGGGGTGACAGCAACCTCGTAGGTGGCCCAGGCTAACTGGGGTCGTTCTTCCACTTAAAAAAACCGTGACCCATAGTGAGTTCGGCAGCCGTCTGGGATGTCCAAGCAGCCCTATTTAGGGACAGCACTGCTTGCCTCATCGCGGAGGAAGGGGCTAGAAAAGGTGCCTTAAAAAATTGCTGGTTATCACGTCTTCTGCAGCCGGCCGCGGCTCGCAGATCGCAAAATACGCGGTCGTAAAACTCAAACAAACAACAATACCCACCGTCCCAATCCCCCTCGCCATACCCTCCAGGCTGCTCGGGTGAGTCCACTCACACTAGCAGCCTGGAATTTTCGTTCCCTTTTGGACAATCCTAGGGGCAACCGGCTGGAACGGAGTACGGCGCTAGTCGCTCGGGAACTGGCGCACTACAAGGTGGACATTGCTGCTCTCAGCGAGACCAGATTCTCTGAGCAGTGTCAGCTGGAGGAGGTGGGTGCCGGCTACACCTTCTTCTGGAGCGGCCGGAAAAAGGCAGAGCGACGCAACGCTGGTGTTGCCTTTGCCATCCGAAACGACATCTTGGGACGTCTCCCCTGTCTGCCGCAGGGTATCAATGATCGCCTGATGATCCTCCGCCTGCCTCTTCGGGGAGACCAGCTCGCCACCATCATCAGCGCCTACGCTCCCCCAATGACGAGCTCTGATGCGGCGAAGGACAAATTCTACGAGGATCTGCACGCACTGCTGGCGACTGTGTTGAAGGGGACAAGTTAATTATCCTTAGTGACTTCAACGCCCGCGTCGGGATGGACCACGCTACCTGGCAGGAGTGCTGGGTCCCCACGGTCACGGTAGCTGTAACGATAACGGCCTCCTTTTTCTGCGCACGTGTGCGGAACACCGTCTCTTGCTGACCAACACTTTCTTCCGCCTTCCGACGCGGGAGAAGGCCACGTGGATGCACCCTCAGTCGTGGCGCTGGCATCTGCTGGACTATGTTCTCGTCCGGAGGCGAGATCGACAGGACGTGCTGTTAACCAAGGCGATCCGCGATGCCGATGGTTGGACAGATCACCGCCTCGTCATCTCCCAGATGAGGCTCCGACTGCAACCCCGACGAAGGCCCAAAGTTAAGAGGCCACCAGGTAAGTTAAATACTCTTTTTTTTAAATTTGCCTGCTCACTGTTTTGATTTCAGCAACCAAATAACCGAGAAACTGGAGGACCTGCATGCTCCAGATGATAATGCTACCGTGGAGACGCGATGGGGTCAACTGCGAAATTTCATCCAGTTCACCGCCCTCGAAGTCCTTGGACGCGCACGCCGTCAACACCAGGACTGGTTTGATGATAATGACGCCGACATCAGCAACTTACTCCTGGAGAAGAATGGACTACACAAAGCCTACATGGACCTTCGGACTGACGCCACCAAAGCAGCCTTCTTCAGATGCCGGCGCCTTGTATAGCAACGGCTGCGGGAGATGCAGGATGCCTGGATGATCCGAAAGGCTGAGGAAATCCAGGGGTATGCGGACCGCAATGAAATGAAAAACTTCTTCAAAGCCATCAAGGCCATCTACGGTCCGTGTATCAAGGGGAATGCACCACTGCTCAGCTCTGACGGCACAACACTGCTGACAGAGAAATCGCAAATTCTGAAGCGCTGGGCCGAGCACTTCAGAAGTGTCCTTAATTGCTCATTAGCCATCTCCGATGCTCCCATTGACCGGCTCCCTCAAGTGGACACGAACCATGACCTGGATCTGCCGCCTTCCCTACCAGAAACAATCTGGTCTGTGCAGCAGATTTCCAGTGGTAAAGCACCAGGATCCGACGCAATCCCACCGGAAGTCTACAAGCACGGTGGGCCCCGGCTGATGGCAGAACTCACAACACTCTTCCAGGTGATGTGGCGCCAAGGACAAGTTCCTCAGGACTTCAAAGACGCGACCATCGTCCATCTCTACAAACAGAAGGGGAACGGGTAAATCTGTGATTATCACAGAGGCATCTCGTTGCTCAACCTCGCCGGGAAGATCTTCGCCCGTATCCTTCTCAACCGTTTGAACGGTCACCTAGGGCAGGGCCTGCTCCCGGAAATCCAATGTGGCTTCCGCCGACACCGCAGAACAACCGATATGATCTTTGCCGCCCGCCAACTACAAGACAATTGCCAGGAGATGCGAACTCACCTATACACTACCTTCGTGGATCTGAAAAATGCCGTTTACACGGTGAATCGTGACGGACTGTGGAAGGTCATGCAGACATTTGGTTGTCCTGAGCGGTTCACGGACATGGTGGGTCAGCTTCATGACGGGATGACGGCATGCGTCACTGACAATGGGACGTTATCCGAAGCATTCGCAGTGACCAATGGAGTGAAGCAGGGCTGCGTACTTGCCCCCACCCTCTTCAGTCTCATGTTCTCGGCTATGCTGGTGGACGCCTACCGTGATGAGCAGCCTGGTATACGCATCGTCTACAGAACTGACGGGCACCTTCTCAACAGTCGGCGTATGCAGGCTCCAACGCGCGTGTCTACGACTACAGTCCATGACTTGCTCTTCGCGGACGACTGCGCCCTTAACACTGTGACGGAGGAGGACATGCAAAGGAGCATGGACCTCTTCAACGAAGGCTGCGCCGATTTCGGATTAACAATCAGTACAGCCAAAACGGTTGTCATGCACCAGCCGCCACCCAGCGCGGAATACTATGCTCCTCGAATAAATGTCAACTGTGCTCAACTCAAAAACGTGGAAACCATCGCTTATCTAGGAAGCACGATGTCACGCAACACGAGAATCGATGACGAGGTTGCCCAACGGATCTCCAAAGCTAGTCATGCCTTCGGTCGGCTGCAGGCCTCCGTGTGGAATCGCCACGGTATTCACCTGAACACAAAACTTAAGATGTACAAGACCGTCGTCGTGACGACACTCCTTTACGGAGCGGAAACCTGGACCGTCTACTCTAACCAAGCCAGGAAGCTGAATCACTTTCATCTCAGCTGCCTCCGCAGAATACTGAAGCTGAGATGGCAAGACAGAATCCCGGACACGGAAGTCCTGGAGCGAACCGAAATCATCAGCATCCACGCCATGCTGAGGCAAGTGCAACTGCGATGGAGCAGCCACCTGGTAAGAATGGACGACGAGCGACTACCCAAACGACTTTTCTACGAAGATGTCGCTACGGGTTCTCGCCGGCAGCGAGGTCAAAAACGACACTACAAGGACACTGAAGAAATCGCTGAAGCAACTGCAAATCAACTCGGTGACCTGGAAGGACCTCACCCAGGATAGACCGGCATGGAGAAGATCAGTGAAGACTGGTTCAGCAATCTATGAGGCCAACCGGATCACCGCCGCCAAGACCAAAAGAGCGGCACGAAAATCACCAACGCCCCGGACCAACACCGCCACAGCCCAGGCCTGCCAACATGCCCGCGCTGTCAACGCATCTTCCGCGCGCGAATCGGCGTGGTTGGATATCTTCGGACGCAATGCACCAACAATCCGACAATGCCAACTTTTACGTCAAATTCTGTCAACCCTCCTTCAGACTCCCCCACCCTCACTCCTGGCATCAATTCCATTACTACCACCGTCATAGAGACCACATCCATCTACTCATCGCCTGTTACCCCCACCACCGCAACCACCACCGCCTTCGCCTTCACTACCAACACCACCATCAGCGATGGGGAATCTCTCCTAAGCTGTCCTCAATGCAACTGCACATTCACCTCACGCATCGGCCTGGTCGGTCACTTGCGAATCCATCGTACAGAGACCGGTGAGCCAGTGCCTGGAGCACCATCACACAGCAGACATCGTCGCCTCCACTGTCCTCGCGCATTCACTCATCGCGTGGGCCTATTCGGTCACATGTGCCTCCACGACAACCTGCGGTAAACCACCGGAGGCTAAGCCACATCAGTGCCCACCATCTACACTATTACATAGACAACACCCTCAATATCATCATAATGTACCTGATAAAATCACTGTTTCCTAGAAACCGTGGCTTGGAAGGCGGCCAAACTGACGCTTACACCAGATCACGCCGTCGGCCCACTCCTACATCAGACAACTGACCGGCTCGGACAGTGCCTGATGGTGGGGGTGGGGGAGAGAGTGAGGTCGACAGCTCAGCGCATGTTCCTCACTATAAACAATCTGACGCGCTTGAAACTATATATATATATATATATATATATATATATATATATATATATATATATATATATAAAGTCATGTCCGAATCACCTGACTCCATGTCCTTTGCTAACTTATTTCAGAAATTATTTCCCCGATTATTCTCTGGAGTCCATATACCAGAAACCGCATAGAGAACGCTGGGGGACCCACTGAGGAGCCGAACCCCTCGTTGCTGTGTCACACAGCAGCAGAAACATCGGCGAAACACGTGTCTGGGCTTTTAGCTAGTATCTATGTCGGAAGTACGGTATAACATCTTTGATATATATATATATATGAAATGGAACCGACAAAGACAAGGGAGACCAGAATGGCCATTTCTGGCTTATTAGCCGTCATCAGCCAGTCATACCCAATCCCAAGTGTGGAACACCTGGGATTCGTACCCGCGACCTTTGGTATTTGAGTAGAACGCTCTACCATTGAGCCACGGGCTCGTTGTTTTGTCGGTTGTGATTGGGAATATGATGATAGTGTGGGGCTCACCGATTTGCTTAAGGAAAATGTATGTTCCGTTGTGCCCTGGAACTCAGACTAGAGCTCTCAAATACCAAAGGTCGCGGGTTCGAATCCCAGGTGTGCCACACTTGGGATTGGGTATGACTGGCTGATGACGGCTAATAAGCCAGAAATGGCCATTCCGGTCTCCCTTGTCTTTGTCGGTTCCATTTCATCATATGCTACACGTCGCTATGCGACCGCCTGCGAGAGCTCTAGTCTGAGCTCCAGGGCACAACGGAACATACATGTTCCTTAAGCAGATCGGTGAGCCCCACACTATCATATATATATATTCACCGAGAGAGGTAGCACAATTGGAGAGTGAAATGGCAAAATGCGTGACACGAAGAATTGGGTTGTTATGACGCAGGCTGCTCTCACACATGTCATAAAAATCGACTCAGCACGTACGGAAGGCGTGTTATATCAGTCAGCAAAATCCAAACGCTTGACGTGACAAACCGTGGTGATGGTCGCATTAGTTGACACCTACCTAAAAGAACATGGGAGCGCCTACCGGCATGGCTGTGAAAAGTCAAAATAAAGAGCATAAATAGCACCATTCTCGCAAGCAATGTTAACTCTAGGCATCGTCTGGACGCTAGTGAAAACTTCCACGTCATTTATATGGTCCCATGTTGCATAATAATAAGTATTACAAATCCTCCTAAGTAATCCTCCCCAATTGAAAAAAGCATTTCGAAATGTTGGCAAAAATTCTTACTGTAATCTAAAAAATGCGAGGTTGATAATATTTTAAACAGGAGGTATGGATAACTTTAGCTGTAGTTTTTGTCCTGATAAAAGTGTGAATGCAAACAAATATGAAAGCATCATCTGAGGGAGCTCATTTATTTGGAATGATTTTCGGTGAAAGAATACAGGCCTTTAAAGAATCTTAAATTAAGGTGAACTTTTAATCATTTTGAAATGTAGGAAAGCGTCAATTTCGAAAAGGCGTAAATTTTTTCATAAATTTAGTCCTTTAAGTCAGAGGAAAATTATCACAGATGGTACATTCAAACACTCTAGCAGCCGTATTGAATCTTTGATGCATTGAGTGTCGACCTAAAGTGCACCAAAACACTATTTTATGACATTGTGTGGTTTTAAAATCAGCTGTGCACGGACAAAAAGAAACTTCGTGACAAAAGTCACAGTGTATTTCTTTAACTGCAGGTACGTGTTTTTCCTCCATAACTTTTGTATTGACATTGCAGTAGCAACAACCAAGATGTCATAGCAAGAAAAGGCTTTTGCAAAATGGAATATTTTACTTCAAAATTCATGATCCTTCAATCGGATTTGCGAAGAGACTCTTATTTTTACCTCTTTCTCTGAATACCTACCGCCCGGGTGTCACTGGGGTGTTGCTGTGAATAAACGCATGTCATTAATAATTTTGGAAACTCCTCTTTTACGTTATGTTATTGGTTGCAAGTTGCCGTCTACAGAGTAATCGTCAATGCTTCATTCATTGTGGCTTGTCAGATCTACTGATATATGAAATTATTCACCATAATGGCAGCAAAGGTATTAGCTAAAAGCCCGGATACACATGGTTTGCCGATATTGTGCCGCTTCATAGCACAGCTGCGAGAGGTTCTGAGGAGATAAAAAAGCGGAAATTTCAAAACTGGAGCTTCTACCAGAAAGCACACAGGGAATGCCGTGGAACCCATTGCTGAGCCGAACCCATCGCAGCCGTGCCACGTAGTGGCAGAATATCGGCGAAACACGTGTCTGGGCTTCTAGCTGGTACTTGTGCCTGGGCTTCTAGCTGGGCTTCTAGCTGGTACTTGTGCCTGTGCTGCCAGTATGGTAAATAATTTCCTATGTTATGCTACCACCTGGGTGTTCGTAGCGTGGGAATATTATGCGGTTATATCACAGTGGCTGATGGACTTCGGCCCAAATATCCACTTAAAATTTCGGTCTGCGCCTGTAAACCCCTGAATATACTGATCTGCTTCAAGTTACAAATTAATTTCTGAGGAAATTAAAAAGTTGAATGGTCTACTGACAGCCAAAATATGATGTTTTCGACTTAAGAAATTTTGGCTGCCTGACACTGCCTTCGAGGTATATTGGAAGGTTGGTTCTTTACTCTTTTTCGACACAAAATACCTGATGTTATTCTTCGAACCTTAAGTTTTTTGACTATGGAAGAGCTTTTTTGATCTTTCCAAACTCCTTGTGGCAGGATATCACGTGTGCACAAGTGCTACACACATCAGTACTGACGCCAGCTAGACGAAATATCATGGAAGCCCTACCAGACAAAAGCACAAGTAATTTATCTCTCAAAACTCCAAACTCATCATAATGATTAAGCAACATTTTTTCTTGCCTTTCACCCTAAGCAAAATTTTTGTTTTAGTTATTTACTATTCGTCTTCAGTCTAAACTCTGCCGAAAATTGCTATACATACAAAGATGAATTCGTAAAAAACAATTCCTTGAACATCAGCGTATATCTAGACTTGTCTTGTGAATTCGATTGTCATAGGCGATTATGGAGCTTCCAAACACAAAGTCATCATGTAACTATGTTGAGAATTTTATGAGAGGATTTTTCACGAATATCATTATTAAAACATAAGTTTTAGGCCCTTTTAAATTTCTCAATCAGTGCTTCGGGAATTTCGGTTCATGCTAAGCCATCAAAAGGTTTAGTCAGCTTCTGCAGAAACTAAAGCAACACTAAAAATCTGGCTATTACTCGTGCGGCCCCAGTTGGCCGTACGATCTTTGCTCATATGGATTAGCCTACACTCCGTCAGTGTGATGAGGGAGAATCCGTAGAAAGTGTCCATTAGTTGTTTGATTGTTGTTGCTAATACAGAGTCCTACATAGCTTAGATGTTTTTTTTTATCTACCCTCAATTGTGGCGTCAGTACTACAGACTGGTACACTCTCAAAGGGTAATGCTAAGCCTACATAGGAAAAAAAATTGGTAGGCATAGTTTATATGGTCCGCGGAAGGACAGGGGGCTCAAAACGCCCCCAAATACAAGTGGCTTCAGGTTAAACTCCATGAAAATTAGTGTTCGTTTTAAGCTTAGGATCGGTCTTTAGGTTAAGGTTGAGGTAAAGAAAGACCTAACGATGGGTTTATGGTAACGATTAGGGTTTTCCTTGAGGATTGGGCTAGCGTTAGCGTCAGTTTATGACAGAGGAATATGTGCCATTGCAGAACTTTGGCGCACTGAGACCTGTATTAGGAGAGGTGTTCATATTACCCTGACCTACTGAAGAATATTTGTAAGCTATATTATCGTGCAGCCTACTTCCAAGACATTACAGTCACTTCAGGATGCCGACTTCTGAATGCGCCTCTGTCTAGCTGCGTGCAAAAACAACACCCTGGAAAAAACCACCACTTAAATAGTTTACATTTTTCTCGTTGATTTTCGAAGCCCTTATAAACTCAATTATATTTTATAAAAAAAAACATTTAGGAAAATTTTGTTTCTTTTACTCCTTTAGCAGCATATCACGTCTTTTTCGAATTTGATACTTGAAGAAAGTGCTTCTTTCGCTTAGAGAAAAATCTTGCCGATTCCCGAGTAAATTTTACCCTGACCTTAATTTATACATGCATTTAGGGTTCCATACTAAATGCAGTAGACATTCTGTCTATCAAAAATCACCCACTTCTCTACGCGGAAAAAGTCACATACTGCTCATAAAAAATTTCCTATAGTTATCAACAATGTTGCATACTTAATAAGGAAAATTGATAAATGATGCTTTATGAACTACATTTCACAGTCCTGAAATAATCGCATAATTATTAACATTTTTAAACCTGCAGGTATAAAATTTAAAGAAGGCGTAATTTGCTACCAAATGAGTACCAGAAATGATCTTTTTTTCATAAAATATATTTTAACCTATAAGTTCATCGAAAAGAATTGTGGAAAATATATAATAATTAAGCACTCATTTTAACAGTGCTATTTTTGCAAGCAGCTGGAAGGAATCTCATCCGAAAGCTGGCATCCTGAATTGAATGAACTATCTTGGGATTATGCTGCATGATAATTAATATTAGAACTATGCTTTGGTATTTTTTTTGAATCCAAGAAACATTTCGGAATTCTGGTTGACATTTCATGAGACAGGCAACCTACTGTATGTCCCAATAAAAACTGCGGAGGTACTTTATAGTTATTTATCTTATATGTTGCTGATAATTTTTTTCCCAGATAAAACATTGGAAGGAAAATGGACATAAGGCGAGGGAACGCACGCCCGTCTCCGAATGAGCACAAGACAGATCATTATCCTTGGTAAAATAATTCTTAACATTACGAACTATATTACAAGGCAGGATATCCAGAGAATTACTTACGATGAAAGCATCAAAGAGTTTAATTTTCTGTTCCAGATAGTAGAAGTCATGTGGTATTTGAGCATTTTAGCGCCAAAATACCTAGTATACGGTGGATCTCAGTCAACCGGATCATCGGTTAACTACGTCAACTGCTTGGTCGGATCCATTGTTGAGAAGTGGAAACAGCTCGGATGCACTAAAGTTAATCTAATCCGCTTCTTGGGACAACCAGTTTGCGTAACTAGGTCGGTGATGTCCACCAGACACTGTTGGGAGGCTAGCCTGGATTTTGAACGGACAAAGACATGATGTGCTGGCTGGAAGTCCACTAATTTGGCCTTCTTAGGTCTGTAACCCAGCGGTAGCGCACAAAGCAAAGTGAGCAGGCTAGCGAGATGCGACTGAGGATACTGACGCGCGTCATCCGCTAGCACAGCCTGGCGGTTGAGGGTGGCTACAGTCGAGGTGGACTATGCATCTATAGGAGCTTAGAGGAGAGAGAACGAAGTCGGCGCCTTACCGATCAGTTGGTGTTCGCTGATAGACCCAAGCCGATCTGAGCCCGTATTCACACCACTTTAAATCCCCAATCCAAATAAGGACAATTTACCCTTCCAGACCAAGTAAGAAACTAACGACGAACACTATTTCTTGTCCCTTAGCGTTGCAAACAGGTGCACGAGAATCTGCAATCGCACATGCGATAGAACGGATAAAAGAACCGTACGGAGAGTGGAACGTACGCAAGGGATGCCGAAAACAACCCAGAAAGTAAATTAAGAAGGATGGGATGCAGATGCATAGGAAGCCCCCAGTCAGTGATTCGTACTCGTAACTTAAGATACTAGGATCAGACGCTCGATACTCGACTCATCGAGGCACTACAGTCTTAAATATCACACAAACTCTTCGAATAGGCAAGCCGTCAAATGTTGTAGGTCCTTTTGAATACCCTGTTTTCCTAGGAAGGATAAGATTAATGACCCAAACGATTAAGGAAGATTGGAGGTCGGCTAGTGTTCAGATTATGCAGTCTTATTCTGGGGAATGAAGAGGGTAAAGACCATATCCGGCTATGCTGAGCAGAAGTAGAAGTATTCACCGCAACCACCTCAAGGATATAAGTCTTATTTTCAGAGAGACAGCAATGCTGAAAGCCGAAGGCACGGCAATTCTGCAGTTACGCTCTCAGTTTCGAGAAGAAATGGCTCCAAAAATACTCGCTCCCCGTTCAGAAGATTACATTTTAAAGATTTTTCTAAATCCTTGAAAAGTTCAAACTTTAAAGAACCGTCGCCAGCCTCCTCTATTGATCCACGCGCTTCAATCACAGGGACGACCGACCAAGCGTGGGCGCACAACGTGGGACTTGCATAACCGCCAACCTTTCCCCCGTTTATTGGCTATGAGTGTCTGAGGCTCACCAATCGCAGCGGAGCGTATGCACGTGGACAGCGAAAAAGTCGATGGACAGTAAACCGAGTGCGCCCTTTGCACACGACTGCCAATTAAATGGTGGCCGTGCTTGGCGTAGCCACAGTGGGGCAGATTCACGAGGACGTCTTCCCTTCCTTTCCATCTTGAGAGGGACATTCAAATAGATGATGGCCGAGGCAAGCCGCGTCTTAGGGAGCCACTGTTGTGCAGTGGAAGAACACTAATCGATTTCGGAAAAAAAAGGAAAATTAGCGATCTACCGTCGCATGTCTGCTGTGGTTACCTGCCAGTTCTTCAACTATTCATTAATGCAAAATCGAAAAAGGTAACCCAGTTTGTATATAAATGGCTTCTGGGATAGGATCTGGAACGAATGGAATACAAAGCTCGACATCTTGATCACATAATTTATTTCGTCAGCTGCAACACAAGTGACGGTAGAAAGCAGATAGGAATGCGAATACACCTGTTCCCATTAATTCTACAAAGTAATTGACTGGGGAAACTGACATACTCCCAAACTATAATTTATGTCTGATCGATGGACAAGCAGACATATTTGCTTCAATTAACGTATTGTAAGTCCAAGAGATAGTATAAGCGTAAATTGGCAAACACAAGCCGACAGCCGCCTCCCCTTTGGTCTGACGATAATTAAGTAGCATTAAGAGCTGTTATTTCGAGATCGATACCCTGTCATCCGGGCGCAGGGCTGAGTCACATGTGGTTGACAGATCAAAAGTCTCAGGGTGAGAGCAAGTATAGCCTTCTTAAGAGGAAACAACTATGGCGACAATATAACGGTCATCCGCATCTGCTCCAATTAGATACTGAAAAATGGAACCTAAAGATATAGTGTGAAGTCAGCTGGAAAAAAACCAAAACAAATTCAAGGCCACTGTAAATACTTAGCTTATTTTTTTCTCTCTTATAATAAATATGGACAAAGAAGCATCGAAAGTAGTCCGCTGCTATGCGAAACCGAGTGAGACGCCTGGGTAATCGCCCATAAGTGATTCACATGTTGCCTCACTGAACTCTTACACATTTTCTCCTTATTTTTGGAAACTGTGATGCATTATCTCCGCGAATCCTGTTCGAACCTACGACCAGCGCAGAAGATCATTAAGCTGACGAGGGTTCACTTCTGATACAAGTAACTGGACGAATTTATGACTGGTGGATATGCTAGTAGTGTGCGTGATGGATGACCTGGACTTTGGCGAGAGTACCCAACGCGAGCCTGATGCAATGAAAAATAACCGTCTTTAGAGTTTTAGTCATAGGAAATGTTGCATGATTTACTATGCTGACAGCGCATGTACTAACTAAAAGCCTATACACGCGTATTTCACCGGTCTTGTGCCACTGCATAACACAGCCGCAAGGGGTTCGGCTCAGCAGTGAGTCCCCCAGCGTGTCCCGTGTGTTTTCTGTGGAAATTATAGTCTTTCAATGTCCTCAGGAAGTACTGTGTCCTTCAGGGTAAATCTGTTTTGGCTCAATCCGAAATTTGAGATAAATGTTTTAACCGAAATCTTTTATCTTCAGCAGGATAACCACGTAATATTCGTAAACTACCAAAAGGCAGTCAGTAGTATACAAGTGTTTCGTCGACTTTAGCCAACTGAAATACCTGAAAAGGTTTATCCCGAGGGAAATTAGCACATTAAATTTTAAAGAGATAAAAATCTAAATTTCGAAACTGAAGTATATACCAGAAAGCAAACTAGGAAATCTGGGGGACCCACTGATGAGCCGCCCCTCTCGCAGATGTGTTATGCAGTGAAAGAATATCGGCGAAAAAGTGCTTGGTCTTGTAGCTAGTATCTGTGCTGGCAGTATCATTAATCGTGAAATTATTTTATTCTACTGGCTTTTGGTTTACAGCTTATTTATATTATGCGGTTATCCTGTTGAACCTGATTGACTGTGGTGGCTGAAAACATGAAAGTAATATGAGTAAAAAATCAGAAGACTTTTCGAGTAACTGAACGAAGAGTTTACTAATCTGAGCTTTCGAACTCGTTCAACAACGCATCGTCAGAGATAGTAGTAGCAACAGAACGAGCAACAGTCATAGGGGAACTAGCCAATCAAAGATAGATGAGGCAGATTTGGCGGTAACTGCACAGACCTCTGTATACCAGCGCGAAACTGGTACAGCGATTTATTAAGTTCTCATATGAGGCACAGGCTACAGTCAATTCTTGACTGTAAATGCCTGTTTATGAATAAATGAAAGCGCACGTTTGCTTAACTTGACTTCCTAAATTCTTGACATGCCTTGCTTCGGATGTGAACTACTTAGATGAACACAGCTTATTTCTGAGGTGTGGATAGCCACTTGCAGTACTTCGCAGCGTGACGCACAGCCAGCTCATATTTGCGTATGCGCGATCCGAGCATGCGTTCAATCTGCACTGTGAAGTTACATGGAAAGTTTAGGTACTGGGTGCGATGCACTACTCCAGACTGTTCATTAGGATTTGGACGTTCCTTTATTTTGACGACCCTGCTGCGCAATTCCAACACCTAGTTCACCGTAATGCGTTCAGTCACTTCTGAGACGTCCTTAATGCATAGCAGATCATGCCATATCCATGGTGGTGTATTTGATTGGGCTCTTGAGAGCGAACGCGTATGTCTCGGCTTATGAACGCCTTCGGTAGCCATTCCGCATAACTTAGTCGAACAGGCATCGAGCCACGCGTACTTTTTCCTACGGCCTGCTGCAACGAGTCTGAATCTGCCTGAAGAGCGTTGTCGCACAGCTTTGTTTGTGATTCACCTAATTTTTGTTGGAAAACTGATAAGTTGCGCGGTTTCCTTTGCCTCTCTGTATACCATTGTCTCAATTTCCCCGTAAGAACTTCGCCTGATGAGCACATCAAGGAAGCAAGGCTACCTCTCCTCCTCCTCCTCCTCCTCCTCCTCCTCCTCCTCCCTCCTCCTCCTCCTCCCTCCTCCTCCTCCTCCTCCTCCTCCTCCTCCTCCTCCTCCTCCCTCCTCCTCCTCCTCCTCCTCCTCCTCCTCCCTCCTCCTCCCTCCTCCTCCTCCCTCCTCCTCCTCCTCCTCCTCCTCCCTCCTCCTCCCTCCTCCTCCTCCTCCTCCTCCCTCCTCCTCCTCCTCCCTCCTCCTCCTCCCTCCTCCTCCTCCTCCTCCCTCCCTCCTCCTCATCCTCCTCCTCCTCCTCCTCCTCCTCCTCCTCCTCCCTCCTCCCTCCTCCTCCTCCTCCTCCCTCATTCTCCTCCTCATCCTCCTCCTACTCCTCCTCATCCTCATCCTCATCCTCCTCCTCCTCCCCCTCCTCCTCCTACTCCTCCTCCTCCTCCTCTTTTTTTTCTTCTTCTTCTTCTTCTTCTTCTTCTTCCTTCGTGAACTGTATATCGGAGAAAATTGCATTTTACGGGTTATGGAACTTTTGCGGCACGTTCTTCTGGCCTAAGATTTCTTGCGAACAGGGCCATCAAAATCAAAGAAGGAATAAATCCCAAGCAGCAGTCTGGACTAGTGCCTTGCAACCAGGGCTTAAACTGCTCATATAAACACACATTTTAGGCCGAACGAATGCTCGAATCGCGCATGCATGAACATAAGCCGACTGTGGTGCATGGCGATGAAGTATCGCATGTGGCTGCCCACATTTACGAAAGGGTCATGTGTTTATCATAACTGCCGTCACGATAATCACCCACATCGGAAGTAAGATAAGTCGAGAATTGATTGTAGCCTGGGTCTCAGATGAGAATCCAATCAATCGACGTATCAATTTGACGCAAGCATGCAGGCATTCACCACCTGACTTGCCTCATTGATAGTTGGTTGGCTACTCCTCCTATGACAGCCGCTCTAACGATGAGGTACTGAACGAGTTCGAAAGTTCACAATAATAAACAATTAGCTCCGGTGCTTGACCCGTCTAATGGACATTCACCTGGAACTCAAACATCTACCTCCGTTCGTAAAAGATCTTGCAAAGTTCTGTTGTCTTTGGAACGTGTTACACTAAACCGTGTTAACTGGCTTCCACGGCGAGGGATTCTTATGAATGATCCTTATCATTATGGGAGTTTTGAACGGAAGATATCCCACTGAATGTTCCAGCAAGCACACCATTTTAGGGTGTTCCGAACATCGGAAAACGCTCTCTTCCTTGCGATAATTATAGCACCTTTTCCTCAGAGCGATTATCATGAAAATGTACAAGTCTGAACTACAGTAATGAGATGGTCGATTTCTTAACCATAGCTTGTCAAGCGTAGGTTATCTAATAAGTGCACAAGGGTTGCATCTACAGGAGTCATAGTTAGTGTTTCTCCCTTTAGTTGTAGCATTGTGACAAGCATTAGCACACGCGTCAAATGCATATAAAATGCCATATAAGGCCAAGTGAACGAGTCAGCAGTTGATTGGATAAGCAGGTAGCTAGTATACAGAGAGCGGATTAGGCCACAGGTGACGACCTTGACAGTGTGAACAATCGGCAAGGGTGATTATGGAAAGTGTGGAGGTGGGGCCATGTCAGCAAGCTCACACCACGTGGTTTGATCGCTTGCTTAAGATACGAGTACTAGACTGTCAGCAGAACTATTTAGGAAAGTTGACGCATATTTTTATGTTTAAGGCCATTTTCTACTTGAGTGGCAGTAGCTCGTCGTCGACTAAATACGTAAGTTAACAACAATATTGTAAAAAAATAGTGATTGGGGCTCATTAGATAATTAAATGAAGCATCAGAATCTCCTATGAGTCAATTAATTTGATTTGAGATACCCACTCCAGAAGATAAGATAGAGTTTACCTTTGTGATACCATTCCTTACACAGACTTGGTTAAACTCCTGGTAAGCGAGATGTTTTCAGTTAATCCAAATTTTGAGTCTTTTTCAAAATAAAAACCGTTTTAGGACTGTTAACAAGGACTAAACGAAATTCGCTGTAGAAACACCATTAATCAGATCAGGAAACATTCACATCAACCCAAAGTTTCCAGCATGCAAAGAGGATAGTAATCAGTTTGCTTTGAGAAGGGACGTTTATCGAATAAACGCACCATTAAAATGATTCCCTGCAAAATTTACCGAGATAGTTTAGAAACGAGAATAAAAAAGGCATGATAAGTAAATAAGTTGAACTACAACGCTTGACTATTTTTTTAAACTTCTTATGACGAGAATTGTCATGACTAGAAAGGTTGAGGATTTTGCGCTCAACCTCTGTGGGCTACCTGGTAACTGACTGCACTGTCATGCTAAGATGTCTTCATCGAAGTTTCGTAAACGATTACCAGTGAGCACAGAACAGATGCCATCGACGTGCTTTGACTCGATTTTGGCAACGACAGCTGTTTTGCCTCGCGTCCTTATGCAAGGCATTTTTGGCCTTAAAAGAAGTGCTCGGCCTATGTCGAAAGGTCAAATATATAGTTGGATTTGTGGACTAACGGGCCGCCACTCTATCCTTTAAGGACCCGGGTAGGGCGGATTAAGATTGATTTGCTTATAAGTAGCTTCTTACCAATTAAATAATCGTTCGACATGTATACACTTCATTTTTGCGCCTCCATGCTCTCATAACATGCAGAACTTAATCATTGAATCCCTCTGACCTTGTCACTATCGTAACCTTCGAAACGTTTTAAATCAGAGCTAAACACAACTTTTGCTGACAAAATACCTCGGTAGGTTGCGCGCAATTTCGACAAATTTTCATTCATTGTCAAATTTATAGTAAATAGTTAGAAAAGAAGGCTAAACCCATTGTAATGTTCCCCAACGGACAAATAAAGCGTTAATTAAAAAGTAAAACGTCGTGCAAGTGGCGTTCACTGCTCTGACACGATTTCCAGTCGAAGTACATCATCTTTGTTAATATTTTGAGCGTAGTCTACAGCCATGGAATCCCTAGTTCAACTACAAATTTCAGCAGTTTAATATTTCTGGACAGCTGTTTCCATCGGAAGGACAATGGATGTCAGGAGACGATGCTATACACAAAGACGACCAACGTGCGTTTAGTTGTAACTTGTCACCTGAACGATACCCTTACTTAAAGTATAAAATTTTAGGAAGACGTAGTTTGCTACCAAATAAGTACAAGGAAGAAGATTTTGTTCATTTTTCCTACAAAGTGCATTTGAACTCATTGGGGCATCGAAAATCGATGAGAGAAATGCAATTTATGTAACCATTTTATAGAATATTGTTTTTGCAGGCAATCATCAAATGCCAAAATCCTAACATGCCTGCTATACCTTGCAATTATCCTGCGTGATAATCAATATTAAAACCATACTTTAGTAATTTGTTTGAATTAAAAACACATTTCTGGATTTCATTTGATATTTAATGAGAAAGGAAATCTACTGTACATGTCAGGAAATGCGGGCCAGACCCTACATAACTTTCGTCGATCTGACAAAGGTCTTCGACGCAGGCAACCACGATGGACTCTGGAAAATAATGTTCAAATTCTGATGCCCGGAGCTTTTTACAGCGATGATGCGAAAACTTCACGCCGGAACGATGACTCCCATCGCAAATAGTTAGGCAGTGTCAGAATCTTTTACGGGGTTGAATGATGTGAGTCAAGACTGCGGACTTACCGCCACACTCTTCAGTTTCCTGTTTTTTTGCCATGCTGATGGAGTGGCCTGGCATCAAGAACAAGCACCACAGAGACAGACAATTACTCAAATGCCTATTTCTACAGGAAAATACAAGAGGCTTCATGGCTAATATACAAGGCCTGTTGTTCACCCATGACTGCGCATTTGACACCACAACAGAAGTAAAGCTATAAAGAAGGGTCGTCCCCTTCATCTCTGGCTGTAGAAAACTTCAGACCGACCACCGGCACAAAGAAGACGATGATCCTGCACCAAGCAGCAAAAACTGACTTGTGAAAAGAACCCGAAATCAGCGTGAGTGGGACTCGTTTGATATCTGAGGTCAAATTTGTTTGCCGAGGAAATATAAGAAACATCAAGCTCGATAGAAATTGCAAATTAGATTTCACGAACCAACCAGGACTTCGAGCGACTGCAGGGCTGATTTTGAAATCGCCGCGAAATCCTTTTGGACACGAAAGAAAGAGCGCGCATCGAGCTGTCATCCCGCCAACACTCTTCCACGGGGTATGGTTGTGGACAGTTTTAGAGAATCCAGCATGAAAACTACGCCAATTCCACTTCAGGCGCCTCCGCAAAATACTAAAATTGGAATTCGATCAACGACCGGCGATTTTCCGTTGAACGTTTGTTCGGCAGGGAAGGTTGGCGATCGCTCTTGGCATTGGTAACAACTTAAGCAAGTCTTTTGATCTTTCCGTGAAAGAATGCAGATGGGTGGATGAGGGAGTCTCTGAAGTGCTCTGCGCGGCAATTTAAATGCTGCGAGTTTCCAGGCCATAGGCTTGTACTGTCCGAGTTGTGCATTGGCCTAATTCCCTTGGCTTGAGAAGTCGCCACCATGTTATCCAACCTAAAGACAGACTACACCCTACCGAAACCTCCGCAGTTTTCTACCAAATACGCTTCAATTTTTTGGAATGCAACTAAGTCGGGGTACCTGGACCAAAGTTACAGTCCCGCCTGCATGAACAAAAACTGGCGGCTCAAAGACTAGACCAAACTCAGAGCCTGCAACCCATATTGGAGAGATTAGCCCTACTTTTGACATTCAAGGAGCGACCATCTTAGGCTGAGTCACCTCAAAAGCAGAACGACTGACGCTTGGGACCTGGGATTCAGATACGAAGTCTATCAGTAGTCATTTAGAACTTCGTGGGGCCTATAATGTCCTGCATCCTTACGTGCATAAAGACGAGGAAAATATGATCACACCGAAATTAAGAAATGTGAGCGAAGACCCCGCTGGAAGAGGGGGCAAGCTTACCAGTACCCTCCAACGAGGTGAAGAAGCACAACACCAGCGGCAATCAAGCTAAACATACATCTGTACGATGGCAGAGACAGTGAATAAGAAAGAAAAAATCAATCAGTTCAAGGCTGACAAGTTTGGCCAGTCATTCAAAGCTCTGATCGACATTGGCAGTAAACGATTTGACAATGGAGAGGCCGCCAAGCGCTCCAACATGCCAGTGAGAATTCAAACCTGGTCAGGTGAGCACATTAAAGTTATCTAAATCCACCTACTTCAGACGTCACCGCTTGTTGCAGCAAAGACAGCAGGCGATCTAAGACGCCTGCATGGAGATTAAGGCTAAATAAATCCAAGGTTATGCAGACCGCAATGAAACAAATAACTTCTTTGCCTTCACCAATGCAGACTACGGTCCCCTCCTAAACCAAACTAACCGCAGCGCTGCTCAGGTCCGAAGGAAAAATAATTTTCGCAGAGAAATCGCAGATTTTGAAGCGCTGGGCAGAGCACTTCAGAAGTGTTCGCAGCTGCCCATCCGCCATCTCCTACGGCTCCATCGACCGGCTCCCCAGCAGAAATGAACAACAACCTGGATTGCCCATTCATCCAACCTGAAATAATCCGGGACTTACAAAAATTTCCCAATGGTAATGCTTTGGGATCTGGCATAATCCCGGTCGAACTCTCCAACCACGGCGGCCCTCAGCTAAAGAACGAACTTAGATCAATGCGCACAGAGATGTAGCAGCAAGGACAAGTCGAACGGGACTTCAAGGACGCTTCAATCTTTCACTTCTACAGGGGAAAAGGAACGGGCAACTCTGTGATAGTCCAAAAGGTATCTGGCTGCTGAAAATAGTCTATGGGATCTTCGCTCGCATCCTTCTCGATCGTCTGCACAACCATCTGAAACACAGTCTTCTCCCGGAAAAAACAGTGTATCTTTCGACGACACCACGGAATCACTGAAATTATTTTCGCCACCCGTAAATTACAAGAGAAGTGCCATAAGACGTAGATCAATATTTACACTACCTTCGTGGACCTAACGAGACCTTTTGCACGCTGAATTGCGATGGGCTAGGAAAAATCCTGTAGAAATTTGGATTTTGTGCGCGATTCACGCATTTGGTGCACCAGCTAAACGACGAGGTGATAGCGCGCGTCTGTTCATGACTACTGTCCACGACCTGCTCTTCGAGACCACGGCAGCACCGGATATTCAACGGGCTGAGTATCAACATGGGCAGAACGGTGATCACGTATCGGCCGTAACCCGACACTAAATGGAATACCTCTCACATCACTTCCAACGATACTCTTCTCGAAAAGATAGACGATTTCGTTTATTTACGCGGCACACTCGCAGGTAGCATCAAACTCGACGACGAGGTGGCCCCCCGGATCTCGAAAGCCAGTCAGGCATCCGGTTAGCTTCAAGTCGCCGAGGGAAATAACCATGGCCTTCATCTTAACAGAAAACTGAAGATGCACGAAAACATCGTCCTGACTAAACCACTATGCAGCATGGAGACCTGAACCGTCTATGACAATCAAGCCCGGAATCTCAATCACTTCAGCCTCAGCTGTATCCGTAAAATACTAAAGCTGATGTGACTGGACAGTATACTGGACACAAAATTTGCGAATTGAAGCGCTGAGCCGAGTTCCAGCGAGAAGTCACGAGGAATAAGGCATGATCAATGGAACAAGAGTTTTAGTAGCCTGACATTTCGGATTCTATTTCGAACCCAGAATCAGCGATAGTCACACAAAATGACAATAAGGGTCACAAGGGGCGCAGTATTTATAGGGCATGGTTGTCAGGCCACCACATGACAGTTTTCGTCGTCCTCGCGGGGAGTGGTAGCTGGTGCAATTATTGCTTTTCTGTTGATACTTAAGTCGATAATGACCATGATTTTATTACCATTGTCCATCCTTAGCGTGACGATTACTCGGAAATTTGGCCCGCCGTCAACCGAACCGTTGATCACACGCATCTTCCGCGCGTGGACGTTACTTTTGCCTAGGCAAGATCGCAAAACGGATTATGGAGGCGGAAGATCATTGCGCTTGTTTACTAACGGTGGGTCGGAGAATTATGACTCAAGCAGCTCACGACTCAGGTGATTTTCATCTCTGGCGAGAATTTCAGCCTCATCACATTTGAAGTTGTACCCAAGTCCTGCCAAATGAACCGCAATCTGGGAGTTAGTGTCCTTCTTTCTCTCCACTGCTGCATGCTCGGCCATTCGCATGCAGAGTAATTTCCCAGTTTCTCTGTCGTAGTTGCTTTGTCCGCAACTGCACCAGACCCGGTAAATAACTACAGACGTTTCCTGCCCTGACACTGAGTCTTGCGGCCACAGGACCTGGCACCTGATGGTTGCCTCCGGTCTGTGGGTAACTCCAACTCCGAGTGGTGTGGGAAGGCGACTGAAAGCTTCCAAGATGCTCTTATCGTACAGGAGCACTTGCCAAAATTTAAGGCTGGTTGAAGATTTCCCTTAATCTTGTTTACATATGCAGCAGCTGACGAAATTGCGCGGGTATCCAATCACTCTGAGGACCCATCGAATAAACTATAGTTCAGCAACTTTGCCTTCTGTTTCACTACAATGCGTCTTGACGCGCCGATATAGCGCCCTCGCGCAACTGCGTTTGTGTCTGATTGGGTGGTTGGTGTTGAAGCGTCGCTTTCCTGAACACTTTAGCTTAAGACCGCCACAATATTTGCGACAGACGAGAATGTCAAGGAAGGCTAGCTGGTTGTTTTCCTCCTCCTCCATCGTGAATTGTATGCCCAGGAAGACGGCGCTGAGATGTCCTTTGAACTGCAGCACCTGAACCCATTCGATCGTCCATATACCCAGCCCCGAATTTCGGCCCCTCAGTAGCCTGGTCAGTCACTTAAAAATTCATCGTACAGAGCCTGGCGAACCAGAGCCAGGAGCACCAACATACACCCATCGCATTCGCCTCCCCAGCCTGCACTGTCCACGTCCATTTAGCCACTGCATGAACCTATTCGGCCATACGGTAGAACGTCGCCGGCCACACTAGCAATGCGGTCAAAATCTCAACAATACAGTAAGAGGACCATCAAGGGCTACCAGCTTAACCCTCAAATGCATACATGAATGATCACATATCTCCTAACCGGCACCTACAACACATGAAAACGTCAAACGTTACATTCCAAAGGCATGAGTTAAGCACATTTCACGCAAGTGGACAGTGTGTTTTTCGGTTTTTTCTCCACGTGGCTCCCTTGCTATATGTGTGGTGTGCGCATTTCATCCCCATTTGTGTTATTTGGGGCCCTTCGGGTGTGCGTGGAACGCGTAGATGAGCTCTCTAGCTCTATTAACCATTGCGCCCATTCCCTGAATTAGACAGGTTTCCGACTCGGACAATCAACTGGTACACTGGAAAGGGCAGAGTGAGTGAGATAGACACTCAGCACCGATTCCACGCTATAAACAATCTGATGCAATTGAGTCTATTACGATGCACTAAAAGCCGTGGCTTCGAATGCTGCCAACTGACAGGATAAGTTGGACATCACAGTCAGCCCAGTGCATGCTTGTGTTAAGCGGCTGACTAGAAGACTGTGCGCAAGGCTGTGATGACTCCTTCTTAATATGACCTCTACGACACTGACACTCACTGTGATTCGAACCCACGTGGTTTCATGTTTACGTGCGTGATAACCGCCTGCGCCCGCCTCGCTACTGGTCTTTTTGGTTTGATCATGACACCGACACAAGGGGGCGGACAATGAGAGCACGCTAGATGCAGCAAAAGTTTCCTCTCATTATGATATAAGGAAGCTCTTGCAAGAAAAAAATACTAGAAAAATACGGTTAGCAATACTACAGTTAAAAAGGCAGGGACTAAAACACCAAAAGTACAAAAAAAGAATTTGTAAAAACTCTCAATGTTCGGACGCGAATACCCATAACGACCGGAGAACAGGAACACAGTCTCTTAATCCTACGGAAGACGACCAAAGCGAAACACATCAAGCTATCTTGGGTGCTCTAACGATCCCGTATTTGAATCCCAAGAAACAAACACGTGGCAATCTGCAATAGGGGAAACACAACAACCGGAGTACTAAGTCTAAAACAACTCCGATGAATTCCTTGAAGCCTTCAGATGACAGTATGGCCAGAGGTAGATTAAATCCCTACGAGAGCTCATTTAAGCGTTCTCATGTCCCTAAGGAGAACTTTGGAGAAAGCGAAAATCCCGAGTTGGCAACAGTGTTTAGTTCTTCAGGGCTTGAACGAATAAACTGCAGTCCGGCTTGAAGACCGTGTCGCCGAAGACGTCGCTTCTTTTAATGGCCTCCTAAACCAGTTGCTCCCAACAGGCGCGGAATTAAAAGTTCTTAAAGCATTCCGGATCAGCAAAAAGGGTGAAGACAGCATAGGAACGCCGCAACCGCGACCTCTCAAAATTATGCTATGGAGCAAAGACCAAATAAACGTTATCCAATCCTAAAAAACCAAACTGCGTCACTCGAATGAAGAGGTTTTTTTCAATCAGAATACCCCCCTGCGGTAAGGCTGAAACGACGGAAACTTGTCTCGGAACTACAATCAAGACTGAATACTGCTGAACACAATATGGCTATCTTCAAGGGGAAGGTAGTTCAAAAAATAGGACTTTTTCATTGAACCAACCAATTGTATTAAGGACAACGACAGCCACCTCACTAACGCAAAACCATCAGGGAACCAATTGCCCAAGAAGATGATAAAACTAGGTCCGTAACGCCTAGCATTCTCTCTGTGGAAACTAGAGTTACTGAAACTCATCAAGAACGGGAACAGGCATACGAGCTTGTCATCAGGGGGGACGCAATAAGGCCCACAAAATTAACAAACGCAACAGGAAGTTTGGCTTACGCAAAATTGAAGTGCTTGTACACAAACGCTTAAAGTCTTTTATCAAAACTTGACCATATACAAATTTGCCTTGCTGAAGTATCTCCGGATGTGATAGCAGCAACCGAAACCTGGCTGTTTGGCAGTATTCCAGATAGCTAAATAACATCGTCTGGAGACCAAATATATTTGAGAGACAGAGAAAACCGACAGAGTGGTGAAATAATTGTGTATGTGAAAGAAGTGCTAATATTGCCCGACAAGACGTGCAAGTTTGCATGCAGCACGACAGCCATATGGTTGACCATCAAGGCTCTTGGATCTCCATGTCTGGATGTCCTCAATGTCTATTGGCCAACTAGGATAGACCGAGTCACATGCACCCACCTGTTGGAACAATTAGAAAAGTTATCCAGTTAACCTAATATCATGAGTATGGGTGACTTCAACGCACCAGGTATTACATGGAGCACTGCTCAATCATTATGCCCGAGATCGACTTTTGATTATGGTTTTCTGCAACATACCTTGAAGACACTCCTCACACTCCTCTTCACCACCAGAACACGTGAAGGACAAAGGGCTAACTGTCTTGACCTGGTTTTTTACGAAAACACAGGGAACAATGACGAAATTATTTCAATGTCTCCGTTCGGTCGAAGTGATCATGTGGTGCTTTTGGGGGACTACTCCTTCTTCTCCGTTGCGTCTGTTATAGAGGAAAAAACGGCGTAATGTTTGGCGAGGAAATTTTCATGAGATTCGAGCAGATTTAACAGACCTCAACTGGACCTCAATTTTTTCGGGCATTGTGACCGAAGATTGGGAGTTCTCCCGGAATGCTCTTCTGCAAATCATGAACAACCAATGCCCACTAAACAGAATTCATCAGAGCAAGCATCCTGGGTGGCTAGACAGCAACCTTACAAGGGAACTAAACAAGAAGCTCAAATTGTGGAGAAAATACTGCGAGTCTAATCAAGTTGCATATTTCAACCAGTAATAAACACAGATACACAAATTAAGAAAACTTATCCTTAAAACGCAACGAGAATTCAAGAAGACTTGGCTAAAAAAGGCAACGCAGAATCCAAAGTTGATCTACAGTTACTTACGCAGATGTACAAGGAATAAGCAACAAATCCCGATGATGAGGACTGCCGAGGCTATCGAAATGGCTGAAAACAGGGACAAATCCGAGTACTTTTCACAGTTCTACTGCCCAGTCAACACAAACGACGCAAGGTTCCATCGTCCCTCAGCGGATTACCTGCCAACTGCAAGCATTAGCCACATACTATTCTCAGAAGTTTTGATACGAAGGAATTAAATGAACTAAAAGAGTCGAAATCTCCAGGATTGGATGAGTTTCCACCCAAATTTCTGAAAGAAATCGCCAATGAACTTTTCGAACCTCTTTCAGTGCTCTTTCAAAAATCATTTGACTCCGGATGCTGGAAACTGGCACATATAACTCCCTTATACAAAAGCATTAGCCGGGCATCAGTGACAAATTACAGGCCCATAAGCTTGACATGCATCCTTGGAAAGGTTATGGAAAGGATCATCAAGAGTGAATTATTGAAATTCGTAGAGACTCCTAATTTGTTATGGGACTGTCAACATGGGTTCCGAAAAGGAAGATACTGCAAGATAAATTCGCTGTCATCTCTCCAGATCTGGACCCAAGCACTTAGAGATAGATACGCGGTTCATAAAGTCTTCATTAACTTTCAAAAGGCCTTCGACACTGTGCCGAACTCGAGACTTCTGTACAATCTATAAAGAATTGGCATCACAGGTAACCAACTCAAATGAATCGAAAACTTCCTCAGGGATCAGCGCCAGATTGTGTGCCTCGGCCAAGAGCTGTCAAGTTCTGCTGCGGTCAAGAGCGGGGTTCGTCGGGGTTGAGTATTAGGTCCAATACTGTTCCTAATATATGTGGACGATTGTGTCAGTGATCTGGACTGTGAAACAGCAATGTTTGCCGACAACGTGAAAAGCTCTAGTGAAATACAGAGCCTGCTGACAAAGATAAACTACAGATCAACTTAACTCGGTTGCAGGAACGTTCGAATGATTGCCTTTTGTGTTTCAAGGTCGATAAGTGTACAATATTTCGCTTAGGCAACCCATCCGGATCTGCCGAAAGTAGAAGCTACTTTCCCAACGGTGAAACCTTACAAAACCCAAAAGGACCTTGGTGTGCTGACGACTACCACCTTAAAACCGTCCACTCACTGCTCGAAAGTGGCGAATAGCGCAATGGCTGTTTTGCATCCCAATAGACGGGGTATTTTGGATTTCAATGAAGATCTCTCCGCTTTGATTTACAGAACATTCGTTAAGCAGCATTTGGAAAATGCTATACAAATCTGGAAACAAGGGACAGTTCAATATCAGAACAGTCTCGAAAGCGTACAAATGAGAACCAAAAAAGTGGTTAGGAGTCAAAGCTCCTTGCCATATCCAACCCCCCTAAGGAATCGTAATCTCTTCCCTTTGATTTATGGGCAAATGCGTGGGGAATTCCTGCAGAAATTCCGCATTGTGAAGGGATTGGATTGCTGCCTTGAATTCTAGATCTTCTTAGATTTTGCTGCCACAACCCATCTCCGAGTTCACCTATTGAAACTGCGCGTCCAGCAGGCGAGACTGGAAGTGCGGGAGTTTTCCTTCTCTGACAGAGTGATCAAACCATGGAATGTCCTCCCTGAAGACGGTGTGATATCACCATCGTTGGAAAACTTGAAAAGGAACCTTGACAGTTTTACGTTCCAAAATGAGCCAGGCGATGAGTGATTTAATTTAACGCTCGAGACTCAGGCACCACTTGTCATATTTTATAATCGCCTTCGATCTTTGCAACCCGCATGGTTTCTCTGTATACCGCACTTAATTTCACGTTACAAATAGGGTACTCAAAGGCCATGCTCATTTCTCTCAATAAATTGAATAAGTCACGCGCATGTTTTCAACATTGAAGTTTACGAACCATGGTGTAACCTTGAGGAATGTTTGGCTTCGGCGCGTGGACTGAAAATTTACTTTGCGCACTATCGTGTCATGGTGTAGATCGGAGACTGTGGTTAACTTTGTTCTAAAGGAATGAACTATTTCGTGTTTTTAAGTGACTTACGATGGATTTTGGACAGAATTTATACATACGCATGAGAGATCATACCCGGGGCAATAAGTATTGTTAACGGCGGGTTATCTTAAGATAATTGTGCGCGTAGCAGCTGTTATATGTGACGCACCGGCTAGGTCGTTTGTTAAGCAAATTGAGAACGTTAACGCATATAACGGATGCGAACGGTGCGACATAGTTGGCGTTTTTATTGAAAAAGTTGTTTATGTTGGTGTTGGTCATAGGGAGAGATTGGACGATGATTTCAATCTGCCCTTGGACGGCAAACACAGGGTAGGAGTTTCACCTTTCGATGCGTGCAAGTTAGGTATGATATCTAATTTTCCCTTAGATCCACTGCACCTAATATATTTAGGTGTTGTGAAGAAGCTGATTAGTATGTGGGTTAGGAATCGTAGGTCTAAGGTGAGTTGTTTATTGTACGCTCCAGTGCTGTCCACGTCTGCATTAGAAGAGGCAAGTCATCGGCTTTTGTCCCTTAATGTCTACCTACCAGCTGAATTTTCACAGCGTGGCAGGATATTACAGGAATATGATAGCTGGAAGGGCACAGAATTTAGACAGTTTATCCTCTACCTTGGAGTAGTAATTCTGAAAGACAGCTTACCAAAAATGTCATTGGGAAATGTTTTTATTATTGTTTACTGCTCTTCGATATTTAGCTTGTCCACATCTATGCGTACGTAACGTTGGTCTTGCTAAACAATTACTACGACTTTTATAGAGAAATTCCAAGTATTATACGGTAAGGAGCAGATGGTTTACAATGTGCACAGCATACTGCACATTGCCGACGATGTTCAACGTCACGGGCCTCTAGATTCATTCTCCTCTTTTCCGTTTGAAAGTTACCTAGGCAAATTGCGAAAAATGCTTCGTAAACCATCACAACCTCTGCAGCAAGTTGCTAGAAGGTTGAGCGAGAAAAATGTAAATATGGAAGGTGCACAGGATACACGTAAGCCTAGGCTTCTTAAAAAGCATCATAGGGATCAAGTACCTAGAAACTGCGAGCAATGTGATCAATATAAATGCATGCAAACTTCACAGGTTCGAGTAGATAATACACTAGCCAACGGATGCATTGCTGTAGGTAAAAAGATAGTTTGTGTTAAAAATGTTCTTGTTAATAAGGACGGCCGCATTCGCATAGTATATGTAGAGTTCAAAGATATTACAGATTACTTCGACTACCCGATTAACTCATCTGAGATGCATGTTTATAAGGCCACGTTGGGCACTGATTTCCTTTATACGGATTTACCAACATCTATTCGTAAGTATGCTTGCTTTCCTTTAGAAGGCTCCTATGTGCTCATAGAATTAATCGACCCATGGCGTAAGGCAACTGTTGATATTTGATACATTGGCCAGTTACACACCCTTCCCTAGGGGAACATTGCACGTGAACCCTACAACCGCACAGCCCATGTAGGTAGAGGTTCACGTGCACTGAAGGGTTGAAGTGGCAATAGCTTATGGATTAACACCCCATAACTTATACCTAACTGTGCGGTTGTAGATTTTACCATGAGCTACCAACGACAATCAAAGAGGCCTCGTCGAAACAAGGAACAGGACTCGGTATACTTATGGAAAACAACACCACCGCTATCACCAGTAGGTTGCGTATTCAAAATAATATCTGGAATAGGAAGCGGATCCAAATGCCGCGGATGAATCATCAAATGACACTTTGCCTACAGGCAGGTGTTCCGAACGCCCAGGTAAGACCGTAATTTAATATGACAAGAGGTTGCCATAGGCTCCTCACAGTCGTTAGCGCAAACGGACTCCCAGTTGGCATTACATCGGAAAATGAACATCCTAGCTAAGCGGCAGCTATGGATTATGAGCATTCTACGCCGCCTAATCTCGCGCCAACGCACTCAAGAGCTAGTCCCAGGCGGGTCAAGTGCAGCTCCGATTGAGCAGGGATGCAATATGCCGGCTAATCCTGTCACGCAGCCAATCGCTAGCCGCGTTGGCTTCCAACAACTAAATACCAGGCTGCAAGAGCCATCATTCCGCAAAGAAATGGTTAGTATGCGTCATTTACCAACACTTTGAATAATTTAGGAGTCCTAATTACTCTGCCTCGGTGTAAAAAATTCTGATGACTTCGTTAAGCGAATATATTATTCAATATTCGATGACACTATCGCCTTGGAACTTAATTTCCAAGGACGAAAAGGAAAAGACAGCTTATGTGGATCTAAGTTTTATGAGCTTGTTACTGGTGGGTTATAATATCACAATTTTTATCTTTGTAGAAATTTACGTTAAGTGGACCGGCGGCGGCCGTTTAAACCTATATGATTTGGAGGCTGCCTTTATAAGGCGCCTAAAAAGGTCCCTCGACGCCGCCGCCAAGAGGATTCAAAGACACGTGACGTAATTACCCTTTAATGGTCAGTTGATTTGGTTTCACATTACATGACTGTCTATTTTTAGAATGCCACACAGGACTAGCCACCTCCACGCCTATCCCCCATGATGACAACCCGCCTACCCCATGATTAGAAGCATCACAGAAGCCCATATTGTTCATATTAAGAGGACGATTTACTATGTTTCTACATATATTATTTGCCCGTTTTATAATACAAGTTGCATTCACATATGTGTTTACATATTATTTACAAAACGTTGGGAAACTTTTAAATGTGACTGCGGAGGCGTATACGCGACCTGAATAGGTAGGAAAATAAGGGTTACGTAATAGGTGGACGCAGTTAGGTAATTAGATTGGGCGAGCCGTATGTATTCGTTTTCTAGTGGTGGGTGGTTGAGCAGGAAGTATCGGAACCTTTTTTTCGCCTATTTCGACAAATATCGACATGTCGATATTAGTGATATATAGACAATGTGGCCAAAGTCGATATACAGTCGATATACGTATCTCGACATGTCTATATCAGAGCGATATACGACTGATATCGCCTGCTATTAGGGTTATAAGGTAACCATATATGATTAACCCATTTGTTAGACGTTGGAGTAAAAAGTCTTTGTTAAACGGATTGTGTCGTCTGAGGCGCAGGTCAATTTATTGCTACCACAAACCGATAGAATAAAAACGAAATCTTCATCTTTAATTCTGGACAGCGACTACGCCCGAACAAGCTCAACGACGAATCATAGGGTCAAGGGATCCTTGGTCAGTATTCCGATACGGCAGATATGAGTATTACAATGAATTTTCCTTTAACGACCTCAGTATAGCTCCTAATTTTTTTCGTTGGCAGCGATGTACCGTGCTCTATGATTAGCATTTATTAAGGAATATTCAGACTCTACAGGCTGATTATGTTAAGTGCAATGACATAACTGATAATAATTTTCGATAGACCACGATCCGGATTTTGCTCAAGACCTTGATGTATCAAGTCATTGCTTTAGTATGCAGTTACATAAATCACTATAAGCAATCGCAATTTGCAATGTTTACACTAGCATGCAAATATTTCCAGAGCTAACTTTGTTAATACGGGGATGATCCACAGTTGATCAACTCTGGCTGAAATTTATGCCCCTGCTCGAGTGAGCGACGCCAATGCGAGCAAATGCCCGGCTTCGGATAATAATCACATTATACATAGTCATCACCCAGGTCATTAAGTATTCTACTCGATCCGGTACGTTTCCGAGTCCGACCGTGAGTCACCTTCACTAGGTGAGTGCGTGTGAAATTGATTGGATTAAATTGGATTGTGATGTCGCCATGTTTGCGGATGATAGTAAGCTATGGAGGGTCATCAGAACTGCAGCTGACGTAAAGCATTTGCAGGAAAACCAACTTCAACAATGGTCAAAGGACTGGCTTTTGCAGTTCAATGAGAACAAATGCACTTTTCTACAAGTTGGTAGAACTAGCACTCCGAACCTCATGGATTACTGCCTGAATGGTATACCATTGCAAGAAGTTGACGCGCATAAGGACTTGGGAGTGTGGATCTCGAGCTCCCTTAAACCTTCGCTGCATTGTTCAAAGGTAGCCAAGTCTGCGATGTCAGCCCTGTACCTTGTCAAGCGGGCTTTCTCTGCTTTTGATGAAGACTGCTTTGCCGAAGTCTTTCGAACTTTTGTGCGGCCGCAATTGGAGTTCGCTATCCAAGCTTGGAGACCCTGGACCGCGAAGGATCTCGATATCCTCGAAAAGGTTCAAAGGCGTGCAACCAAACTTGTGACCCGACAGGGCTCATAACCCTATAAAACCCGATTAGCTAACCTTGATCTCTTTCCCTTGAGTTACAGGCATCTACGAGATGACCTGATACAAACATTCCGTATCATGTGCGGTCAGGGCTGCTGCTTCGCACCTGGAGACTTCTTCCAGTTAGCAACAACCACGAACTTGAGAGGGCATCCACTAAAACTACGTGTAACTTGGGCCAGACTGGAAACACGAAAGTTCTTCTTCTCCAAGAGCACGGTCGACGCTTAGAAAGCTCTGTCTCTGGATGCTGTTATGGCTACTTCCGATGAGATTTTAAGAAAAATCTGGACCAGTATAGCAGTGCCCACTATAATATCCCCAGATCTTCTTAGTCACGTCCCAGTTGAATCACACTCTAATTATTACAATACTACGTTTTATATTTCAGTACCATTTTTATTATCTCAAACTCGTCGCATATGCCTCTCACGAGAATATTGTCAACAACACTAGCATGTACACATGCTACTCGTAATATGCAAGTACACATGTATGTTTACTCTTTTCGATTAGTCAACAGCTGCTTATTTTCCGCACGCTGTTATGTAAACCAACTTTTTTTATATTTTCATGATGTACCAGAGCCTTTTGAGCCATACTGTAACCAAGAGGGAGTTCAAAGGCGTTTGCCTATCTTTCCCTTAATAAACTGAACTGAGGTCGTTACCGCTATTTACACGGTTCCACGACCAAAGCGATTGAGTCTTCACTGTAGCGCACAATTCGTTAGCAGATTGCTACAAGGGCTGTCGACAGACCATGCCAGGAGCACATATTTATTCAGTCTTTTGAAAAAATGTGCGCCTCTTTCCCTGCTCACATGATTTCTATCCCTTATATTCGACAAAATGGTCCCAGATAATACATAGGGGCAAAAATATGCTATCTTCTTTAAGATGGATTGAACGCACAAACTTCCTCTCTTCTCGTCTAAACGAAATAACGCTCATCATTACAATTTTGCCCACGGCCTACACTTTAGGTTTTCGGTTTTGCATACCTTCTTCTATTTAACGTTGAATTTCTATTAGAACGATGCCAAGTAGTCCCTTACAAAGATTAATTTCCATATTGTCTGATATCTATTCAGAATTTCTCTCTATTTCAGTATCTGTGAATATCAAAAGTTAAAGCCTTTACTAAAAAAAAGATACCGCTCAAAGACCGACATTGAACTTCTTTAAAAAAATTGACCAAAATTTGCTGTTCATATGCAATTAACACAACTCTCGTTCTTTTATTTCTTGTTCACCACACATCCTGCTTCTACAAGTCCCGGCGTAAATCTATCTAGAAGGAATCTACGGCTTCCATCAGCGCAGATTTTTGCAGTATGGACAACGCACAATCATTTGGGTATTGAGTATAGAGGCCAACCTTTCTCTACCGTTTCTCAATTCAATCGAAACATTTAATAACAACGGCAGGTCACATTGTTTGCTTAACCTTGGTATTTATAGAGCTCTGGGTGCAACTGTATTTCTGCCGGCGCTAAAAGATTAACTGAGCTGAAATCTTAGGTCATACTGCCGTATATGTTACAAAGTCCCCAATAAAAATTTATTTATATTGCTGTAGTAGGTGAATGATTTAGGTTTATACCTTGTTTATATTTGGTAGCATGCAATTGTCATGACATTCAAAATTAACTGTGTACAAAAGCGCTGCTCTTTACGCAGTTCTTATTTTAAATCACATAAAATAAAGCTGATTTTAACATTCGTGACTAGATGAAATTTGAACGAGGCTTCCAGAGACAAAAACTATGAAAGCGAAGATATAGTATATATATATATATATATGTATATATATAATAGTGTGTTGCACACCGATCTGCTTAAGGAACATGCATGTTCCGTTGTGCCCTGGAGCTAAGACTAGAGCCCTCGCAGGCGGTCGCATAGCGACATGTAGCATATGTTGATAAATGGGAACCGACAAAGACAAGGGAGACCGGAATGGCCATTTCTGGCTTATTAGCCGTCATCAGCCAGTCATACCCAATCCCAAGTGTGGCACACCTGGGATTCGAACCCGCGACCTTTGGTAATTGAGTCGAACGCTCTACCATTGAGCCACGGGCTCGTTGTTTTGTCGGTTGCGATCGGGTATATGATGATAGTGTGTTGCTCACCGATCTGCTTAAGGAATATGCATGTTCCGTTGTGCCCTGGAGCTCAGACTAGAGCCCTCGCAGGCGGTCGCATAGCGACATGTAGCATATGTTGATGAATGGGAACCGACAAAGACAAGGGAGACCGGAATGGCCATTTCTGGCTTATAAGCCGTAATCAGCCAATCATAGCCAATCCCAAGTGTGGCACACCTGGGATTCGAAAAGGCACAACGGAACATGATGTTCCTTAAGCAGATCGGTGAGCAACACACTATCATCATATACCCGATCGCAACCGACAAAACAACGAGACCGTGGCTCAATGGTAGAGCGTTCGACTCAATTACCATAGGTCGCGGGTTCGAATCCCAGGTGTGCCACACACCCCTCGTTGCTGTGTCAAGCAGTAACAGAAACATCGGCGAAACACGTGTCTGGGCTTTAAGCTAGTACCTATGTCGGAAGTACGGTATAACGTCTTTGCCATATAAGATTCATACTACTTGTTTGTAGAATGGGCATTACGTGGTTATTCCACAGTGGTTGATTGTCTTCGACCAAAATGTTCATTGAAATTTCGGGTCTGACCTTAAAAAGTCATGTCCGAATCACCTGACTCCATGTCCTGCACTTAATAATTTCAGAAATTATTTACCCGATTATTCTCTGGAGTCCATATACCAGAAACCGCACAGAGAACGCTGGGGGACCCACTGAGGAGCCGAACCCCTCGTTGCTGTGTCACGCAGTAACAGAAACATCGGCGAAACACGTGTATGGGCTTTTAGCTAGTACCTATGTCGGAAGTACGGTATAACGTCTTTGCCATATAAGATTCATGCTACTTGGGGTACTACTTGTTTGTAGAATGGGCATTACGTGGTTATTCCACAGTTGTTGATTGTCTTCGACCCAAATGTTCATTGAAATTTCGGGTCTGACCCTAAAAAGTCATGTCCGAATCACCTGACTCCATGTCCTGCACTTAATAATTTCAGAAATTATTTACCCGATTATTCTCTGGAGTCCATATACCAGAAACCGCACAGAGAACGCTGGGGGACCCACTGAGGAGCCGAACCCCCTCGTTGCTTTGTCACGCAGTAACAGAAACATCGGCGAAACACGTGTATGGGCTTTTAGCTAGTACCTATGTCGGAAGTACGGTATAACGTCTTTGCCATATAAGATTCATACTACTTGTTTGTAGAATGGGCATTACGTGGTTATTCCACAGTGGTTGATTGTCTTCGACCCAAATGTTCATTGAAATTTCGGGTCTGACCCTAAAAAGTCATGTCCGAATCACCTGACTCCATGTCCTGCACTTAATAATTTCAGAAATTATTTACCCGATTATTCTCTGGAGTCCATATACCAGAAACCGCATAGAGAACGCTGGGGGACCCACTGAGGAGCCGAAACCCTCGTTGCTGTGTCACGCAGTAACAGAAACATCGGCGAAACACGTGTCTGGGCTTTTAGCTAGTACCTATGTCGGAAGTACGGTATAACGTCTTTGCCATATAAGATTCATACTACTTGTTTGTAGAATGGGCATTACGTGGTTATTCCACAGTGGTTGATTGTCTTCGACCCAAATGTTCATTGAAATTTCGGGTCTGACCCTAAAAAGTCATGTCCGAATCACCTGACTCCATGTCCTGCACTTAATAATTTCAGAAATTATTTACCCGATTATTCTCTGGAGTCCATATACCAGAAACCGCACAGAGAACGCTGGGGGACCCACTGAGGAGCCGAACCCCTCGTTGCTGTGTCACGCAGTAACAGAAACATCGGCGAAACACGTGTATGGGCTTTTAGCTAGTACCTATGTCGGAAGTACGGTATAACGTCTTTGCCATATAAGATTCATACTACTTGTTTGTAGAATGGGCATTACGTGGTTATTCCACAGTGGTTGATTGTCTTCGACCCAAATGTTCATTGAAATTTCGGGTCTGACCCTAAAAAGTCATGTCCGAATCACCTGACTCCATGTCCTGCACTTAATAATTTCAGAAATTATTTACCCCGATTATTCTCTGGAGTCCATATACCAGAAACCGCATAGAGAACGCTGGGGGACCCACTGAGGGAGCCGAACCCCTCGTTGCTGTGTCACGCAGTAACAGAAACATCGGCGAAACACGTGTATGGGCTTTTAGCTAGTACCTATGTCGGAAGTACGGTATAACGTCTTTGCCATATAAGATTCATACTACTTGTCTGTAGAATAGGCATTACGTGGTTATTCCACAGTGGTTGATTGTCTTCGACCCAAATGTTCATTGAAATTTCGGGTCTGACCCTAAAAGTCATGTCGAATCACCTGACTCCATGTCCTGCACTTAATAATTTCAGAAATTATTTACCCGATTATTCTCTGGAGTCCATATACCAGAAACCGCATAGAGAACGCTGGGGGACCCACTGAGGAGCCGAACCCCTCGTTGCTGTTTCACGCAGCAGCAGAAACATCGGCGAAACACGTGTCTGGGCTTTTAGCTAGTACCTATGTCGGAAGTACGGTATAACGTCTTTGCCATATAAGATTCATACTACTTGTAGTACTACTTGTTTGTAGAATGGGCATTACGTGGTTATTCCACAGTGGTTGATTGTCTTCGACCCAAATGTTCATTGAAATTTCGGGTCTGACCCTAAAAGTCATGTCCGAATCACCTGACTCCATGTCCTGCACTTAATAATTTCGAAATTATTTACCCGATTATTCTCTGGAGTCCATATACCAGAAACCGCATAGAGAACGCTGGGGGACCCACTGAGGAGCCGAACCCCTCGTTGCTGTGTCACGCAGCAGCAGAAACATCGGCGAAACACGTGTCTGGGCTTTAAGCTAGAACCTATGTCGGAAGTACGGTATAACGTCTTTGCCATATAAGATTCATACTACTTGGGTATACTTGTTTGTAGAATGGGCATTACGTGGTTATTCCACAGTGGTTGATTGTCTTCGACCAAAATGTTCATTGAAATTTCGGGTCTGACCCTAAAAAGTCATGTCCGAATCACCTGACTCCATGTCCTGCACTTAATAATTTCAGAAATTATTTACCCGATTATTCTCTGGAGTCCATATACCAGAAACCGCATAGAGAACGCTGGGGGACCCACTGAGGAGCCGAACCCCTCGTTGCTGTGTCAAGCAGTAACAGAAACATCGGCGAAACACGTGTCTGGGCTTTTAGCTAGTACCTATGTCGGAAGTACGGTATAACGTCTTTGCCATATAAGATTCATACTACTTGTTTGTAGAATGGGCATTACGTGGTTATTCCACAGTTGTTGATTGTCTTCGACCCAAATGTTCATTGAAATTTCGGGTCTGACCCTAAAAAGTCATGTCCGAATCACCTGACTCCATGTCCTGCACTTAATAATTTCAGAAATTATTTACCCGATTATTCTCTGGAGTCCACATACCAGAAACCGCACAGAGAACGCTGGGGGACCCACTGAGGAGCCGAACCCCCTCGTTGCTTTGTCACGCAGTAACAGAAACATCGGCGAAACACGTGTATGGGCTTTTAGCTAGTACCTATGTCGGAAGTACGGTATAACGTCTTTGCCATATAAGATTCATACTACTTGTAGACTTGTTTGTAGAATGGGCATTACGTGGTTATTCCACAGTGGTTGATTGTCTTCGACCCAAATGTTCATTGAAATTTCGGGTCTGACCCTAAAAAGTCATGTCCGAATCACCTGACTCCATGTCCTGCACTTAATAATTTCAGAAATTATTTACCCGATTATTCTCTGGAGTCCATATACCAGAAACCGCACAGAGAACGCTGGGGGACCCACTGAGGAGCCGAACCCCTCGTTGCTTTTGTCACGCAGTAACAGAAACATCGGCGAAACACGTGTCTGGGCTTTTAGCTAGTACCTATGTCGGAAGTACGGTATAACGTCTTTGCCATATAAGATTCATGCTACTTGTAGTACTACTTGTTTTGTAGAATGGGCATTACGTGGTTATTCCACAGTGGTTGATTGTCTTCGACCCAAATGTTCATTGAAATTTCGGGTCTGACCCTAAAAAGTCATGTCCGAATCACCTGACTCCATGTCCGGCAATTAATAATTTCAGACATTTTCCCCCGATTATTCTATGGAGTCCATATACCAGAAACCGCATAGAGAACGCTGGGGGACCCACTGAGAAGCCGAACCCCTCGTTGCTATGTCACGCAGCAACAGAAACAGCGGCGAAACACGTGTATGGGCTTTTAGCTAGTACCTATGTCGGAAGTACGGTATAACGTCTTTGCCATATAAGATTCATGCTACTTGTAGTACTACTTGTTTGTAGAATGGGCATTACGTGGTTATTCCACAGTGGTTGATTGTCTTCGACCCAAATGTTCATTGAAATTTCGGGTCTGACCCTAAAAAGTCATGTCCGAATCACCTGACTCCATGTCATGCACTTAAGAATTTCAGAAATTATTTACCCGATTATTCTCTGGAGTCCATATACCAGAAACCGCACAGAGAACGCTGGGGGACCCACTGAGGAGCCGAACCCCTCGTTGCTTTGTCACGCAGTAACAGAAACATCGGCGAAACACGTGTATGGGCTTTTAGCTAGTACCTATGTCGGAAGTACGGTATAACGTCTTTGCCATATAAGATTCATGCTACTTGTTTGTAGAATGGGCATTACGTGGTTATTCCACAGTGGTTGATTGTCTTCGACCCAAATGTTCATTGAAATTTCGGGTCTGACCCTAAAAAGTCATGTCCGAATCACCTGACTCCATGTCCTGCACTTAAGAATTTCAGAAATTATTTACCCGATTATTCTCTGGAGTCCATATACCAGAAACCGCATAGAGAACGCTGGGGGACCCACTGAGGAGCCGAAACCCTCGTTGCTGTGTCACGCAGTAACAGAAACATCGGTGAAACACGTGTCTGGGCTTTTAGCTAGTACCTATGTCGGAAAAATTCAAGCGCGCACAACCAATCACGACGTGATGACGAAATACACTCAAAGCCTATTGGTTCGGATTTTGCCCAATTTCAGGATCCTTTGTTTAACACGGTTAATTGTTCATGTACACCGCCCGTAGTCTGACGACGAGCTGGGGGACGTCTCGAACATTTACGCAGTAAAGTTTCTATTTTTCCCAAAGAATTTCGCCTTTTTTCTCTCTCTCTCTCTCTATATATATATATATATATATATATATATATATATATATATATATATATATATATATATATATATATATATATATATATTAGAACGCAAGCAGAGACATTTTTTCCAGCCTAAGGTTTGGCATCCATTTCGCCGCCATAAATAGTCATACTCAATTACTTCTGTAGTTGTTTTCGGACAACCTGGAAGCACAGTTTTTGTTTAATCGTATTTCATCCACGTCGCCACCTGCTATGATCACCAACAGTTATGGAGATTAGAAGGCATACAAATATGGCAGAGACCATAGCATTCCTGTGGCTATCACTTTTAGCACATAATCTTTTCAACTCGTCTTTCCAGGACACCGTGCCGTTGGTTAACTGGCACTTTCCATTATTCGACCTCTGAAAGCCGACGTAAGATGGACCTGTGTGGTTGCTAAGAGGGGAATGTTGCGCATCGTCAAGTGATCTATTAGATGACGATAAACACATGCGAGTGTTGCACAAATTTGCTGCCTCACATGGTGGAGGAAGGATACACAAAAGGTGAGACGGGAAAGAGCATTCCTTGTTTACCCTTCATCGTTCGCCAGCTACAAAACTAGAGCGACCTGAGATCAAACTTCGGCCGTAAGTTACCGAACAAAACGTTGAATCAGTCAGGCAACCGGCTAACGCTCTAAAAACTGCGATTTGGAGCACGGTAAGTCACATTGGAACGGTGTTTGCTAAGATCATCTCGCAGCATGATGGAATACACTTACGATAATCGGAGGTCATCGTTATATTGAGCTACGAACCTGATACTAAGCATGAGAACTAAGGCTGTCGCCACCCATGACACAGACCTTAACAGAAAGGGCTGCATCGGCGGTAGCAGAAAAGGAAAGTAAACTGGTCATACGTTGGCACGACGATAACTAGTACTATTTCAGTAATTAAAGTGTCAACTTGAAGTAAATCATTCGGGGAAAAAAGCATTCTCCGACTTAGTCCAAAACCTGTTACAAATATTTGAGCAGAAATATCTCAACTGCAGTGGGATAACCGCGTAATATTTACAAGGTGTCAAAAGGCAGCCAGTAGTATACACATTTTGCATGATCCATCACATTGACAGTACAAGTAGCAGCTTGAAAAGGTTTGTCCCTTAGGCTTTTAGCCAAATAAACGCATTATTTTTTGAGGAGATTAAAAAGCTGAAGCTGCAAAACTGGAGTATATCCCAGAAAAGACCATGGAGACGTTAGGGGACCGCCTACTGAACCGAAGGTCTCGCAACCGCGAGTCGATGAAACAGATGTATGGACTTTTAGATAATACGTGCATATAAGCATGGTGAATCAGGTAACACCCGAACACCAATATGTTCAGGGTCGTAATGTTTTAAATATCAATAAGACTATCGTGCGAAAAAATTGTCCGTCACAAACCCCTTTTCGCATCCATCGTGTTACCGTAGTGTGGCTGGGTTAAAACTATTTGAGATGGTTTAGGCACAGTAAGCCGCAGTCGATGCGCAGCAAATAAAGGTCGGATTTGCGCTACTGACATAAAAAACTACAAAACTTCGTCGCCTGGAACTACCTGCTGGACACTGTTATCTGATTCCATTCGCCAGTGCATAAGACTACCAAACTTGGGCCGGTGCTCTCCATACAGTTCTGTAGGTACCCAGATGATGGCGTTGTGAGGCATTCAGGGTGTAATGAATGCAAACGAAAATACTCAAGCCCCAACCTCTTCAGCGTGAAGAAACCAGGCCGTTAGTGTACCAAACCGACAGACCACACCACGCAAGTCTACTCCTCAAGCGTCTTCCGCACTAATTATTATTACTAATACCAATAATAATAATACTACGACAGCAACTTTACCGCCAAAAATTGAATCATATCAAGCGACTTACATTTGTTAAACGTAAATTGCAGCACAAACTGTTGTTGGGAAGCTTTTCAAAGTTTATCTAAACGAGACTAAAGACATAAACTAAAACAAAACAGGAGAATCGCGAGAACACCTTAACGGTTTGATCACTCCGTAGTTGCCCTGTGTACACGCAAAATTGTGATAATACGCGTGCCTGTATCCTTGATGAATCCTTGTCTTGAAAGTAGAACTGAAACGCTAATGGAAGGTCAGCGAGATAGGCATCCGTGAGGTAAACTCTTTGAATGGATACGACTTCAGAGAGTATGCAGCGAAGGGAAAAAGGACATATAGAGCTTCCTTCCAGTTGAAGATAAATTAGATTTTGATAGCTTGCAAGTGAACATATTTAAATAATATAAGTGTGTGGAAACCTAAAATACTAAGCGTCAAGGTAAGAATTCTTTTCACGAAGACCGTAGGTAAAATCGACAACGCCGAAAGACCTTCAACACTGACCACGCGGAATTTACTTTAGTAGCGAGTGCAAATGAAATCGGACAGTGTCGACGCACCGATTTTGACAAGCTTGATTTCATTTGTGATCTATGAAAAGGTAGATTTAGAGATCCGATGGCCAATAGTTTCGTATTCACTGGAAAAATTGATGGACGTAAATTATGTATAAATATAGGAAAATAGTAGGCGTGCCAGATAGTAGAGAATCCAAGTGTCCAAATATCTACACAAGTTGGTCAACATTTTTTCAATGTACAGAGTGAAGAATGAGATATTATTACACGGGGAACAATAAAAACTATAAATTTTGAAGCTGGTCGTGTCGTAGCCCAAATGGGCAGGAACGCTAAGTAGGGACAAAAGAAAAACGCTAGACGAAGACTGCAATGCGCCCAGTAAAACGCGAAATCAGGGCAGCAACCTCCTCCTCCCCAATGGATCGGTCCCAGAGACTGTGAAAATGCCTACGAACACATGTCTCAACCTTCCGGAAGTCATGGCTGAGAGAGATAAATGAAGAAAAATAAACTTTACATAAAATTAATTAAGTAGCAATCACTGGCTTGGTTTTGCAGACTATAAGGGGTAATAATTTACAATTGATACTATAGACCACAAGTACGAGTCTGAATCATCGTCTGTAAATGCTAAAACTAAACAGTACTACATTACGAGGTAATTTAAAAAAGTAGAAACGTTCAACTAAAAATCGGAAAAAGCAAGAAAACTTACGGCGAGTCGCAGGGAGGCGGTTCAGTAAGGCTAAAAAGGAAGATGCTCGACTTGAACGGTGAACTGTAGTAGTCAGAAACACCATGGAGACCAAGAACAACATCACCTGAGAGAAGATCGAGGCCTGGGATGTGGAAGCAGCGGAAATTGCGGTCATATTCAGATCGCAGTTTTCCCAGGAGTAGCTTCTTTATCTGTCCGATAAAAAAAGATTATGCATGTGTGTCCTATCTTAAATCGCAATCCGAATAAACAGAGTACACGGTTAACAATGAGTCAATAGGCTCAAGATACCGTAAACCGACACGAGGGAAATGGAGGGCACATAGAATGTTAAGAAATGAACGAAATAAATACACAACAATAGCATTCAGCAGCAGGCCATTTCTAAGGAAGAAATAAAGGAGGGGAGAAAATGACATCTAAACCCGCAATGGCGTTTTCTTTCCTTGCGACCGCCTCGGGTCTCCCGTACATTTCAAATACAGTGGTACCCGAAAACCCTGAGGTGTACGACTTTTAAAAGAAGGGCAACGGTATTGCGATCAGAGAAACCTACGTTAACTGTGCCCGCGATGAGATGCTGAGGTCATATAATGTGAAGAGAGATGGGGCTATAAGAGCTTACAGTTGGCTGACGTTTCTCATCGTGAGGATGCGAAGTGAGATCGGAAACATTCAGGGGGACACAGTCCTGGTTTCCGGCGGAATTCAGCTGAGCCAGGACTTGGCTCAGATTTTGAATGAAATCTGCGAATTTAGCAGGCAGAGCGGACTGCTGGTCGGTCGCCTTCGCAAAGGGAGAGTTCGGTAGGAGGAGGATAACAAGGGGGCGCCATAGGGAAACGCGAGCCCTCACTAAAAGATAGATCACGAAAAAGAAAAAAACACCACGTTGCTATTGTTCTTTGTAAACATCAGACACGCAACAGGAAACCTAGTTTCTGTGAATGCCTATAATTGGATTTTACGCCTGCCTAAACCATACGGTAAAAACCGAATACTTAAGTACTATAGCCTGATTTTTGATACCCTTAAAAATTCAAACATTTTTATGTAAAGGGTATAGGAAAATGCGTTTTATGAAACTCGCTGTGTAGTACATCACATCTTCAAATTTTATAACTAAAAGGGGATTTTTCTGCTTTAAAACTAACTATGAGATTATTCAGTGCCAGGGAATATCCTCTGAAAAAGCACCATAGGAAGAAAGTTCACCGATCGGGTTACGGGAACCACTTGTTCTGCTGTGCTTTGAAGCTCGATCTAGAGCCCCACAGGCAGTCACCCAGACGGGGAGTTAGAACGTTGGACTTACTAATGCTGAATAAGCAAGAGAACGCGGTTTTGAGTCTCAGGTGCTCTAAATCCCAGGGTTGGGTAAGGCTGGCTGCCGACGTCCAAACATCTAGAGATGGTCATCCAAGTCTTCCTTGTCTTTGTTGATAATCTTCAGCATCTGTCCGTTTATTAATACTTCTTATAAAGCGTGCATAGTCCACATAAATTTCAAAATTTTACGAGCCCTATATGATATCTACTTTCATGCATAGAGAATCTCATGATTCTCTGCCCATAGAACGTGTAAAGCTTGTAGTATGGAAACCCTAAATGCGGGTCAGATTCGAAATTATTCGGGAATCGAAAAACCCTTTTAGAAATAGAAGATAACTTCCATTCAAGTGGAAAACTTGAAGAGAACTTAACTTACTACCAAATGAATAAAAGGAAGGACATGTCTGTGCTTGTTTTACATACGATATATTTGTATAGAAAATCAAGGGAAAATCCATGAGATTTAAGCAGTCATTTATTTTCCGCGTGGTTTGTGTAGGCGACTGGAAAGCAGCGCATTTCAAAGCCGCGACGCCCTGATATGACTGAAATATCTTGGGATAATGCTGTATGGTAATTTATATTAAAAGCTTTCCCTTCTAATCGAAAACATATTTTAAGAAGTTCGGTTAACATTTCGTGAGATGCGGCATCAGCTGTACCGGGACTTCCCTCTGTCATCAAAATAGAACAGTAAAAAGAATGGTTTGTCTTCAGGAAGCATAGCTGTGTGCTAACAATGGTCCACAATCATCTGTGCAGCACCCTTCTGTAGCTTTCGGAAGGACGAACAATCTTTCAGAGGTAATAAGGGTGGAGGATTTGCAATTCTCATCAATAGGAAATGGAGCAAAACTGCAAGCCCTTATTCTCGCAAAATTATGACCCAAGAGATGGTAATGCTGCGGTCTGCATGTTTGGTTGCCGAAAATTTAAAAGGTATTATAATTGATAGTGGGCCACTCACCAATCGCGGTACGGAACACACTCGTCCCGTTGTGCCAGGGGGCCCACTCTCGAGCCCCGCCAGCAGCCGCACAGCGGCTAGTTTCCCTGTCGCTAATACTATTCGCTATTATAATTGTTATAATTATTGTTCCAAGCTCACCCCGCGAAAGTGCCCAAATCCATTAGTTCGACTTCCTCTCAAGAAAATGTGCTTCATGTTGCTGATGAGAATTACGCTTCATTGATCGATCCATCTCAAAAAAGTAGCTAATTTGTGAGAAGACATTTGTAACCAAATTGAAGTTGGAAGCTACGCTTTGTGACATTTCACCAAAAAATAAGTGCCAGCTCTAGAAGTTTAATTTTTTTTTCTTAAGATTCTGAATGTCTATCCGTGTCCGAACAACCTTACAACATTTGCTGTCCTCTGAAATCTGCTTTGGCTTGACCTAACATAATTTCTCCCTACTTCAAGTTCTTAAGGCCACGGAGAGAACTCTCGCAAAAAGCAGGCTTTCGTGAAAACCCGAAAGAAGACAATGACGCTAGATGTCCTAGTTGTTAACCGGATATGCTCCTCTTCTAAAATATTTCTTTTTTCTTATTCCTTTGTCAAGGCTAGAAAGATATTAAGCGCGGTCGAGTGCAGTCACTGAAACCGCACAGGCTCATACTGATGAAGACGCACACTTACTGGATCTAAATTTTATTTTTATGGCCAGTAAGCAAATTTTTTTGTAGCGTCTTCTATCCTACTAATGCAGCTGAGATTGAAAACCTCCTTGACAGTTTCATAGTTGAACGGATGTTGGTTCTCGTGTATGAAAAATTCTTTTAAATTTCCGTTTTACTACGCTATCATTCGTTGTAACTCGTCTTATTAATCCGTAATTCGAGATATCTGGTGTTTGGCGTAGGGTCCTAATTATCATCATCTCTAAAAAGCCTATATATATATTTGGCTCCAAATGCTTCTAACTGGTTGCTTTCTTATCCACACTCATGAAGCTCACTGGATGTGTTGGCCTAGATAATACCTTGTCAAGCTTCTCTACTTTCTAGGGACCCCTACACCTTGCATATCAGGCTAGGCACAATAACTCAGATGTCATTGCTCCCATGATGCACTTAGCTTTCAGAGGCCTAGGCATGGGTTATCATGCGTACGCATGTACATTTCTACCACCTAAAGAAAACAGCTCAGTGCCATTCTTGCAGCTGGATAGTTTCGTAGTTTGCCCATTATTTCTTTACAATTGAACTTGTTTAATTTTGTGAATGCAAATGTGTTCTTCTTCCTACTAACGGTAGAATACTTCAAGGTTCCACCTTCTCTCACCTCTGCATTTTACAGTGATTGCCTCTGTGCTAAGTATTTTGATGATACAGTCAGTGGCTACTATGGAAAAAATAGGTTAGCCTCCAATTTCCTAAAAAGGGCTTGAATCATGTCTCGTAGCAGTCCTCTATTTGGTGCGTTTTTTTGAATGTAACCACCTACCAATCCTGAACTCTCACATTTTCAAGCAAAGTGCCATCAATCTGGTGCCCAGATGTTACTCTATATTCCATTCTTCCATGCTGTCTTCATATTGAATTCCGTTTTTAATAAGATTTATAAACTTGACTACCGCATTTGACATGCACGTTCCTCTCGCACCCCTTATTCCTTAGTGTTTCGAACTTAGATGTGCCCTATTATGATGTTTCTGCTTTACTAGTGTGATATTTTCATTTAAGGACAAATTTCTCCCATGTTCTCTTCTGGTACCAGTGTATCTTCATTCCAGTTACTGTCATAGTACAACATAAATCTACAACGGTCGGTAATTCGCGATGATGTTGTCCAGCACAGGAAGAGAAAATACGATTGCTGGAACGAGAAGTTTACTGGCCTGACGATTCGGATTCTCGCTCGAACCCAGCATCAGAGACAGTGACAGACGAGGGTCAAAGCGGCACAAGGTGCACAGTATTTATAACACGTAGTAGCCATGTGATCACATGCGCACTTCAATTGGCAGCTCCAGCGATCACCGCTGCTGGTCGTAAGTGATAGGATAATGACTTGGCCGAGTCACCTGTCCTTATCTGCGATTGCCTCGGATGATGGGTTTGAGCGATAATCCGACACGTCAGGCCAATAACTTTCTTGTTTAAATGACCATGTCTTCTCTACCTGAACCGCTTCCTGGAACTCGCCTGTTCGCTTGTATCAGTTGTCCATCACCTTAACTCTGACCCACTTGTTGACAGGTGACACTGCCCACTTCGCATGGCTGGTGTTATATGTCCTGTCGTACGTCAGCGCAGCAACGATCAGCTGTATCATCCTAGCCAAGGCTGCCGACGTGTAGCAAGACATAAAAACAGACATCAGACTTGGTGCCGTAACAGTCAAATACTGTTGTGCCACGCGGTTCACTTTCAAAATATAGAACTTTTATTTTAGCCCTAATGGTTGATGAACGTTCATGTGGAAAATTTTTTAATACTTATCTCTAGTTTGTCTTCCCGGGATATATTAAGAGCATTTTGTTTCGGTGGAACAAGTAATCGGTCTGTATGACCCAGAATGCTACAATGATCAAGTACTTTGTACTTTTGACCGCTCAATGGAAATTAGGATATCAACTTTTAAGAATATGGTGACGGCGCACATGTTTATCATGAAGCCCAGCCATCTTAACGAAACATCACGAAGTGTTGAAAATAAAGTGGACCTGTTGAATGCCTACAATTTTACCAGGTTAAATCATAACTGTGTAGGTGTCTAGAGGATAAGAAACACTACCTTAAACTTGCATCGGCCATCACCACCGTTGGTTAGCCAGCTCCGGCGTCTGCAGTATCAAGAATCAGTGGAACACACACCTTGTGGTTGATGGATGGGATCTTAAAAATATGTTTGCACTCTGTGTTGCACTGGCAAACAATATTCCCTTTATATCGAAATTAATAACATATAACCACCGTCATTTGGCCATCACGGCGGCAGTACCCGATAAGGCAAGCATCCAGACGAATGACGTGACGTATCAGCGAAGTGTGTGAAGCAAGCATCTGAGACAGTGACCTTCCAATGCATCACTGGCCGAGTATGCTCCGCTCCCAATCGGTGGTGGAGTTCCACGGGCCAAACCGGAGCCGCATACGAGCGTATCAGTTACCAAGCACTTCAAACCAACAACGCGTATAAGTCAGATTTCGGGGTCGTCGAATGGAACGTCTTTGAGTGTAACGTCGTACACTCGAATCCTTGCCTTTTTATGAGCTTCGAGACGAGATCACGTAGACAGCACGTTTGAATGCAATTTGTATGCGAAGTTTCTCTCTTCCCGAGGTAGCCTGTCGGCAGCACTACGAAGCCGAGGACAACATGCCAGTTACCTCTCACTACCCAGAAGGGATGAGGCCAGTGATCAGTGCTTTAGGTATATTAAAGAAAAACACAAGAATCCCCTGTCCTAAAGGCAACTACGAGTGGACCTCATATGAACCTTTCGTATTATGAATGGCTTGAACTGTTGCTTTGTTACCGATGAGGTTTTCAATAAGTTTAGCACGCCCGCTTTGCGCGGTCATTCTCTCAAAACTACGCCCAGATAACGCAAAGATCGATGGACGCACGTTTTTCTTCAGTAACAGAGTGGTTGCAGCGTGAAACGCTCTGTCCGCAGATGTTGTTCTCCCCACCTGTGCAGATTCCTTTAAGGGCCAAACTGGACAAGTATCAAGCTTCTCGCTCACCAGCCATGCATATAAGCATTACTGAGATTAAACATGATTATACTACTCGTAATAAGTGACTAGCCATTTCTGTTTGTTCTTTTCGACTAGTTGGCGGCAGCTTGCTTTTCTTATGCGATGATTTAAAAGTTTTTTTTTTCAATTTTCCTTATTTATCGATGCTTTTTCTTATACACTGTGTAACCAATAGGGAGTTCAAAGACATCCGATTATCTTTCCTTTAATAAAACTTAATTGAACTGAAAAATAATCTAATAGAAGCAGTTGAAGAAGAGTATAAGAACACACCACTGCAAACAAGACAGCCTTCTACCGAAGTCGCCGCCTTGTACAGCAACGGCTGCGGGAGATGCAGGATGCCTGGGTGACGCGCAAATCCGAGGAAATCCAAGGGTTCGCGGATCGAAACGAATGGAAGAACTTCCTCGCCGCCATCAAGGCAGTCTACGGACTTCCCGTCAACGGAGTCGCCTCTCTTCTCAGTGCCGACGGCAGGACGCTACTCACTGAGAAGACGCAAATCTTTACGCGATGGGCAGAACATTTCCAAAGCGTTCTCAATCAGCCCTCCAAATCTCCAACACCGCCATCGATCGCCTGCCTGAAGTGGAAATCAACGTTGACCTTGATCACCCGCCATCTCTCCATGAAACTATCAGAGCCATGCAGCAACTTTCCAGCGGGAAAATACCTGGCTCGGACGCGATCCCTGTTGAGGTTTACAAGCATGGCGGACCTCATTTGATAAACCAACTCACAGTGCTCTTCCAGGAGATGTGGCACCAAGGGCAAATCCCTCAGGATTTCAAAGACGCAACCATTGTCCACCTCTACAAGAAGAAAGGTAACCGCCAACGCTGTGACAACCACCGAGGAATCTCGCTGCTGAACATCGCCAGAAAGGTCTTCGCCCGCATTCTCCTCAATCGCCTGGATGCTCACCTGGAGCAAGGACTGCTCCCGGAAAGCCAATGTGACTTCCGACGACACCGAGGAACAATCGACATGATCTTCGCCGCTCGCCAGCTGTAAGAGAATTGCCAGGAGATGCGGACTCACCTCTACACTACCTTTGTGGATCTGAAGAAAGCTTTTGACACGGTGATTCGCGAAGGACTCTGGAAAATCATGCAGAAATTCGGCTGTCCTGAACGGTTCACGCATATGGTACGTCAGCTTCACGACGGGATGATGGCGCGCGTTACTGACAACGTGACAGTATCCAAAGCATTCGCAGTGACCAACGGAGTGAAACAGGGCTGCGTCCTTGCACCTACCTTCGTTAGTCTCATGTTCTCTGCCATGCCAACGGACGCCTACCGTGAAGAACGCCCCGGGATCCGCATCGCCTACCGGATGGACGGCCGACTCCTCAACCAACGACGGATGCACTTCCACTTGCGTGTATCCACAGCCACCATTCACGAACTTCTCTTCGCTGACGACTGCGCACTCAATAAAACGACAGAAGAGGAAATGCAAAGGAGCATGGACCTCTTCGCTGCCGCCTGTGAGAACTTCAGACTTGGCATCAACACTAGGAAAACGGTTGTGATGCATCAGCCGCCGCCAAATACCATCTAAACCACAGCTCACATCGATGTTAATGGCGCATAACTGAAATCTGTGGATAACTTCACGTACCTGGGAAGAAATCTCTCCCGCAGCACCAAATTCGACGATGAGATCACCCATCAAATTGCCAAAGCCAGCCAAGCCTTTAGACTCATGCAGAACGTGGTCTGGAATCGACACGGTTTCCACCTCAGCACCAAACTCAAGATGTACAAAGCTGCCATATTGCCGACGCTGTTGTATGGAGTCGAGACGAGGACGATCTACCAAAAACAGGCACGGAAGCTCAACCAAATCCACCTCAGCTGCCTTCGTAGAATACTTAAGCTGACATGGCAAGACAGGATACCGGTCACGGAAGTGTTGGAACGAACAGGCCTTCTCAGCCTTTATGCTCAGCTGAAACAACGGCAACTGCGGTGGAGTGGCCACCTTATGAGGCTGGACTACGAACGATTACTCAAACGAATCTTCTATGGAGATGTCGCCATGGGTTCTCGTCGACAAGTGGGTCAAGTACGACGCTACAAGGACACTCTGAAGACTTCCCTAAAGCAATTGCAGATCAACCCGGCGACTTGGGAGGACTTCGCCCGGAACCAACCGGCTTGGAGAAGGACAGTGAAGACAGGGGCAGCAATCTACGGAGCCAAAAGGATCACCGACGCCAAGACCAAAAGAGCGGCACGAAAGTTACCAGCGCCCCGGACCAACACCGCCAATGCCCAGGCCCTTTGAATATGCCCGCGCGGTTAACGCACCTTCCGTGCGCGAATCAACCTGGTCGGACATATTCAGACGCAATGCACCAACAATCCGACAATTCCAACTTCTACGTCAAATTCTGCCAAACCTCCTTCGGACTCCCCCACCCTCACTCCTGGCATCAATTCCATTACTCCCACCATCATAGAGACCACATCCCAATACTCATCACCTGTTACCTCCACCGCCACCGCCGCCACCACCACCATCAGCGATGGGGACTCTCTACTAAACTGTCCTCATTGCGACCGCACATTCACCTCACACATCGGCCTGGTCGGTCACTTGCGAATCAATCGTACAGGGACTGGTGAACCAGGGCCTGGAGCATCAACATAGAGCAGAGATCGCCGCCTCCACTGCCATCAATGTCCTCCCACATTCACTCATTGCATAGGCCTATAAGGACACATGCACCTCCACGACAACCTGCGGTAAACCACCGGAGGTTATGTCATACCAGCGCGCACTTCCTACACCAACACATAGACAACACCCTCACCATCATCATGTACCCGTGAATATCACGGTTTCCTAGAAATGATGGCTTGGAAGGCTGCCAATCTGACGCTTACACTAGACCACGTCGTCGGCCCAGTGTATGTGCTGTGTGTGTCGAGTGGCTGACCAGTGGACTGTGAGTCAGACGGCGATGGCTCTTCCATATCCCCTGAGTAAGTAAATCCTGGTGTGTGCGTTATGGGGGACAGGTCGTGCTGTGGCGCGTGAAGACGGGTATGCCGACCCGTCAGTCAATGCGCCCACTCCCACATCAGACAACCGACCGGCTCCGACGGTGGTCTGATTGTGGAGGTGGGGGAGAGAGTGAGGTGGACGGGTCAGCGATTTTCCTCACTATAAACAATCTGACGCGCTTGGAACTATCACGGTGCGCTAAAAGCCATGGCTTGGAAGGTTGCCAACTGACGGGATAACTCGGACCACCTGGTCAGTCCAATTGTATGTTTTGTGTGTAGTGGCTGACTGGTGGACTGAGAGTCAGGCTGCAATGGCTCCTTCTTAATGTGGCCTTTATGGCACTCCCACTATGTGGGATCCGAGCCAGATGTGGTGGTACACCCAGGAGCGGCTCCGGCCGCGCTAGCCACCAGCGCCCTCTCCCATCTCCGGCCTTCTTGACTCTGCCATGACACCGGGCTCAGGTGGGGGAGGATGAGAGTGCGGTAGATGCAGCGAAAGTCTACTACCACTTTAAACTAAATCACGCGCAAGTCACGGTCCCTGCACCACCCTTCCGTGGAGCATTTGGTGGACATCGTCGAAATCGATGGTCGAACTATCGGATGCACACACATCAGTGAACGTATGCAAATTGCTTGGATAACGGGACTAGTAATGTACAGAGGTCAACTGAAAACATGTTCAGTCCCTGGTCTAATTACTGGACCGGATGCAGCAAGGAGTCTGCACATATTGTATACGAGGTATGCGCGAATACATGCGTTCCGTTTTACGCAATAAATATGGCACATTATAACATGTTCAAAAGCTTTGAAACATGAAATTCTGCAGAAATTCAACAGCAATGGAAGGATACAGGCTTACCATAAGAGGGTTTGCATAGCAGACTGAATCACGGTCCAAAGCCGGGAATCTTGACCGGGATAGGAGCGTTTAAGCTCTCGGACGCTCTGACGCCAGTTGGTATTGGAACGTTTATCAGCCCAGTACCATACCGAACGAGTGATGAAAATGAAACCTGCAGGGGGAGGGAATATAAGACAGCAATTATTTTCGATGCTTAGACGGTTTCTGATCAAAAAACGAGATAAAGGGGGTATACTACCGCACAGAGAGCGCGAGGTGCCTTCTCCAGAGCCTCATATATTTTTTAATCATTCAGAGGCTGTTTATGAGATCACATAGGGAGACCGAATTTTTTTTACAGACTATAACTGGCGAGTCCACTCCCTTGGTTATGCGAAAACCTGGTCCATATTGCGCGACTCAGGCGCGTGTGGCACGCGTGGTTAAGCTGTTTATCTCTGTCGGTCATTGTACCCGATGTTGCCCCCGGTCTTATTGATTCTGGACACCGGACTCAGGATGGTGAGGGAGGGGAGTATGGTATATGCTACGCAACTTTACTATAAATATACACTAATTCAGGTGCAAGCCAGCGTCCTGTGACCACTCTGCGGTGGCGCACACGGTGGGAATCGTCGATCGCAAAGATCGTATTTTCCGATTGGTACGACAAAGTATCACAAAAATGTCAGAACGCGATTTGCAGTTTTTCATGCAAATCGTGTTCTCTAGAACCGCGGACCTCTCGCCCTTAGTTTTACCAACCCCTCAGTCTTCGCCAGAAATAGCTTACATTAGGGTTCCACAAAACTGCGTCAGGCATAGCACCATGAAAACCACCTCAACCGATAGGCTACAACTGGTGAGGGTGAGCGGCGTAACGCTCCAATGCTGACGCATGTACGAAGTCTGATCTGGAACACACGATAGTTCGACCGTCGTAGTCCGACCATGTCCACCGTATGATCCATGGAAGGGTGGTGCAGGGACGGTGACTTGCGCGTGAATTAGTTTTAAGTGATAGTAGCCTTGCGCTGCAGCTACCGCACTCTCTCCTCCTCCCCCACCTGAGCCCGGTGTCAAGACAGAGTCAAGAAGACCGGAGGCGGGAGAGGACGCATGTGGCTGGCGCGGCCGGGTCCCCTAATTCCTTGCCGCCCCTAGGCATGCTACCAAACCTCCCATGTTCGGCATTTGTAAGCGGAGCGCAACCCGAATAACGCATGCCGTGCCCTGATGTGGCCCCCGTGTTGGTCCAACGCATCTACCACGTGGCCCATTTAGGGGTGCGCTGGAACACACAGCACGTATGTGAAACACCTAGATGGGGATTGAAGTCTAATTCGGCCAACCCACGTCAACGGCCTTCAATTTATGATTTTCTCTTACTTGAATAGTTTATAAGATAGACTATAGGGACACCACAGGTACTAGCTAAAAGCCTACAAGGCTTAATTCTGACTGATTTACCCAAAGCAATTAATTTATGACATTAAAAAACAGCCCATTATAACTGCGGGAAACGCGGGGGAGCCGAAACTCTCGTAGCTGTGACATGAAGCGACAGAATACAGTCAAAACACTTGTCTGGAATGTTTGCTAGTACTTTGGTGTCACGATGGTATATCATATAAACGATGCATACACTACTGGCTGCCTGTTAGCAGTTTATGAATATTACTCATTTATCCCACTGCGGCTGGCGGACTTCGGCCCAAATATGCATATAACTATCAGACTGAGTCTATGAAGCTTAATTCCGACGGGTTTACCCGAAGTAAGCGATTAAGTCCTGAGAGATTAAAAAACAACAATTTGCTGTTGCGCGCTTTCCAATTAATGACGTCCTTAACTATTCGTACCCGTTACTTTTTATTGTCCGTCACAATGTCCACACCTACAGACCCCGATGCAAACCTTCTTGGTTTCCGACTCTAAGGAGATGGACATATCGAAGCCTGCAGAAATGGTCGATGGATGGATAAAATTTAATTGCTCCTGGGACATTTGGACATGGGCACCGCTAAAGCTTAAAGATAGACTCTAGGAGGGTGAGATCAACAACTGGGGTTCAAAGTACCAACAGCATACTAGGCATAAACACTAGAGAAGCATGCATGGTAAGTACCCACAAAAATGAAGAGAATTTTAACAGATGGTTTACAACAGAAAAGAGTGAAGCATTGTCGTCACCAACCCGTATTTGCAGAAATATAACTTAAAAGATAAATGGCTAGTTAAAGGATACACGACGACAGTTCGACCGTCGATTTCAACGAGGTCCACCGTATGCTCCACACCAGGTGGTGATCGGACGGTGACTTGCGCGTGATATTAGCCTTCGCTGCGGCTACTAAACTCTCCTCCACCCCCACCTGAGCCCGGAGTCAAGACAGAGTCACGAAGACCGGAGATAGGAGAAAGCACAGGTGGCTGGCGTGGCCGGAGCCGCCTCTGGGTGTACCACCACACCTGACTCGGATCCCACGGAGTGGGAGTGTCATAAAGGCCACATAAAGAAGGAGCCATTGCAGCCTGACTCTCAGTCCACCAGTCAGCCACTCCACACAAAACACACATTGGGTGGACCACGAGGTCCGAGTTATCCCGTAAGTTGGCAACCTTCCAAGACACGGCTTTTAGCGCACCGTGATAGTTCCAAGAGCGTCAGATTGTTGATAGTGAGAAAAATGCGCTGAGCTGTTGACCTCACTCTCTCCCCCACCCCAAAATCAGACCGCCATCTGAGCATACCCGTCTTCGTGCACCTCAGCACGACCTGGCCCCCGTAACGCACACACCAGGATTTACTTACTCAGGGGATATGGAGGAGCCATCGCCGTCTGACTCCCAGTCTACTGGCCAGCCACTCGACACACATAGCACATACACTGGGCCGACGGCGTGGTCTGGTGCAAGCATGAGATTGGCAGCCTTCCAAGCCACGGTCTCTAGGAAACCGTGATTTTATCAGGTACATTATGATAATAGTGAGGGTGTTGTCTATGTATTAGTGTAGATGGTGGGCGCTGGTGTGGCTTAACCTCCGGTGGTTTACCGCAGGTTGTCGTGGAGGCGCATCTGTCCTAATAGGCCCATGCGGTGTGTAAATGTGCGGGAGTAGTGAGGGCAGTGGAGGCGGGCGCGGTGACTGTATGCCGGAGCCCCAGGCACTGGTTCACCAGCCTCCGTGCGATGGATTCGCAAGTGACCAATCAAGCCGATGCGTGAGGGGAATGTGCGGTGGCATTGAGGACAGTTTAGGAGAGAATCCCCATAGCTGATGGTGGTGGTAGTGAAGGCGAAGGCGGTGGTGGGGGTAACAGGCGATGAGTATTGGGATGTGGTCTCTTGGATGGTGGGAGTAATGGAATTGAGGTCAGGAGTGAGGGTGGGGGAGTCTGAAGGAGGGTTATCAGAATTTGTGCTACAGCTTCTACAATCTCTCCTCCTCCCCCACCTGAGCCCGGAGTCAAGACAGAGTCACGAAGACCGGAGATAGGAGAGGGCACAGGTGGCTGGCGTGGCCGGAGCCGCCCCTAGGCGTACCACCACACCTGGCTCGGATCCCACAGAGTGGGAGTGCCATAAAGACCACATTACGAAGGAGCCATTGCAGCATGACTCTCAGTCCGCCAGTCGGCCACTCCACACAAAACACACATTGGGCTGACCACGCGGTCCGAGTTATCCCATCAGTTGGCAACCTTCCAAGACACGGCTTTTAGCGCACCGTGATAGTTCCAAGCGCGTCAGATTGTTTATAGTGAGGAAAATGTGCTGAGCTGTTGACCTCACTCTTTCCCCCACACCCAAAATCAGACCATCATCTGAGCATACCCGTCTTCGCGTGCCACAGCACGACCTGGCCCCCGTAACGCTCACATCAGGATTTACTTACTCAGGGGATATGGAGGAGCCATCGCCGTCTGATTTCCAGTCTACTGGTCAGCCACTCGACACACATAGCACATACACTGGGCCGACGGCGTGGTCTGGTGTAAGCGTCAGATTGGCAGCCTTCCAAGCCACGATTTCTAGGAAACCGTGATTTTATCAGGTACAGTATGATGATATTGAGGGTGTTGTCTATGTATTAGTGTAGATGGTGGGCGCTGATGTGGCTTAGCCTCCGGTGGTTTACCGCAGGTTGTCGTGGAGGCACATGTGACCGAATAGGCCCACGCGATGAGTGAATGCGCGAGGACAGTGGAGGCGACGATCTCTGCTGTGTGTTAGTGCTCCAAGCACTGGTTCACCAGTCTCTGTACAATGGATTCACAAGTGACCAATCAGGCCGATGCGTGAGGTGAATGTACGGTCGCATTGAGGACAGTTTACGAGAGAGTCCCCATCGCTGATGGTGGTGGTAGTGAAGGCGAAGGCGGTGGTGGGGGTAACAGGCGATGAGTAGAGGGATGTGGTCTCTATGATGGTGAGAGTAATGGAAGTGATGCCAGTAGTGAGGGTGGGGGAGTCTGAAGGAGGGTTGGTAGAATTTGACGTAAAAGTTGGCATTGTCGGATTGTTGGTGCAGTGCGTCCGAAGACGTCCAACCAGGCCGATTCGCGCCCGGAAGGTGCGTTGACAGCGCGGCATGTTGGTAGGGCCTGGGCATCGACAATGTTGGTCCGGGGCGCTGGTGACTTTCATGCCGCTCTTTTGGCCTTGGCCGCGGCGATAAGGTTGGCCTCATAGATTGCTGAACCAGTCTTCACGGATCTTCTCCATGCCGGTCTATCTTGGACGAGGTCCTTCCAGGTCGCCGGGTTGATTTGCAGTTGCATCAGCGATTTCTTCAAAGTGTCCTTGTAGCGTCGTTTTTGACCTCCCTGTCAGCGAGCACCCGTAGCGACATCTCCGTAGAAAAGTCGTTTGGGTAGTCGCTCGTCGTCCATTCTTACTAGGTGGCCGCTCCATCGCAGTTGCACTTGCCTCAGCATGGCGTAGATGCTGAGAATTCCGATCCACTCCAGGACTTCCGTGTCCGGGATCCTGTCTTGCCATCTCAGTATCAGTATTCTGTGGAGGCAGTTGAGATGGAAGTGATTCAGCTTCCTGGCTTGGTTCGAGTAGACGGTCCAGGTCTCCGCTCCGTAAAAGAGTGTCGTCAAGACGACGGCCTTGTACCTCTTCAGTTTGGTGTTCAGATGAATACCTTGGCGATTCCACACGGAGGCCTGCAGCCGGTCGAAGGCCTGACTGACTTTGGAGATCCGTTGGGCAACCTCTTCATCGATTCTCGTGTAGCATGACAGCATGCTTCCTAGATAAGCGAAGGTTTCCACGTTTTTGAGTTAAGCAACGTTGACGTTGATTCGGTGATTAATGTATTCCGCGCTGGGTGATGGCTGGGGCATGACAACCGTTTTGGCTGTACTGATTGTTAATCCGAAATCGGCGCAGCCCGCAGCGAAGAGGTCCATACTCCTTTGCATGTCCTCCTCCGTCACGGTGTTAAGGGCGCAGTCGACCGCGATGAGCAAGACATGGACTGTAGTCATAGACACGCGCGCTGAAGCCTGCATACGCCGACTGTTGAGAAGGTACCCGTCAGTTCTATAGACGATGCGGATCCCAGGCTGCTCATCACGGTAGGCGTCCATCAGCATAGCCGAGAACATGAGACTGAACAGGGTGGGAGCCAAAACACAATCCTGCTTCACTCCGTTGGTCCCTGCGAATGCTTCGGATACCATCCCGTTGTCAGTGACGCGCGCCGTCATCCCGTCATGAAGCTGACGAACCATGTGCGTGAACCACTCAGGACAGCCAAATTTCTGCATCACTTTCAACAGTCCGTCGCGATTCAAAGTGTCAAAGGCTTTCATTAGATCCAAGAAGGTAGTGTATAGGTGAGTTCGCATCTCCTGACACTTCTCTTGTAGCTGGCGGGCGGCAAAGATCATATCGGTTGTTCCGCGGTGTCGGCGGAAGCCACATTGGCTTTCCGGGAGCAGGCCCTGCTCTATGTGACCGTTCAGACGATTGAGAAGGATACGGACGAAGATCTTCCCGGCGATGTTGAGCAACGAGATGCCTCTGTGATTATCACAGAGTTACCGGTTCCCCTTGCGTTTGTAGAGATGGACGATGGTCGCGTCTTTGAAATCCTGAGGAACTTGTCCTTGGCGCCACATCTCCTGGAAGACTGTTGTGAGCTCTGCCATCAGCCGAGGCCCGCCGTGCATGTAGACTTCCGGTGGGATTGCGTCGGATCCCGGTGCTTTACCGCTGGAAATCTGCTGCACGGCCCGGATGATTTCTGGTAGGGAAGGCGGCAGATCCAGGTCATTGTTCGTGTCCACTTGAGGGAGCCGGTCAATGGCAGTATCAGAGATGGCTGATGAGCAATTCAGGACACTTTTGAAGTGCTCGGCCCAGCGCTTCAGAATTTGCGATTTCTCTGTCAGCAGTGCTGTGCCGTCAGAGCTGAGCAGCGGTGCGGTCCCCTTGATACACGGGCCGTAGATGGCCATGATGGCTTTGAAAAAGTTTTTCATTTCATTGCGGTCCGCATACCCCTGGATTTCCTCAACCTTTCTGATCATCCAGACGTCCTGCATCTTCCGCAGCTGGTACCGTACAAAGTGGCGGCATCTGAAGAAGGCTGCTTTGGTGGCGTCAGTCCGAAGGTCCATGTAGGCTTTGTGTAGTCCATTCTTCTCCGCAAGTAAGTTGCTGATGTCGGCATCATTGTCGTCAAACATGTCCTAGTGTTGACGGCGTGCGCGTACGAGGATTTCAAGGGCAGTGGACTGGATGACATTTCACAGTTGACACCATCGTGTCTCCACGGTAGCATTATCATCTGGAGCATGCAGGTCCTCCAGTTTCTCGGTTATTTGGTTGTTGAAATCAAAACATTGAGCAGGCAAATTTAACAAAAGAGTATTTAACTTACCTGGCGGCCTATTACCTTAAGGCCTTCGTCGGGGTTGCATTCAGAGCCTCATCTGGGAGATGACAAGGCGGTGATCTGTTCAACCATCGGCATCGCGGATCGCCTTGGTTACCAGCACGTCTTGTCGATCTCGCCTCCGGACGAGAACATAGTCCAGCAGATGCCAGCGCCGTGACCGAGGGTGCATCCACGTGGCCAGCTCCCGCGTCGAAAGGCGGAAGAAGGTGTTGGTCAGCAGGAGACGGTGTTCCGCACACGTGCGCAGAAGAATGAGGCCGTTATCGTTACAGCTAACGAGACTGTACAGGACCCAGCACTCCTGCCAAGCAGCGTTGTCTGTCCCGACGCGGACGTTGAAGTCATCAAGAATAATTAACTTGTCCTCTTTCGGCACAGTCGCCAGCAGGGCCTGCAGGTCCTCGTAGAATTTGTTATTTGCCGCATCAGAGCTCGTCATTGGGGAAGCGTAGGCGCTGATGATGGTGGCGAACTGGTCTCCCCAAAGAGGCAGGCGGAGGCTCATCAGCCGATCATTTATACTCTGCGGCAGACAGGGCAGACGTCCCACGATGTCGTTCCAGATAGCAAAGGCAACACTAGCGTCTCGTCGCTCTGCCTTTGGCCGACCGCTCCAGAAGAAGGTGTATCCGGCACCCACCTCCTCCAGCTGACCCTGCTCAGAGAATCGGGTCTCGCTGAGATCAGCAATGTCCACCTTGTAGCGCGCCAGTTCCCGAGCGACTAGCACTATCCTCCGTTCCGGCCGGTTGCTCCTAGGATTTTTTAAAAGGGAACGAACATTCCAGGCTGCTAGTGTGAGTGGACTCACCCAAGCAGTCTGGAAAGTATGGCGAGGGTGATGGGGACGGGGGGTATTGTTGTTTGTTTGAGTTTTACGACCGCGTATTTTGCGATCTGCGAGCCGCGGCCGGCTGCAGAAGACGTGATAACCAGCATTTGTTTAGGGCACCTTTTCTAGCCCCTTCCTCCGCGATGAGACAAGCAGTGCTATCCCTAAATAGGGCTGCTGGGACATCCCAGACGACTGCCGAACTCCACTATGGGTAACGGTTTTGTTTTAGTGGGAGAACGACCCGAGTTAGCCTGGGCCGCCTACGGGGTTGCTGTCGCCCCCACCGTAGGACATTTTGAGAGGGGTAAGGTGGGAAGTTCGGGAGTTAGACATACCGGGTGTGGAGGCACACACAACACCGGAGACCCTCACCTGGTTTAGCCCGCCGGTCGTGACGGTTGCCCGGGGTCTGGCCGCTGGGAAGAACCCAACTTCGAGGAGCCACATGTGAGAGTTGGGTATCAGTTAGAGGCGATCACAGGAGCATTCACCACCTGTACGAGACAAATGGAGCGACCAAACGCTATCTGTGTGGTGCTACCCCTAACTAGTACCCCTACACCCCTAAAGGATACACCATACTAGCAACACAGGTACAAGCTAAAAGCACAGGCATGCGTTCCACCGATATTCTGCCGCTGCAAGGCACAGCTGTGGGGGTTCGGTTCATCAGTGGGTCTCCCAGCCTTCCCCGTATGCTTTCTAGTAGTTACTCCAGAATTAAAATTTCGGCTCTGTAAGTTCCCCAAAAATTAATCTATAACTTAGAGTAATTCAATATATTCTAGGATATATAGCCATAGATCCTATAATATATTGACTTGTTCCATATTACAGATTTATTTCTCGGTAAATAATAAAGAAAAAATTTTAAATCTGGAGTATATACAAGAACGCGCACAGGGAAGGCTGAGGGACGCACCGATGAGCCGAACCCCTCGCAGCTGTGCCATGCAGCGGCAGAATATGGGCAAAACACGTTTATTGGGTTTTAGCTAGTATCTGTGCTGCCACTATGGTGTATCGTTTAACCTCAATATATGTATACTAATAGCTGCGTGTGGCAGCTTAATGAATATTACGCGGTTATACCACAGTGGCTGATGGACTTCGGGCCAAATATTAAGATAAAATTTCAATCTGTGCCTATAGACCCTCGAATATATTGACTTGCACCAAGTTACAGATTAATTTCCGAGGAAATTACAAAGTCGAAAAACGGCCAGTTCAAGTTTTAGGTAAAGGTCTTTCAATGCTCCTATAAAATCAGCCTTTTCGAAAAATTGGGAATAGGCAATGTCTTCGGGCAAAGTAGTTTTCAAAATTATCGAATATTTTAGTCACCGAGAAGCCCGATATATAACACTTTACTAAACACTACATCCATTTTTCAGAGCTTCATATTGGCCCTTACACACGTTCCCTGAATGAAATTTCACGGGTTCCTTCATCTTGCCAGGTAGAAATCCTTCGAACTTTACAATTTCGTGATAAATCTTGATCAACCGGCATTCTTAATTGCAGGAATCAAGAAACAGGTTCCGAAAATTTGTAAACTTTAAAGTCGGAGTGAGGTGCGAATTGGAGCGCTGATTCCTAAAAACCTACCTGATTTTACACAAAGGTCGGGAGAAACTAAAGCTCTTCAATGCTAGTGAGATACGTACAATCTTAAGCATATCGAAGCACCACGTATAAGTCAGAAAAATAAGACATTTTTAACACTAACCACAAATCAAAATGACAACCGCAATCAGAGTAGGAAGGCCCACTTGCTGTAAGGTGCTGTGTCGGGCGGGAGGGGTTGATTGACTGGCTTTTTGGTTGCCTGTAGACGCACTTTTCTGAAAGACATAATCGTATTGCGCACGCCGCCTCGTGATTGAGCTGGACGCGGATATCTTTGTTACTTTAATTTCCTTCTCTTCATCATCAGTAAGAAGAGCGGCGGGTGGCGAGGTGGGTGTGGTGTTTAGTGAACGTCTACATTCCACGGAGTCCATCTTGCAAGTGTCTCGGGGAGGGCCAGGCTCGAAGGACGTTTCAACAGAATCACAACGGGGCTGTGCGTACAAGTTGGATGGCAGAACAAAAAACTTAAACTTAAAATCTTTCGAAGTGTAGCATAGCATAGGCGAGAAAGAAGGGCGCAGGAATATGTAGAGACGTATACTGATGGTAAGAGTCAAACGAACATAAAATTGCGTGAAAAAAATATTTTTTTCGTGGGAGGGGGAGGGCACATGTGATAAAGGATCTCTGATTGTTTGCAGGAGCAAATCGGTCTATGTAAAAGCATCCAAATCAACGCTGGAAATGAGCGAAGTGAGATCGTTGTTGACCAATAGGTCAGAAAGATGGGCGACAAAAGCAGAAACAGAGTTCGAAAATGTTTGCTTCGTTGTTACATCTTGTTCCATCTCAGTTGCAGTTTGGAAGTTGGTCGAAGAGGCCACCTTTTCCCCGGTGGGGAGTGACGGCCTGTCAGCAGTTCCCGTCTCAAGATGGGGCTGGTGCCCTAATTTTTGAAGGCCAAACATAATGGCTTCGAGTTCAGTGGACGGCTGGCGTTCGTTGTCATCCCTCTCATCGATTTCTCTGTGCAGCTGAATAAAAGGAAAAATTCTGGTTAATGTCTAAAATACTAGGGACAAATTGTGTACGCGTACATACGATGAAATAGGTAAAATATATAAAACAGGGGAGTCGGAAAGCATGAAAAGGTTAAATGTCGTAAATGATGTCCAGTTAGTTCTTAGCGTAACCAGTGGCAGTAAAATGACTAGAGGACAAGTCATTAGAAGGATGGACATCAAATAATTTATCCCAAAGATAATACAGAACGCCAGAGCTCAAGTTGTCAAAAAATATACCGAAAAATCAGTGTAGTAAACCACACAGAGCGCTGATCGAAGTGTATCATTAATGTTAGAGACGCTATCTCGACGAGTGAATTAACTTTAATTTCACTTACTCCACTCGAAGATGATAGGTAAAGGGGGTTACTTTGAATCTATTTGATGTACAATGATCCCTTTTCTATCGCGGGGGTTGCGTTCCAGAACCTCCCCGGCAAAGGTGAAAATATGCAAAGTAGAGACTATATGGTTATTTGGTTATTTTTTTAGATATTCTAAGCCCTTATAAATTCTCCCACATTCTCACACACAGTACCCACGCAATTAGATAGCGTAAACCCTTTATATTTCCTTAGATAGTAGATAAGATTATGTAAAAATATGTATGTAAACATACTTTTTCATTTAATACGTAAAACAGCCATCCAAAAACAGAGTCCAGTGTGTAAAAGCAACTGAGCAAGCCAACTGAGGACGCATGTACTAGAAACCAAAGGTCTATTTTCAGCGAACCTGTAAAAATCCGCCGTATAGTGAAGCCGCGAAAGTCGAAGTGGGAAATAGCTAGGAATTACTGTATATGCATGATCATATGATTTCTTCCTATAACTTGGCTTTGCTGGCGAAAATAGTCGCATGAAATCGCTCTCATGGATACGCAGATCGCTTAAACTTTGAAGCTATCTTATGTATGAGCTGAAAAACTGAAGTGCTGATTCGACAGGACCAATACAAGTGTGCAAGGTGTAATGACCACCATTCAAATGAAAATATTTAAGATTGTCCAGTCAAGGTAGATGTCATAAAACTCGCCAGACTGCCATCAATTCACTGATTATCAACACAGTGACTTCGGTCAATTATATCCTAGGAGGTCAAACTCAATGTCTTCCTATCCAGTCACGAAAAATGAAAATTTAAAGTGCATGCCAAAGTGTATGACATCCACTACTTCCACTTGCAACGGCACTCGACATTTGGCGGTCAGACGCTCATCGATTAGGTACAGAGCTCACTTGTTCCGTTCTACTATTGATTCAGACAGTTTCATACTGCAGACTCGACGCATCACTAAGGATCATCCTGTAGGAATGTTCCGTGAACTTATCGGTAAGAGTTTGATACAATAGTTAATATTCTCTATCGCAACTACCAGGACAACGGGCCCGTGACTCAACAGCAGAGCGTTTGAATTTAACGCTCAATGACCAAGGATCCTGCGCCCGAAATCAAGCTTATCCATACCTCGGGTTGAGTATAGTTGGTTAAGGACACTTCATAAGCAAGAAATCGCCATGCCAGCCCATCTTTTTTGCACGTTTTCCGTCCTATATACATATAGTCATTGGGGCTCTGTCAGACTGTGGTGCTTAAGCTTATCTTTATTTGAGAAGACCATGACTACATCCTCAGCGTAGCTTTAGGGGCCGGTATCTTAAAGCTGTATTTTGTAATGAAGGAATTTTTGCATTGTAAGGCATGAACTCAAAAAAATAGGAACATAGTAGCCTTAGGAATCTCGAAAGGCAGCATCTGAGTTCCTTAAAAAAAAACAGGTAATCTCATTCGTGCTATGCTATGAACGACATTACGGATTAAGAGATGAGAGCATGCGTTGAAATTAAAAGTAAGAAATGTCACTATATTTGAGATTCAAACTGGCAACATATTACTAGAAATAGGAGGCTAATTTTTGACTGCACGAAAGGTACTTCATAAATACCTGGATTCGACTTCTAGGCCACTTGCGATCACATAACAAAGAACATGAAGTCTAAATACCCTTTGCGATCACAACATTCGGCAAATAAAAGCCAAGAAAAGAAAAGCAAGAGTGCATAAAAATTACATGCACTCGGTGAAACTTCTCGCCCGAGGCTTCTGGTTGAATACATTCGTCAGTGCGGCCAGCCAGTTCGTTCAGGCCTAAGAGCTCCATTTTCAGCCTATTATCCAGCTCATGTAATTCCAATTTAATAGCTCGCAGTTTTTTTATACGATTGATGATCACGCTTCGCAAGTATTTCGTAGACGAGTAAGGGCCCCGCTTCCTGACATGCATTGCCAGATAAGCGCGACTACGCGGAGCCATTCGTATATGCGGTAAATAGGTCGGCGTGTATAAACTGGGCGAGCATAAAACAAGTCTTATGTATGAAGATAAAATAAGCTAAATAAGATGAATTTTTTTTAATTGCCTGAACTATCCAATTATCTGTGGAGTCCATCCACATTCAAAAGTAATAACGAACGTGCACCCGGAACTGATTCGTTGAAAAGCAGTTCTAATGAAGTCAAAAAGGAAAGTGGCAAAACGAAACCAGATCAGCCAGTCAACTGATGATTTACAAAAATATCTCAAAGAATTAGCCCCACAGCATATTTTTGCCAGTCTGCTAGAAGATGCACCGGCACGAAACTCTGTATAGGCTCAGGGGGGGGGGCGGTTTACAATAATCTTGAAAAATATTTGCCTTGCGAGCGTTAGAGTCATTTCAATATGCTTCTCATTTTTTCCACTATTTTTATGGTTTTCTGTTTTTGAATAATTTTCCAATGTTGTCCTTAGTAACTTCTCTGTAAGTCGACATTTTTACTATTACACGTATGTAACAGCTTCGTGCTCGCCCCGCCAAAATATCGATCGATATTTTGTCTTAATCCATTGGCATGGCTGTGAAACGTGCAGGACAGACGGAAACCAGCGATGTGTTTAAAATTAACTTTCACTTTCGTTTTTCCCTTTTGATCTCCATCTTAGCGACCGTGGCGCTAGTCGAGTCCCCGCAGTGCAGCGATCTACATCCTTCGAAAGGTCAATCGTCCGTCGATATCCCTTTCTCTCTGTTAAGTCCTCCGATCCGGTGAAGTCAACCCTTTATACCGTTTATCATTATTAGTTTTCTACATTTCATCGATTTAGTATCCTTGTGAATAAACAATCATCTACTCATCACATTATCTACTTCTATGATTCTTGGTATGAATGAATCACAACATCAAGACAAATCCGAGATGGATGAATCCCTTACAGAGCCTGCATTGTTCGGATTATGTAACGCTGCCGCGACGTTCCAAAGACTCATGCAAAAGGCCCTCCGAAATATATTCCCCCAAACTTTTCTCATCTACCTAGACGATATTATCATTTTCGGCCGCACTATACGCGAACAAAACGCTAACCTAAACCTAGTCCTCACAGCCCTCAGAGGTGCGGGTCTGACACTGAACCCTAGCAAATGCATGTTTTTAAGACCAGAAGTTAGCTTCCTGGGCTATCGGGTATCACCAGGACAGATTGCCACAATCCCCGAAAAGATAAACCAAATTCAAAACTTGCCGACACTGCTGAACCAGACTCAAGTGAGGAGCTTCGTCCGTTTAGCGTCGTACTACCACCGATTCATCCACAGTTTCGCATGTATAGCCTCACCCCTCCGTAAAATGACCGAGAAAGACAGAACATTTAAGTGGACCTCTGAATGCGATGAGGCTTTCCGTACACTAAAATCAGCACTCTGTTCAGCACCCGTCCTTACATTACCTAATACGCAAACCGACGCTCCACCCTTCATACTAGACACCGACGCTAATGGTTTCGCAATGGGAGTCGTCCTCTCCCAGACCGATAACAATGGATATGAACACCCCATCTGTTTCGCCAGTCACACGCTATCGAACACGCAACGAAACTACTACACGTTCCGACGGGAAATGCTGGCTATAGTTACGTTTGTTCAACATTTTCAACACTTCCTCAGAGGCAAGCGCTTCCTGCTTCTCCCCGACCACAGGGCACTCAAATGGCTACAGTCATTCAAAGATCCACTGGACCAGTTAGCCCGTTGGGAGGAAATACTACAAGACTTCGAATTTGAATGCCAATACCGCCCAGGACCCACTACACTACCTAAGGATGACACTCCAGAACCCACAGTGAACGCAATCAGTGTCAATGAACAGACACGATATGTCTGGCCTTCAGCCCAACAGACAGACCCAGACACGTCCGTTATATACCGGCACATTCTAAAGGGTAGGAATAAGCCAAATTCACAAGAGATGCTCTGTTCCAGCCAAGGCGCAATATTCCTCCTTAAGCATTGGCCAAAACTTACACTAGAACACGACATCCTTTTCTACCGCGAACAACATACAAAACGGTTACGTCCTTTTAGTACCGGGCTCATTTGTAGAAAGTGTACTGACAAACCTCCACAAGGAGTTAGGACACAGAGGACAGAAACAAACAGAGCTGGCAGCTCGAACGCGGTTCTGGTGGCCACAACTTCGGTCATCTGTTTCACAATTTTGTCAATCCTGCAACACATGTGCTTCATTCAAATCCCCTATCCAATCCCCGAGGGCACCCATGCAACCGATGATAACTGGCTACCCGGGCGAACGCGTTGGCCTGGATATTATCGGACCTTTGCCAATATCACTACGGGGTTACGAGTACATATTAGTCATGATAGAATATTTCACTAAATGGGTCGAAGCGGTACCCTTGTTGCACCAAGACGCCCAATCCATGGCAAATGCCATAACCCGCGAATGGGTTAGCCGTTGGGGTGCACCCCTGGCATTCCATTCCGATTGTGGTTCTAATTTCGACTCCCGGTTATTTCGAGAATTTTGTCAACTACTAGATGTCCACAAAACTCGCACAACCCCTTACCACCCAGAAGGAAATGGGTTAGTCGAGAGAACCAACTGCACACTCAAAAACACACTTCTAGCTTTCCTACAAGAAGACCATGAACACGATTGGGATATCCACCTTCCATTCTGCTTACTATCTTACCATGGTTCAAAACACTCCACTACTGGTTTTACACCACATTTCTTGAACACAGGTCGCGACTTACGCCTTCCAAGTGATTTAACTCATCCACTACAAACCACAGACCCAATATTAACCACTGAATATGGCACACACCTACGTCAAGTTATTCGACAAGCTCATAACGCCACCCGGTCCTCGATACCAACCGCTGCGACACATCAAACGACGAACCACGACCGTACATGTTCGGGAAAACCCTTCCAAACTGGCGATTTAGTCTTACACTTCAACACTGTACCACCCCGTGGCACAGCCTCTAAGTTCCACCACCCCTGGCGAGGCCCCTTCGTCATTTTAGACTCGTTTCCCCTTGACAATTTCCTGCTCAGGGATGCGGTACAACCCCAGGCGATCCCATTTACAGCCAACTTTTCTAAACTCAAACCATATCACGGTCGACTTACCCCATGTTCACCTGACACACTACCCATATTACCAGTGATCATGTCCCCCTGTAGCTGTTAAAGTAGTTATACCAGCACCTACTGTCGATGTAAGCACTGAGGATAGTGCCCAAACTTACGAGGGGGTAATGAACCGTACAGGACAGACGGAAACCAGCGATGTGGTTAAAATTCACTTTCACTTTCGTTTTTCCCTTTTGATTACCATCTTAGCGACCGTGGCGCTAGTCGAGTCCCCGCAGTGCAGCGATCTACATCCTTCGAAAGGTCAATCGTCCGTCGATATCATTTTCTCTCTGTTAAGTCCTCCGATCCGGTGAAGTCAAGCCTGTATACCGTTTATCATTATTAGTTTTCTACATTTAATCAATTTCGTATCCTCGTGAATAAACAATCATCTACTCATCACATTATCTACTTCTATGATTCTTGGTATGAATGAATCACAACATCAAGACAAATCCGAGATGGATGAATCCCTTAAAGAGCATGCATTGTTGGAATGTGGAGCATCATCCTTCGTATCAGCGCCTATTATCGAAGGTGAGTGTCGACGTTCCAGTGACGGAAGGAAGAAGGACGTTTGAGCTGCACAAAGCACAGGAGATCACAATCGTTTTCTCCGCTGTTATACCTTGAATTACTGGGGAGAACCATACATACCATTGCCTGTGGAATGTGTCAGAATGCATGGATTGTATACGATGAGTAGGACTTGCGAATAACATGACCCAAATGGAATTAAAGTCCGGGGTCACGGTGGTGTGGTGTGGCTTTAAGTTTAAAGCATTAACTATACGTAAGCTTCACCTTTGTTTTTTTGCACAATATCCTATAGAGGCCGCTGTGTGTTTCCTAACTGGGTCAAATTTACACCCCATACTCGGGTAATAAGTGTTCCATGCTATCGCCAACTACACTTGGATAAGTGTTGACTCGTTACGAACATTAGTCTTTTCTGTTCAAAATATTCTTTATATTCAGGGTATGATGATGGAAAGTTATCCAGCAGAGTTTTGGTCTCTCTTAACACCCTCTTATTGTTTGCATACGGTCGCCGACATCACCCAGAGTGCTTAACTTCAGATAGAATTACATGGCTTAGCCAAGCCCGTCCTTGTCGTATTTTCAACTCCACAACTTCTTCTGTGTCCCCTCCCATGAGCGTTAAGTCCTAACTGGCGAAGCTCAAAAAAATATTCAGCTTCTCTGTAGAAACAGACAAATCCACTTCATGTTGGAACTTACTTATGTAATCTACTCTGCAATTTTTGCATATTTCTACTTTTCTTTCATACATAACTGTCCCTTTATTTTATGAGCTACTCTATGTGACTTTGTTGAAGGAATAAGACTCTTGCCATCGAGCTCCATAATCATATCTAAAAATATCAATAGCGTTAATTTTAATAGCAATAAATCTGGGAAAGGTAAAGTTATCTGTATTTGGGATCCAGGCGACAATTTCCTCCACGTTAGCGGTTTTATGTAGTGATGGGTTACAGTTAATAAGCTGTCGTGAAATTTGTTCAAACCAGTAAATTAGCTTGACGAATGTCAATGTATCGAGTAAAATGCACAGTGAAAAAAGATATAAAATAGACAAATAAACAATTAATTAATTAATTGTAAGTGCAACTTAGCAATCGCGAAAGGTCCATTTTATTCTTATATATTTTCAGCTGAGCAGTTGACCTCTTTCATGGAAAACATAGACATAACGGCAACCATAACCATAACGCTTACCCGAACCGTAAATTTCTATACATTCACAATCCTTAATCAAATTCCATCTCTGACCCTTACCCCAACTCTAAATGTATGAAAAACCCTAATCCATAGACAAAATCTATCAGAATCAATCATCATACAGGCATCCACAAACATAAATCTAAGTCAATCGTCAGTTATAACCTTAACCCTTATTGTACGCTTCGTTTGATACAACTCGGCAACAAAAGTCATCTGCGTTCGACCACACCACTGAACAACCGACACGAGCTTTGCCGCCCGCCAGCTACAAGATAAGTGCCAGGAGATACGAACTCACCTATACACCACCTTCGTGAATCTAATAAAAGCCTTTGACACGTTGAATCGCAACGGACTGTGGAAAGTCATGCAGAAATTCGGCTGTCCTGAGTGGTTCACGCACATGGTGCGTCAGCTTCATGATGGGATGACGACACGCATCACTGACAACGGGACGGTATCCGAAGCATGCACAGTTATCAATGGAGTGAAGCAGGGCTGTGTATTGGCTCCCACCCTGTTCAGTCTCATGTTCTCGGCTATGCTGATGGACGCCTACCGTGATGAGCAGCCTGGGATCCGCATCGCCTACAGAACTGACGGGCACCTTCTCAACAGTTGGCGTATGCAGGCTTCAACACTGTCAACGCACATTTCGCGCTCGAATTGGCCTGGTCGGACATCTTCGACATTAATGTAACAATAATCCCATAACATCAACCTCTGCCACACCTGACTCAGACCCCACGACGATGAAGAAGACTAACCCAACCAATCATAACCAATTCATCGATGTCTCACCGTCCGCGATCATCGGCACATTCCTCCCTCCTCCACCCCTGCGCCGATCACGGCGAAGTAACACAATTTTCCCCAATCCCACCACCTTAGTAGACACCTCCGACTACCTGCCACATGCTACCTCCAAAAACACCTCCGCCGCCCACAGTAGCAGCGATGTGGACTTGGTACTATCCTCTCCTCATTGCGATCGCACATCCACCTCCCACATCGGCCTGCACGGTCATTTGTAAATCCATCGCACAGAGACCGGCGAACTAGTGCCTTGAGCACCAACATACATCAGAGACCACCACCTCCCATGCCCTCACTGACCACGCACATTCACTCATCGCATGGGCCTGCTCGGTCACATGCGCATCCACAAAATCGAGATCCAGTGCGATGCCAAAACATCATGTTCACCCATTAACACTTCCCATAGTCCCCCCCCCATGAGCGAGACGTCCAGCAACGGCATCAGAGGCCCTCAGGCTTAGCACCTCCCGACCTATCTTGTCCTCATTGTCACCACACATGCTCAGTCACTTACGAATCCATCGCACAGAGACTGGCAAACCAGTGCCAGGAGCACCAAAATAAACACGCCGCATCCGACTCAACTGCCAAAACTGCCCACGCACATTCACAAATTCACACACCGCATGGGGCTCTAAGATCACATGCATCTCCATGAAAACCTGCGGTAGAACACCGCCAGCTATACCAAAAACTACATGTCTCCCCATCAGATTCTGCACTTCACATGATCACACGCAATACCACACAAAACATGCTCGAAGTCTGCATAGCTGAGTAAGAGGCATGTATGACCATCGGCTCTTTCTCCATGTGACCCTCTGTTGCCTGAGTGATCTGAGCTCGCGAATATCACAGGTCGATAAGCGCCATGGGTGTGAAAGTTGCAAGCTAACAATTCCACTCAGAACTCACAGTCCGTATAATGTGTGTTGTGTGGAGTGGCTGACTGGTTTTCTGAGAGTCAGGCTGCACTGTCTCCTTAACGTGATATCTGAATATCTCACAATTGTGAGATGTGAGCCGTTAACCCCCTGTTGCTTGAAATCCTGGTGCTTGTGTTTGGGGGGCCAGGTCCTGTACGTGGTGCACGTAGACGAGGTCACCAGCAGCTACACCTAATACCGCATGAGATAACTGGCCGGCTCGGACGGTGGTCAATTTTTGGGGGTGGGGAAGATTGAGGTCAATGGCTCAGCATATTTTCCTCACTATAAACAATCTGACACTCTTGAAAAAATCATGGTGCGCTAAGACCCTCGGCTTGAAAGTTTACAAAAAATGACGGGATAACTCAAACCACGTCTTCAGCCCAGTGTGTGTTTTGTGTGGAGAGGCTGACTGGCGACCGAGAGTCAGGCTGCGATGGCTCCTTCTTAATGTGAACTTTATGGCTCTCCCACTCCGTGGGATCAGAGCCAGGTGTGGTGGTACGCTCAGGGGCAGCTCCGGCCGCACCAGCCACCTGCACCCTCTCCCATCTCCGGTCTTCTTGACTCTGTCGTGACACCTGGCTCAGGTGGGGGGGGGGGAGGAGAGAGTGCGGTAGATGCAGCGAAAGTCTACTATTACTTTAAATTAAATCACGCGCAAGTCACCGTCCCTGCTCCACTTTCCCATGGAACATACCGTGGACATCGTCGGACTACGACGGTCGAACTGTCATCCTGTGTCTGTGGGGGGTGAGTTTTAGTCATATTGATCGTTCCCACGCCGGCTGCATGATAGAGACGGCGTGTTGAGGATGGTGGAGCGTGGAACGGAGGGGGGGGTGAGGTGTGATTCCTTGTGAGCGCTGTCTGTGCATCGAACACGTTGAATGTGTGTAACCTTTTGCAGATTGTACGGTCGGTGTGCTAGTACCACTTGGAGTCTGTCAGCGAAGACAGACTGTGTATGTTAACGTGTTCTGATATCAAAGCGTTGGTTTCACAAACCGATTTGCCATGGCCTTGGCTGTTTCGAACACCCGTTTGCGTAAACATTTAAAGTAGTGCGCTGTTACCCGGTAAATAATTTGAAAATCTTCTTTTACGTCAACCTGGTGGTGCATATCGATTAAATGGACGAGAATTTAACTTGAAATTGATTAATTTTCAATTTCGCTTAACCATGAAGGCATGTATTCGCGTAGTCTCTCTTTCAGACGCCTCGTTGTTTGGCTAGTGTATCCTGTTTCACATGAGCAGGTAACTGAATAACTGCAAATAGATATGGCCTGCAACTGTAGTCGGTCTTTACCTCCCAAATGTACGATGGGGGGTTTGCAAAGAATACGCACAAGTTCACCGCTGAGAAATAACAAGTGATAGCCGAAATTTAAAGTCATATAACTAATTCGCTTGCTGTTTCTCCTAGAAAAGTTAGTCTTTAAAATCTTTATTTTCTGCAGGGGCAGGCTGTTGGGGTGCGCTACTTAATATTTCAGAGGAAAAATTTCTCCGAATAAAGGTCTACGCAAATGGCTGCTCACAACAGCCGAGGTCATGGTGATTAAGTTAGCGAACCCAACGCTTGGAACTCAGAAGACGTTGACACACAGAGTCTGTCTTCGCTTGCCGACTCTAAGTGGTACTAGCACACCGCCCCACACCCCGACAACGGTCACAAGTATTCCAAGTATTTGACGCACAGACAGTGCTCACAATGAATCCCTCCCCACTCCCCTCCGCTTCACTCTCTAATCTCTTCAATACGCCGACTCCGCCATGCAGCGACATGGGAACTAGGAGTATAACTAAACATCACCCTCCCACTCATACCATTTATAAATTCTCTTCATAGCTCATTATTAAATTCCCCATATAAATGTAAGGGTCTGATGATGAATTACTGAAAACATGTGTTTGTCAACTGACTTTTCACTTGAAACATGGGAATTTTCACAGAACCCAACCCGACTTCAGCAACCAATCGGCAGCGTCTGTATGTACTGACGACCCCATACGAATTCCGGCCGCGAACTTTTAGGTTTTTCCCCGCGCTGCCGCCCACATTGGCCCAACTCGGGTTTTCAGAATGATTTTGGGATTGAAAAAGGCCACACAGTCTCTTTTATGCCGTTTTTCTATCCTGAAAGTTTTTTCCCATACAATTTTATCGAAGGCGTGTGGTATAGAACCTACAGCTGTGGCTTACAGAGCGGCTTTCAAGCGAGAAGTGCCTCTTGATGATTTACCCTTTCGAGTTAACTTCAGAGGTAAACCCTACAAACCGGCTACCGTACAGGAAAGTCTTGAGTACGTCAAATCTGCAGGTTTGTTTATCCTATCTTTGCACGCTGTAGAATTCACAAAACTTTACCGAGGAAAGCCTGTATGGTTTTATCACCGTCGCAACTTTAAAGGACACTTCCCACCTAAGCGACCCCGAAAATCCTGTACTGTAAGTAACTTTATCACAAGTGTTTATACTCTTGAGTTTGAATCCTTTTTCATAAATTTTTTTAAAGCTGTCCGTTCATGTACAGACCGTACGTAGCCTTAAATACTACACTATTTGTCATAAATTTGTTTGCTTTGCATTCTATTTCGTTAACACAACAAAAGAACATCGAATTTCGACCATTCGACTTAAGAGATTCCCCCAACGTTGTAGTTACTGCATTACCAGCGATTGACCACAATGCCTCCCGCGAATACATCACAATGTAAGATGACTATGTCTGCCGTAATTTGAATTCAAAAAGTTCTGTTGTTTAAACAAAAGCATTGGAAAGGTATCTTACGTGTTAGAATTGATGCCCGTAGTTGTATGTGAGCTTTGATCATGGACCCAAGCGAGGCGTTTTGTTTGTCTAAGCAAAAGCAGGAAAAAATAGCATATGCTGAAAGTCTGACGCTGATGCTACAATCCGCGAATAAAGCGGCTGCGTCAAATTGGGTTAAATAGGGATATGCTATAAACTTGTCTTTCTAAAAATTCGCTCACTGTAATTTGTTTCTAGGTTTTTGAAATTTTTAGTGAGGGACAGTTTACTTGTGGTGACCGGAAATTTCTGCGATTTTTTGAGATCCTTGTAAAAGTTACAGGCGTAGCATCTTTATAATTCCGTGTAACGTATAAAAAGTTTCAATTAAACCCTCCCATCTTCGCTAGTAATATACATTGAATCATTTCACAAGGTGGAGAATATTCCTGAATGACAAAATTTATCCGAAAGGTACAAAATCTAGGTTAAAGACAAGTAGGCAAGTGTTTACGAGCCATTGCTAAGATAGGTAGCATCAAGTGATTGTCGCTCACCGTCGATTATCGAAGATTAGTCTATATGCTCGATTTGTGGCCACACCAGATTCGTCATCAGTGGCGGTTAGAACGTGTGAAAAGTGACTTTCCATGCTGCCAGGTCAGCTTTAGAATTGTGTTCACAACTCCAAAAGGAGTCAGTCGCTACAATGGCAGTGTGGATTTTTTTATCCGGCTTAATGCCTTTTACCCATTTTGACTACTGAAGGTACTGCCTACAAGCGTTGGATGAGGTAGCTAGTGTTGAGCGACCTTCTCTATAGTGTGACTGACTTGAAAGCTCCGTTTCGATAACTGCACACAAGGGATGCCTCATTGTACCGTAAAGCATAGCACAGCGGGTCATAGTTCGGCTTATTGAATAATATTTGATATCACGCTGGAGTGGTGGTTACCGGTCTGTTCTACTTGTAAGACTGAATACTTAGTGATTCTGTTATGCAGGAGATTACCGAAAAAAACAAGAGAGACTGCAATGACCACTTTTTGGCCTATCAACCGTCATCGGCCAGCCATACCCAAATCCACATTAGGAGCACTTGGGAGCTTGGGGTCTAGAGTCCTCGTTGACGGTGATACGGCATGTGAGACATCGCTGACTGATAACAGTATTTGTGCCATGAATGGCCATTTCTGTCCCCCTCACATTTCTGACCAAATGTTTTGGTTATATCAGAGCTTGCTGCTGAATCTGCATGGAAAACTTCCGCCTTGTCATTTGAGCATCTCACCATTACTACTGTAGTTTATTTAAAGTGGGGTTTGTGATCTGCAAATTGTTGCCGACGAAAGCTCACCTATACAACAACCCAACCACCTAAAAGGTGTTGGTGTTTATGTTGCTTGTTAACTTCAAACTTGCTTACTGTTCCAAGAAATGCAGCATCTTTAGTGATGAAGATGCAGCTGATAATGATCCTCTTTATAACTTCAGTGCACCACACGTACTCCTCAAACTTACGAAGATGCCTCCGAAATATTACAGTAGTCTAACTTTTCGCTAAGTACTTTGCCTCTCCCACCCCAGCCCGAGACGATACGGTTTATTTTCTGCAAAATGACTGCAAGATGAATTTTATAAATTTCTCTTCCAATCCTTATCTGTCAGCACATTTAATGTTTTCGCCCAGGATTTAATTCCCATGAATTCTTGCTGTAATTTAACTACTGACTGCCAGGTTTGCGACTTAAATACTAATGTTCCGTTTGAGCAGGGAATTAATCCTTGTCCTCTTTGTTCGTCGGCAAGCCTTACCAGAGCTTTGTGGTTTGATGCCTTTAGAAGACCGCAAAAGTCTACCCGTTGGACATAATTCGCGTCAATTTGATATTTTTTGTAGCATGGAGGCCTGCTGATAACGTCTAATCCTTGTCCCATCTGCCGCGACGAATACCTTGTGCTGGATTATCAGGTGCATTTGTAGTCTGTCTTCTTTATATACTGTCTGCTTCTAGAATGTATATCTTCTCAAACACTTCCTCCATCCACAGTCAGCGGAAATACTTGAACCTACAACTACCGGTAGGCGTTATCTTTTTGTGTCTTCTCCTCTAGTTTTCTACTTCTCAGTCGCCAAAACGTGCCTAAGTTAATTTTTAATCAGATGCCCTCTTGCAGAGGTGAGACCGGAGCGACTACAGAGTATTGGTACACGTGCCATGTTCACCACTAAGTCTTTGAGCCCTGTAAGAGTGCGTAGCAGATTAAATTTTCGGGTAAGTTGAAGAAAAATACTTCACGAGAAGTCATAACCCATGAGAATTTCCAATACAGTGCAGGTTGGTTCTTATATAAGTACCACACCACAACTATTTTCCTCAAAGCTGGCCTCCCTTCCATTGCGGCTCGGGCTCGTAAGCTAGACCTGACCACCTTCCAAAATTCATCCCAGACGATGCCGAACTTGAGAAGAAATTAGTTTTTTTCCCAATCAAACGAAACAAAAGGAGTTGACTGCGAGAACAGACGAAGTTTTTTATGGGCAGAAATTTTGTACGACTATGTCCCGGAACGTTTCCCAAAATTCCTCTCTCGGCGATGGCAACTTGTAGATGCACAATCGAAGAAAACATCCGATGAGCGCCCACTTAGCACGCGGCTCATTCCATCATAGATTTTAAGCGGTAACACTCACTGCACGATTTTTACTGGATATTTGGCAAGATCAGGACTCTGAGGTGGAAGGGTTGGAGTCCTGATCACTATTAGAGACCACGATATCACCAATAGGCTGCATTCCTTTTGGTCTCCAGTACTTATTCCAGTCCGAATTGTCGGCAGCCTAGACTACAGTATATGAGATAGCATAAAACCTTTCGATTCCGTTAATGCGTTACAGATAGTCAGTCGAAAAATGTGTACCCGAACGCAGTATGCCCTGATTTCTAATGCGTGTATCAGCTAAAACTTTGAGCGGGTGCCTTAACCATTAGTTGGTTCTCTAGTTACTACAACGTAGTGCCGGTAAGACAGCAAGCCTGACTAACCCTGTAGGCTCTCGACCACGAAATGCAAAGTTATGGTAAAATTCTGAGGCCATGGGGCCTATTTGGGAGATCACATGAATCGCCACAGTATGCTGCAATAGCCTACAACGGGTTTACGGAGGTCATGAAGCCACAGTAAAAAAGGCTGCCCGTGAAATGTGGCGAATGGCTGAGCAGCAGTTCCTCAGTCATCCGCAAATTACTGACATATGAACCTCCGTTAATGGCAGAACAGAGTATGTCGCCTTGGCGATCATCCTCGCGGGGATGCAATATGGAATCAGAGACAACTGCTCACGTACCTATGGAAAGACATCGCGTTCCGCATCCGAACGGAAACTTGCGTGAGGTGAATTATGGCCTCCAGAAGACGCCGATAGCTTGGAAGCGACGACAAGCCTGAGTGATATTGCCCGGCCCCTAAGAGTTTTTTTATCTGGTAATGCTCAATACACACTCAGTCTAGCAAGTTGGTTTCAACAACTGAACTCCAAAATCAGACAAATTTCGTAAAAAATCATAATGTGGAAATCCATCTCCTACTTGTAAATGAAAACGCACTATCAACCGTTGGAAATCACCACATAGCAAACACCCACGACGGCTCCTCTTTCCATCTGGCCCTTGTGGCTCCAGTGTAGGATACAGTGGATGGAACGTTCGACGTTCTAAGTTAACGAACGCGGCTCCCTTCTGCTATTTGCATCGGTACACCTTGCCTCAAAGTCCCAGCGCTGCATCTGCCTCTCAACGGGCAGCGATCGTATCCTAACAATGAACAGCAACAATGCCGCAGCTTTCCTGCCATTTGAAGCCATGGGCTAGGATAATGAAGAAAAATTCAAGCTCTTCTTTTCTACGTGCCACAACGCTGGCTGGATAAGGCAGCTTTTATAAAGCAAGTCATTGGCACTTTTCCTCTGCTGATGTCCTGGACACAAAGATTGTCGACGACCAGTTGCTACAGAGCGAACAATTTCAAAGGCTCCGGCACAGGCGAACACATTCGGACCTCAGAAAGAGAGGATATCATACTGGTTTCGCAGCATCTGAACACACCTTCAAATATTCTTTTAATACAGCCAAAATTGTCTTTGAGAATCAGATGTCAGCGTCATGAAAGTAGGGTGACAGCTGGTTGAAAAAAGCGTTGGAGCGGACATCGGATTCTATGGTAGGAGCTCAAATGTGCATTCACAGCTGCATGGAGACCTCTGACAGAAGGTATGACTGTCCAACTCGTACTCTGTGCCTCACGAGTGCCAAACTGACTGCAAATTCCAATTGCGTATAACACGAGAACCAATCGATAGAGCGACCACACGACAGTTCGTCCATCGATTTCGATGATATCCACCGTCTGCTCCATGGCATTGTGGTACAGGGACGGGGACTTGCGTGTGGATTAGTTTTGAGTGATAGTAGACTTTCACTACGTCTACCACGCACTCTCTTCCCTTACTCGCCTGTGCCCGTTGTCACGACAGAGTCAAGAAAACCGGAGGCGGGGACAGGCGCAGGTGGCTGGTGTGACCGAAGACTTTCCTGACAGTGCCGCTACGCCTGATTCAGATCCCACGGAGTGGGAGTGCCATAAATGGCAAAAGCGGCTGGTGCGGCGGGAGCCTGCGTTTACGCGTGCCACCGCATCCTTCCCCCATGTTCAACATTTGTGATGGGAGCGCATTCCAAATAACGCCTGCCGTGCCCTGGTCCGGTCTCCATGTTGGTTCAGCGTACCTATCACGCAACCGGTTTAGGGGCGCTAAACCAGCCATACCGGTACCGTGACTTCACATATTGCTCAAAAAGCGCCAGACCCCAGATGAGTGTCCTTTTCATCAGTTAGTAAGCATAGATAAAAGCTAAAAAAGAGTCGAAAGTGAATTGAAAGCAAAAAAATATTACCACTTTATGATGCATATTCAATAAGCAAAACTTATCTGGGTTCGAACGATCAAGGTGACAGTTCTGCTTTTCAGTCACTTTCCCGTGAGATGTAGTCGCAGTCGTAACTCACGCGCGAGTTTGTCTATAGTGAAACGGACTTGTGCAGCATAAATATAACAATCTCTTCCCGTACGCACCGTGTTTCGGTGGCTGATCAAAGTCAATACGAGTAGAGGTGAGCGTTGGCCCAACGATTGACAAAGTTGAACAGCCTGTCTACGTGCGGCACACACGACCCCGCGCATAAATTTACATGCAATAGCTTTCATTCAGTGGGTCCGAATTTCGCGTAAATGAAAGGTCTATAAAGTGGTTACGGAGACGGCAAATGCAATAGAGTCGCGGCCCAAGGCGAAAAAAGCATCTGACGATGCAAACCGAAGCAGGCCAAGCTAGCTGGCAAAGACACGCGGGAAACCAGGCAGCCAACTAGTGTGTGCTGCTGCACCGAGTACGCGTGAAGCCTTTGCGCACCTGTGACCCAAACTTTCGAAAAGTTTCCGTGAAGGGATTCCAGCGTGAAAAGCGACCAGTCAACGTGAAGCACGTTTTAGGCCGCAAGGCTCCAAAACGCTCACCGCGATTGTCACGGCATTGGCCAAAACGTTCGTGAATGGCCTGAACTCAAATAAATAATCAAGAGTCTTATGAGCGGAGATCAGCTGGTTTCTGCCAGTTTCTCCAGTTTCTTCAGAAGCCCGCTTTGCCTTCTCCTCTATCGCACCCGTTTGGATAGAACAAAAGTTCATATTAGAATGAAGCAGTTCCTCCAGTTCCGGTTAGGACCGGGTTGTTAGTACCTCCCCAATCCCCGTGTCGGGAAAATTATCAGTCCGTTTTCCTTTTAAGATTAAAGATTAATCACTGGGTCCGTACCGGATTGACCAGTTGTGCAACGTCACTTATGTACACGATTCCGATTTAAGTCCTGCTAAAAATGCCAGTCAATGTTTCATGTGTTTCATTCTATAATTAAAAGGCGCTGGGAATATAGTTGTAGAGCTGTTGAGTGCTTATCCAACTTTGACTTTCTTCTTTGCGCTTTTTGTATCTAAGATTACCGCCTCTTTTTTGTAGGCCTTTGCCAGAAGCAGCACAAGGTACTCCTCCTCGAAATTGAAAAGGCACGTGATCTGGGTAAGTGTTTTTTTTCTTCACTCAGAAGTCAACTTTTCTGATTGGTTTGTTCATCGAAACCAAGTTGTATGGAGCAAACGCTCTACCCTTTAGGCCACAGGCTCATGCCGTGTCTGCCACAATCGCAATCTTGGAGTGAATCGGTCTGTTTGAAGGTTTGTAGGCGTAGACTGAAAGTTGGTATTACCGACGCCTATCAGTCATGGCGGGATAACCGTATAGTATTCATTAAACTGCCAACAACAGTTCTAGGAGTTCGAAGATATGCGCTCGTTTGAGTTTTTGGTCGGTCTCGTCATATTTTTCTTGGAGAAAGCCGTCGATAGTATCGATAGCCAATGCGGGTGGTATAGAGGTAAATAACGAGATCACGTCAAATGACACCATCACCTCGTCTGCCTCTACTTCAAGATGTTTAATGCGTGTTAATAACTCGTCAGCTGACTTCACTGTCCACTTCGAATCCTTGGTTAGGAAACAAAGTCGCTGATACAACCACTTTGACAGCCCAAAGGTTGGGGTGCCACGTAAGGAGACGATGGGGCGTAGGGCCACTCCTGGCTTGTGAACCTTTGGCAGGCCGTAGAAGCGTGCCATTGCGGCATCAGTGGCTTTTGTGGCCAGCGCTTCTGTTCGATTGAGAGCTCCCGCCTTCCTCAGCTTGTCGACCGTCTTGTTTATGCTGTTCACAAGCTTTTTGAAGTCACTGGTAGTCGATGGTAAATAGGATTCCTTGTCCATCAAGAGGTTACTCAGTGTTGCTCCGTACTCAGACCTATCCATGACGACAGTCGAGCGCCCTTTGTCTGCGGGCAGGGTTACGATGTCCTCTATTTTTCGTATTTTCAGAAGTTCTCGTTCTTCTGCCTTTGAAATCGTTGTCTGACGTTGGTGCTGGAGGAGTAGATTTACCACTTGTTGCCGCATGGCGTTTTTGCACTCCGCAACAGCATCGCACTTCTGGAACGCCGACTCGAAGGATGTAATGAAGTCTTCTGGTCGAGCATCTTTCGTGTTGAATTTTGCGTCATAGGATAGAACCGCTAATTGTTGCTGAGTGAGCCGATGGGAGGATAAGTTGTGAACCAGGACATCATCGGAGGAGAGTTGCTTTTTCAGACTGATTTTTTCGAATTTCCCAGACAGCTGGTCATCACGTGATTTGCGATGACGCCGTGCGCTGTTTAGGATTGCCGTTTTGAGGGTTTCCAATTCGTGCGTCGTAAAGATTGACTGGCAATTTGAAGAATGTTGTTCAATCATACGGCGGTATTTGTTAATTCGGACGTGACAATCTCGTATTAGCACCCTGATCATTCTCTTCTTGAAATCTGCCATCGTCCGCTGGCATAGGTCAGTGTTCACAGGCGGTCTATATGTGAGGCATTTCGGTAAGACGTTCTCGTCAAGACACCGGTGCAGGAATTTCAGCTGAGCGTAGGTGGATGACTCTCGCTTCGGAAAAGCCTCCAATCTGCGTGCCGAGTGGAGGGCTGTGCGCCCATAGCATAAACTAATATGCGTAAAGATTCGAGGTCCCGATATCTTATCGCGTTCATCATCTCCTGAAGAAGACGAAGAGGGGGCGAGTTCATGGACCAAATTGTATTTTTACTGACGTTTCGAAAGCCTTCTCGCTTCCATCATCAGAGTGTAGTGTTTGCTGCTCCTGGTGGTCTTGAGTTAGTCAGTCTTGCCAAGTGCCTCGTATTATATCCATGGTGGATGCGTGAACTTTGACCTGCTCGATCGCTGCTGACTTCCTTATACCTCCCCGAGGTTGAATGCCGGCGGGCTCGCGTGACCACTGTCCCCTTTGGAGTCGTCGTAGGTACAAGCAAGGCAGCGTGCCTGTTGGCCTCCCCCACGTCAATCAACGGACTGATCAGTCGTTGCTGCTCTCGTGAGTTGTTCTCCGTTTTACGGGCGCATTGGTGAGGCAGTGTTTGACTTTGGTCATGTGACCTTCGGCCGTCACCCCGCTTTTCCGTGAGTGTGGGCTCTCGATTCCGTGTGCTCGTTTGCCTTATTGGCCCTGGCCGAACTGATCCGAGCCTTGTACGAAGCGCCTGGTAGGCGGGTTGTAAGTCTACAGCTCGGTTGAGTGTGCCAGTCGAGGACCAACTCTCGAGCACCAGTCTGGCCATCTTCTTATTGGCTCGGCCAATCACCCTCGTTTTCTCAAAGGCGAAATCGTGGTTCAGCTGTTAAGCGTGACCATACACCAAAGACAACTTGTCTTTGCGGTTGATTGCAAGTTGGCGTTCATGCAACCTTGTGCCCAGACGTTTGCCAGTTTCACCAACATACCTTGCATCACAATCTTGGCATGGTATGCTGTAGACCACTGCTGATTGTTCTGTTACTGGTAGCGGGTCTTTGGGCTTCATGACTTACTGTCTGATAGTGCATTCTGGTTTATGAGCCACGCCAATCCCAAAAGGTTTTAGGATTTTTGCAGTTGCCTCTGAAACGTTCCTCACATAGGGGATTGCGAGCCAAAACTTTGGCTTTCTTTCGTTCGACCGCTCAAACTGAGGCTTCCTGAGGCATTTGCGGATGAAGGACTTTGGATAACCGTTGGCTGTAAAAAGGGTATGTAAGTACTCTATCTCCCCCTTCTTCCCACTGTCGTCACTGCAGTGTGTTTGGACACGTCGGAAGAGGGTTCTGACCCAACTGCGTTTGTGGCCAACAGGTTGGTTGCTTCGGAAAAGGAGGATGCGCCTAGTGTTGGTTGCATTAGGGTAGACCGTTGTCCTAATCTTCCCGTCTGCCAGCTTTGTAACATGGACGTAAAGGAAGGGCAAACAATTGTTGACTTCTTCCTCCATGATAAACTGGATGTCGGGAAAGATTGAATTCAACAATGCCCTGAAAGCCTGCAAGTCACTCCTCTTGATTATGACGAACGTGTCGTCGACGTATCTGAGCCCGAACTTCGGGGGGTACGAGCGGAAGACCAGCTATTCAAGCCTCTGCAAAACTGCTTCGGCAATTAGTCCAGACAGAGGCGAGCCCATTGGCGCCCCCTTCTTTTGCTCGTAGACCTGGCCGTTGAATGTGAAGAACGTCTTAAGACACAGTTCTAGGAGCTTGATAATATGCGCTCGTTTGAGTTTTTAGTCGATCTCGTCATATTTTTCTTGGAGAAAGCCGTCGATAGTATCGATAGCCAATGCGGGTGGGATAGAGGTAAATAACAAGATCACGTCAAATGACACCATCACCTCGTCTGCCTCTACTTCAAGATGTTTAATGCGTGTTAATAACTCGTCAGCTGACTTCACTGTCCACTTCGAATCCTTGGTTAGGAAACAAAGTCGCTGATACAACCACTTTGACAGCCCAAAGGTTGGGGTGCCACGTAAGGAGACGATGGGGCGTAGGGCCACTCCTGGCTTGTGAACCTTTGGCAGGCCGTAGAAGCGTGCCATTGCGGCATCAGTGGCTTTTGTGGCCAGCGCTTCTGTTCGATTGAGAGCTCCCGCCTTCCTCAGCTTGTCGACCGTCTTGTTTATGCTGTTCACAAGCTTTTTGAAGTCACTGGTAGTCGATGGTAAATAGGATTCCTTGTCCATCAAGAGGTTACTCAGTGTTGCTCCGTACTCAGACCTATCCATGACGACAGTCGAGCGCCCTTTGTCTGCGGGCAGGGTTACGATGTCCTCTATTTTTCGTATTTTCAGACGTTCTCGTTCTTCTGCCTTTGAAATCGTTGTCTGACGTTGGTGCTGGAGGAGTAGGTTTGCCACTTGTTACCGCATGGCGTTTTTGCACTCCGCAACAGCATCGCACTTCTGGAACGCCGACTCGAAGGATGTAATGAAGTCTTCTGGTCGAGCATCTTTCGTGTTGAATTTTGCGTCATAGGATAGAACCGCTAATTGTTGCTGAGTGAGCCGATGGGAGGATAAGTTGTGAACCAGGACATCCTCGGAGGAGAGTTGCTTTTTCAGACTGATTTTTTCGAATTTCCCAGACAGCTGGTCATCACGTGATTTGCGATGACGCCGTGCGCTGTTTAGGATTGCCGTTTTGAGGGTTTCCAATTCGTGCGTCGTAAAGATTGACTGGCAATTTGAAGAATGTTGTTCAATCATACGGCGGTATTTGTTAATTCGGACGTGACAATCTCGTATTAGCACCCTGATCATTCTCTTCTTGAAATCTGCCATCGTCCGCTGGCATAGGTCAGTGTTCACAGGCGGTCTATATGTGAGGCATTTCGGTAAGACGTTCTCGTCAAGACACCGGTGCAGGAATTTCAGCTGAGCGTAGGTGGATGACTCTCGCTTCGGAAAAGCCTCCAATCTGCGTGCCGAGTGGAGGGCTGTGCGCCCATAGCATAAACTAATATGCGTAAAGATTCGAGGTCCCGATATCTTATCGCGTTCATCATCTCCTGAAGAAGACGAAGAGGGGGCGAGTTCATGGACCAAATTGTATTTGTACTGACGTTTCGAAAGCCTTCTCGCTTCCATCATCAGAGTGTAGTGTTTACTGCTCCTGGTGGTTTTGAGTTAGTCAGTCTTGCCGCGTACCGCGCATTATATCCATGGTGGACGCGTGTTCATGCATGAACACCAACTTGCAATCAACCGCCAGTCGTACCCAATCCCAATTGTGGAACAACTTTGATTCCTACCCGCGGCCTTTGGTAATTGAGTTGAACGCTCTACCATTGAGCCACGGGCTTGTCAGGCTGTGCAGAGTCTGCCAGAGCTCATGCTTAGTGATACATGTACTCTGACGACGACTTAGGTAGTCTGGTTATGTTAATAGGCCAGTTCATGCGGAATGGATATCTGAAAGCGTTTATAAGCCGATTCCTACGCGTTCGGTCTCGGAAGACTCAAATAGAAACAAAACGAAGGATATGGCACGCTCTGCCATGCATTAGGGAAGTTTCAGAAGCGACGGAGCGCATTTTTGCGAGACTAGGGGTTGAAATCGCACATCGGCCGAAAGGTACCATGCTATGTAAAGACGGACTAAATCCCAGGGAGCAATCTGAAGTAATACATCGCATCTCTCGCCTTAACTGTTTTTGTAATTACACAGACCAGACTGAACGCATGCTCGGATCTGGCATACAGGAACATAAACTGGCTGTGCGGCGTGGCGACGAACTGTCGCAAGTAGCTGCGCACACATTTGAAATGGGCCATGGCTCCAACTGCACAGGTGTCAAGATAATCGCCCACGCCGGAACCAACACTAACCGAGAATTGATTGAAGCCTGGTCCTCGGACGGGAACTCAATCAGTAGTTTTATTGATCTGGTGCCGGCGTGCAGAGCCTTGCGCAGTCACCTCTGGACTTGTGACATTTATCATTGATTCGATTACACCCCCTATATGTATAGTCTTTTCCATCGCTGCTGCTTTCTCTGACGGTGGCCTTCTGCACGAGTTCAAAAGCTCAGGATAATAAATCAATTGTTCCGATGCTGTTTACGCATACAGACCTGTAATTCGAACCTTCACATTCATACAAATAGGTATATAAGCAAGGATGATGTTGCACGTGCATACTTATTATCGCCAGCATTCCCACCACCAACTAGTTACCAGTGGTCTAGTTTGTCGGTCGGCGTATCGCAACTGCTAAGCGAACATAACGATACGCTACTGAATTAATGCAATTATCTTGCCGTGTTTACCTAATTCCGCCACTTATGCCTTTTTCAGTCGTTATTTTAAAACCGGCGGTTCCTTTCAACCGGCCTCTTTCGCAGTTTAAGCAAGAAGGGCTTACTTGTTTTCTAATGCCGCTATGTGGTGTACACTTTCCGCCTCCAGGCACCATTGAAATGCGACTGCCCTTCCGCCTATTCGACTACGCGGACTACTATGGCGACCTCTTAACGGAGGAGGAGTTGGCTCAGTTGGAGAGTCACGTGGCCAGTGGCACGGACAGTGGAAGGCGCCTAGAGCCGAGAGGGTCTATATATCGTGCTGCGGCTGAAGCAGTAACCTCCCTTCCGCCCTCGCTCGCTGGCCTCATACGCCACTCGGCACTGATACCGCATGTAGAAGAGGTGGCCACCGAGCCTCCGGCTACTGAGATTGAGCGTCCACGGTTGCCCAACAGATATAAAATGGAGGAGGCATACCGGAAGTTGTTGCTCAGGCGTCGGCGTTCGAAGTCCATCCTTCTTGAGGGCAATTAGTAGAAGACCACCTCGTGCCCTTCAGTCTCGCTGTACCGCTGACTCCCCCCATCTTCCGACGATTCTTTTTCTATCCTTGTATTCTAACAAATATATAACTTGAATCCCCATATTCCATTTTTATTTGTCTTTGCAAGTTTGCGAACAAGCTTGATTCCTTTACCGCCGCCATTTAAACCAGCCAATCCTCATATGAAATCTTAGACTCCATCGTATATTAAGCTGTAAAATCAACATTGCAAGTCCAAAGACAGCAAAAGCTGCGTAGTGGAATATTAAATTTGGTGAGGTTGCGTACATGAGTATTAAGTAGCAACCAAAGCTCCATCTTATAACCTAGTTATCTTCGCTTCCTTGACGTAAAACTGCTTAGAGACTATTGCGGGCTTAGGAGAGGAAATTACACATTCTGGGACTGCAAGGGCTTCACTTGCGTCCGAGAAGTTTATGCCCTACCGCTAGTTCCCCTTAATTATACGATAGATCTGGTACTATCTGCGGTATCTGATTTCTGTAAATGCACACAGATGGAATAACACCTTAACTATGCGAGGACAATTTTCTGTGCAGGAAATATTTTGGGGAAATTCAAACCGCATTTAAGCGCATATTCTCCACCTCACAAATTAACAAAAACTGAATACAGTAATCCCGGATCTAAAACTCATGAAAAAGAAAGAAACGGAAAGCGGACTACCGTTACCGGAAGTTACTTTCTCCCGATGGCCAACTGACGGTCAAGATATATAGGAAACCCATGAATGCACGGCAAAAACTGAGTTGCCATTGCAGTAATCCGCTACAGCATAAGCGAGACTATATGGTCGCACTATATTGGTGTAAGCGCTCATTGCAGTGTGCAGTCACCCAGCGGAATGAAATCAAGTGCCTCCAAGAGTTCATCGAAGCCAACAGGTATATCTGAGGAGTCGAGTTGTGGGACTGTCAGGGTAATCATTTGTTACGGTCGATTAGAACGTGGTGACACTGAGCACGATGGAACAGCCGTCAGTGCCACGCTCATAATTGACACCTGCGTGCTTCTCACTAGGCACAATGCGCATGCAACATGCGAGCCATGTAGTGAGAGCCGCGCATTGGACTTCAGTCGGTGAAGATGGGTAGACGAACTTGCTGCTTGAGATTTCAGAATGCAAATACTTTCCTCAGTGAACAAACTTCTTGCTAGGCTATCTGACAATCATGATCTCACCACTACTGACAGGAATTTGTTTGATGCAGTTCTCCTGGATCATTTCGTCTCCTGGCCAGCTCTTATGCGTCCTCTTATTGTTCAATGTCTCTCATAAGCTGCATTGTATGTCTGCATCATATACCATTGTTTTTTTTTCACAGTTATGTACTCTCCTACAAGTGGCTTGAGGCCTCTTAAATTCGTTCGTTCGTTCTGGTAAGCCTAGTCTTTTTCCTCCCCACCCATTTTTTCAAGTCTCCTTTTCATAAAAGTGACCATTTATTGCTTTTGCCCCTTTTCAAGGACGGCCAACCAGGCCACAGGTCCTTTGCAATTCATCGCTCCTCAAACACGAGTACGCATAGTGGACAACAGCGAATTCAGTAGTATTGCCGCCGAGAAAAAAGTGCGCAAGGGTAGCAGTGGAGGCGCAGCGGCGGCTCAGAAGACGACAGCCAGTGAAGATCGCGGCGACGATAAGGTCACGGATGTGAGCAGTTTCCTGAGGGTTGGTATCAGCGCGACTGCCAAACGGAAACCAATGGTCATTAGGGTCTACAACTACCGCGACCGGGGAGCTACTGGTCAGTTGGTTGACTTTCTGAACTATCTTTATTTCCTCGTTGTGAAATTGTCAGTCGCACGAACTAGAGGCTACCAACTTGGTGTCTAGATGACACATTAACGAAAGGTCCCTTAAGAATAAGGAGACGCGATCGCCGGAACTTGCAATTTATTCGCTTGCTGTTTCTAATCCACACTTGAAACCATCATCAGATAAGGGCAATTCATCTACATGATGTTGTGGTATTTATGTAAAATGTAGTCACTGTGCCACCGCATACCTGTCAAATTTACCAGCTTCCATCTCCATCGCATTGGCAGACGGGTTGGCGTACCCGTATTCGCGCGCCACTGCACGACCTGGCCCCCATAACGCACACAACAGGATTTACTTACTCAGAGGATATGGAGGAGCCATCGCCGTCTGACTCCCAGTCCACTGGTCAGGCACTCGACACACATAGCACATACACTGGGCCGACGGCGTGGTCTGGTGTAAGCGTCAGATTGACAGCTTTCCAAGCCACGGTTTCTAGGAAACCGTAATTTAGCAGCTCATTATGATGATTGTGAGGGTGTTGTCCTAGTATTAGTGTAGATGGTGTGCGCTGATGTGGCTTAGCCTCCGGTGGTTTACTGCAGGGTGTCGTGGAGGCGCATGTGTCCTAATAAGCCCATGTGGTGTGTAAATGTGCGGGAGCAGTGAGGCACTGGAAGCGGGCGCGGCGACTGTATGTCGGAGCCCCAGGCACTGGTTCACCAGCCCCCGTGCGATGGATTCGTAGGTGAAAGACAAGGCCGATGCGTGAGTTGAAGTTGTGGGCGCATTGTGGGCAGGAGAAATCGGTAGAGGCTGGGGGGATGTCATTCATGGTAGTGGGGGTGGCAGTGACACACACACATGACAGTTCGACCATCGATTTCGACGAGGTCCACCGTATGCTCCTCACCAGGTGGTGCAGGGACTGTGACTTGCGCGTGAATTTGTTTTAAGTAATAGTAGCCTTGCGCTGCAGCTACCGCACTCTCTCCTCCTCCCCCATCTGAGCCCGGTGTCAAGACAGAGTCAAGAAGACCGGAGACCGCTGGAAATCTGCTGCACGGCCCGGATGGTTTCTGATAGGGAAGGCGGTAGATCCAGGTCATTGTTCGTGTCCACTTGAGGGAGCCGGTCAATGGCAGCATCGGAGATGGCTGATGAGCAATTCAGGACACTTTTGAAGTGCTCGGCCCAGCGCTTCAGAATTTCTGATTTCTCTGTCAGCAGTGTTGTGCCGTCAGAGCTGAGCAGCGGTGCGGTCCACTTGATACACGGGCCGTAGATGGCCTTGATGGCTTTTAAATGTTTTTCATTTAATTGCGGTCCGCATACCCCTGGATTTCCTCAAACTTTCGGATCATCCAGGCATCCTGCATCTTCCGAAGCCGTTGCCATACAAGGCGGCGGCATCTATAGAAGGCTGCTTTGGTGGCATCAGTCCGAAGGTCCATGCAGGCTTTGTGTAGTCCATTCTTCTCCGCGAGTAAGTTGCTGATGTCGGCGTCATTGTCGTCAAACCTGTCCTAGTGTTGACGGCGTGCGCGTCCGAGGACTTTGAGGGCGGTGAACTGGATGACATTTCGCAGTTGACACCATCGTGTCTCCACGGTAGCATTATCATCTGGAGCATGCAGGTCCTACAGTTTCTCGGTTATTTGGTTGCTGAAATCAAAACAGTGAGCAGGCAATTCAACAAAAGAGTATTTAACTTACCTGGTGGCCTCTTACCTTGGGCCTTCGTCGGGGTTGCAGTTGGAGTCTCATCTGGGAGCTGACAAGGCGGTGATCTGTCCAACCATCGGCTTCGCGGATCGCTTTGGTTACCAGCACGTTCTGTTGATCTCGCCTCCGGACGAGAACATAGTCCAGCAGATGCCAGCGCCGTGACCGAGGGTGCATCCATATGGCCTTCTCCCGCGTCTGAAGGCGGAAGAAGGTGTTGGTCAGCAGGAGACTGTGTTCCGCACACGTGCGCAGGAGAAGGAAGCCGTTATCGTTACAACAACCGAAACCGTGGGGACCCAGCACTCCATGCCAGACAGCGTGGTCCGTCCCGACGCGGGCGTTGAAGTCACCAAGGACAATTAACTTGTCCTCTTTCGGCACAGTCGCCAGCAGGGCGTGCAGGTCCTCGTAGAATTTGTCCTTCGCCGCATCAGAGCTCGTCATTGGGGGAGCGTAGGCGCTGATGATTGTGGCGAACTGGTCTCCCCGAAGTGGCAGGCGGAGGCTCATCAGTCGATCATTGATACCCTGCGGCAGACAGGGCAGACGTCCCACGATGTCGTTCCGGATGGCAAAGGCAACACCAGCGTTCCTTCGCTCTGCTTTGGCCGGCCGCTCCAGAAGAAGGTGTAGCCGGCACCCGCCTCCTCCAGCTGACCCTGCTCAGAGAATCGGGTCTCGCTGAGAGCAGCAATGTCCACCTTGTAGCGCACCAGTTCCCGAGCGACTAGCACCATCCTCCGTTCCGGCCGGTTGCTCCTAGGATTTTTTAAAAGGGAACGAACATTCCAGGCTGCTAGTATGACTGGACTCACCTGGGCAGTCTGGAGGGTATGGCGAGGGGGATGGGGACGGGGGGTATTGTTGTTTTGTTTTAGTGGGAGAACGACTCGAGTTAGCCTGGGCCGCCTACGGGGTTGCTGTCGCCCCCACCGTAGGACTTTTTGAGAGGGGGGAGGTGGGAAGTTCGGGAGTCAGACATACCGGGTGTGGAGGCACACTACAGTTCGACCGTCGTAGTCCGACGATGTCCACCGTATGCTCCATGGGAAAGTGGAGCAGGGACGGTGACTTGCGCGTGAATTAGTTTAAGTGATAGTAGCCTTGCGCTGCAGCTACCACACTCTCTCCTCCTCCCCCACCTGAGCCCGGTGTCAAGACAGAGTCAAGAAGACCGGAGATGGGAGAGGGCGCAGGTGGATGGCGCGACCGGAGCCGCCCCTGGGCGTGCCACCACACCTGGCTCGGATCCCACGGAGTGGGAGTGCCATAAAGGCCACATTTAGAAGGAGCCATTGCAACCTGACTCAGTCCGCCAGTCAGCCACTCCACACAAAACACACATTGGGCTGACCACGCGGTCCGAGTTATCCCGTCAGTTGGCAACCTTCCAAGCCACGGCTTTTAGCGCACCGTGATAGTTTCAAGCGCGTCAGATTGTTTATAGTGAGGAAAATACGCTGAGCTGTCGACCTCACTCTCTCCCCCACCCCCACCATCAGACACTGTCCGAGCCGGTCAGTTGTCTGATGCGGAAGCGGGCGCAGCTGCTGGTGACCTCGTCTACGTGTACTACGTACACGACCTGGCCCCCCAAACACAAGTACCAGGATTTCACACAACAGGGGGTTGAACGGCTTACATCTCACATGTGTGAGATAGCCAGAGGTCACGTTAAGAAGGAGCCATCGCAGCCTGACTCTCAGACCACCTGTCAGCCACTCCTCAGAACACACATTGGACTAACTGCGAGGTCTGAGTGTAATTGTCAGTTGGCAACCTTTCAACCGCGTTACTCAACGTTACCGCACTCTCTTCTCCTCCCCCACCTGAGTCCGGTCTCATGACACAGTCAAAAAGACCGGAGATGGGAGAGGGCGCAGGTGGCTGGCGCGGCCGGAGCAGCCACTGGGCGTACCACCACACCTGGCTCGGATCCCACAGAGTGGGAGTGCCATAAAGACCACATTAAGAAGGAGCCATTGCAGCCTGACTCTCAGTCCGCCAGTCAGCCACTCCACACAAAATACACATTGGGCTGACCACGCGGTCCGAGTTATCCCGTCAGTTGACAACCTTCCAAGCCACGGCTTTTAGCGCACCGTGCTGGTGCTGCCCCTAACTAGTACCCCTACACCCCGGAGGCACACACAACACCGGAGACCCTCACCTGGTTTAGCCCGCCGGTCGTGACGGTTGCCCGGGCTGTGGCCGCTGGGAAGAACCCAGCTTCGAGGAGCCACAGGTGAGAGTTGGGTACCAGTTAGAGGCGGCCACTGGAGCATTCACCACCTTTACGAGACAAATAAAGGGATCAACTGCTATCTGTGTGGTGCCACCCCTAACTAGTACCCCTACACCCGTTTACGGCAGAGTTAGCAATCTAGATGCGAATATTGGTCGTTCAGATTCAACTCGTGTTCTTATTGTGGCGGCATTGCCGGCCGTGCTAACAGCCAATTGTGGAACTGGTCCTTGTTCTCTAGCCTGGCGGTGTGAGACTTGTTAATTGGGATTGGGTCGTTCGACTCATTGTCTTCCGTTCTTATCTGGCCCACCCTTCGCACAGTCTTCCTCGTAGCTCGTTCATTTCTCTTCGGCCAAGTTGAAAGTGATTTTGTTCTGGGCTGCGAGGAGTCATTTGAGCTAATATATCGCTTTGTCCAACGGTCATGTAACGTTTGCACTGTCTACTGACGGCCTCCAGAAAGGACCCAAGGCTCAGAATATTAAATCCTTTACTCATTTTTCAGACTACTTCCAATCTTCGAGAGGGGGTTTTCTTGGGGCTTGCATATTCACTTCCACTGCCCGCAACCATCATGTTCATGTACTGAAATATCCTATTTTACATGAAAAAACCTTACATGTATTCTCAGCTTCCGGCTTCTATTTTAGGACCATGCAAATTGGAGATGGCTAACGCCTCATTCGGTTGTCTGTATTATTAGTTCTTTTAAGCAAAGTTCATAGCTTCTGAGAAAGCGGGAAAATTAGCTCACAAACCAAATGTTCCCTTTTCTTTGTTGGCGAGGATAAGAAACGCCGCCGATGGAAAAGAACAGGCGAGTTCAAGGAAACAGTTCAATAGAGGAAGAGGTGATCACTGAAACGTAGTGTTTATTGGCTTGACGTTTTGGATTCTCTCTCTCTCTCTCTCTCTCTCTCTCTCTCTCCCAATTATGACCCCCAGAGGTGATCGTGATAGCTGCTACTTGTAGTACTTCTTCTCCTCCTCCTCTTTTTTCTTCTCCTTCTCCTTCTTCTCCTTCTCCTTCTTCTCCTCCTCCTCTTTTTTTCTTCTTCTTCTTCTTCTTCATCTTCATCTTCTTCTTTCTTCCTTCTTCTTTCTTCTTCTTTCTTCTTTCTTCTTTCTTCCGTCTTCCTTCTTTCTTCTTCTTTCTTCATTCTTTCTTCTTCTTCTTCTTCTTCTTCTTCTTCTTTTTCTTGTTCTTGTTCTTCTTTCTTCTTCTGAAACGCTGCCCTAGTTTGTTGTTGGTTTATTGTATTGTTACTGAAATCGTATTCGGTAGGTATGTTAGCGTTTGCGGATATTTTAGCGTTGCAGTAAAAAAGGTTTGGTTTTGTTATATTGCGGCAGTCTTTTCGATTACAGGAAGAATTTGTTTTTGTTATAAAACAATTCTGTGCAGACCATAAAAATGGAGAATATGGTGGATGGGAACGCAGCATTTCCCGTCCTATTAACGCCGGAGGCTGTAGATCGGTTCTGAACAACAGTCTGTCGGAATGGCGTCACCTCTCCCAAAGGCAAAAATAACAAAAACTGGTCGAAGATCAAAGACATACTATGTTAAGAGTTCTTGAAAGTGAAAAAGAGAATTATGTTAATGGCGAAAGCTGACACGTTTTCTTTATCTGAAGGGAGAGCATCTTTTCCATCATGACTAGAATCCTTCCAATAAACACTATTTTAAATTTTGAATTCAGCATCTCTCGTTTTGTTTATAATTCGACTCTGAAACTTTGACATGGCCAAGATGTGCCAGATCTCCTTAAATAAGGCCGAACAAAAAACTAGATACGGTACTCCATGATTTCAACTGTCGAGTGGAGATGCTTTTATAAAAACTATCACCGCCTAAACTGTTAAAAAGGTAGAGTGAAAGGAGTTAGCTGGAGGGTGTGAGGTTACTCCGGATACAAATTAGAAACGTAGTTGTTTAAGTATGATGGAGGTGTCAGATGTTCCGGGTGTATTCATACACCTCAGCCAGATATGCCCCTGGCCAGCACTTGTGACCAACAGCACAAATGTGCACACTCACATTTCACGGGTTATCTACGGGTTAGGTATAGGCGACGATTGGTCAGCATCATCAAACCGAAGTTCACTCATCTATCTTCCCACATCTAGGACGCAACTTGGGCAGTGAACTCATATTATTGTGAAGTCATGTCTTGATTTGCATGCAATACCTACAATACATATCTTATGAAATACCAACCGAAACTCTGAAATATTTTTTCGATTCAAACACATTGTTTAAGTAGGGTTGTAATATGTATTATCATGCAGCCTACTCTCCAAACATTTCAGTCAATTCAGGATGCCGGCTGTTGAACGAGTTTCCTTCTGATCACCTGCAAAAAACATAGTCTAACAATAGCTCCTTAATTAGTATATATTTTTCTCATTTATCTTCTATGCTCTTATAAATTTAAGTATAGTTTATAGAAAACCTACACAAAATATCCTTTCTTGTAGTCGTTTTTTAAAAAAAAGTACATCTATAAATTTTGTACTTGAAAAAAGTGTATCTTTCGGTTTTAAAAAACCTTTTCAATTCCTAAATAATTTTCACCTTGACCTATCGTTACGCATGCATTGAGGGTTTCCAAAGTACATATTGTATACATTCCGTCTAAGCAAAATCACCCACTTTCATACGCTATGCGGAAAGCGTCACATATTGATCAAATCATTTTAAAGTGCATGTGGACCATGTTGTATAATTTATGAGAAGAATTCATAAATTGACAGGTACAATGTTTAATGAATGAACATTTCACGGTTTAAAAAAACCTCATAATTAGGAACGTCTTTTCAAACCGCATGGCCCACTTTCTTCTAGTGTAAACTTCGAAGATGACGTAATTTTCTGAAAAATGAGTATAAGTAAGAATATTTTCGTGCATGTTTTCTATAAGAGTGTCGAAAATCAATGTGACAAATGCATAGTACTTAAATAACAATTTTTAAAGAGTATGCTTTTGTGTGCGATCAGAAGGAAGTTCATTCAAAAGCAGGCATACTGGTGTGAATGAAATATATTGGGATTAGGCTACACGATGGTCAATACGAGAACCCTACTTAAGTAAATCTTTCGAATCGAAGCACATTTAAACATTTCATGAGATAAGAAATCTACTGCACTTCACATACTGTGGGTTTCCTGCACTGCCCCTTCTCTTTCCTCACCTTTTTCCCTCCCCAGGTGACAAGGTACTTTTGGCGGTAGCGGGGCAGAAGAAGAAGGGCTGGATCGTGGGTTGCCGAATGCCGTCCAAGGACGGCTGGCCGCGTTTCGAGTCTAACAACGTTGTTCTCATTGACGATGAGGGCAACCCCCTTGGTTCACGCATTCTCGTCCCCATTCCGGCCAAACTGCGCTCTCTGAAGGGAGATATCACCAAGATTCTTTCAATCGCGACCTCTTTTGTTTGATGACGTGTCTGTTACCCTTTGACTCTGTATAGAAGCTCGGTTTGCTAGCATCTAATTCGAAATACTAATAATTTAACTTAAATGTAATTTCTTTCTAGACTTGCAATGTATATTATGGCTTCGAAGTTATACCTGCAGCTTACTCTCCGTTTACGTATTTTGGAAGGCCAGAACATCCAACACTAAGTAGTGATAGCGTGAATTTAGGACATTAAATATTATGTACCATTTACTAATCAATGAATAAATGATCATCCCACTTGAGCAGTCATTTTTAGCGAGTGGATCCCACAGGTAGCGGGAGCAACACACATTCAGAGGTGACAAGATTTTTATTACGGAGGGTTAATGAAGTTTTTGGTTGTAATACTGATTAAAATATAGCCTAATCTCAAGGCATTCCAAACAATCCGGGGTGGTGGCTTCTGAATGCGTATTTTTCTGGCTAAGCTGCGAGCTCGCATTCATTAAAAAGTGTCTGCTTGAGTAGTATGATCGTTTTCTAGTGAGTGTTGAATACTGACGGACTGGACTACGATAACTCGATGACCTGTTTCCGGTCGCAAAACAGGATGGACGCATAGAGTTTGTTCTGTGTCAGGCTTTCGCCTGCACCCAACCGACACCGCGCTTGTGTTACTGAATTCTGCGTAAACTTGCCAATCAACTGTAGAGAATTTCAAAGCTCTCATGACCCTAGTCCCACGAGATACGTCCAGACCCTCGAAAGATGGTCTCTTAAATGCGGTTTTTTTCGCAGTCTTGCGTTAACTCCTGCTGGTGCTTGTTTCTACTTGACATTTTATGACTCATAGTCGACAAGACCACCAGAGAATGATCCATGCTATATTCAGAGTATTTGTTTGATTCGTATATGTTAGAAAGATGTGCAGAGAGGACATGAAAGTGCGTTCTTCCTTCCACTGGAAGCCTCGAGTCAACGGGTCATTGGCTGTCCATCGTTCTCCGGTCCTTTTGAAAGAGAAATGACTGGGGTTAATCTACAGTTACCGACGCCACTATATAAAAGCGGATACTCTCCCCCAACCCCTTCCCAAACACATGCACGCGTTGTTGACCTTGGGTGAATTCTACTGGGCGGCGGAGTAGAGGACATCTTGCAAGTGCCATGCACCAAGAGGAAAAACTGGTCAGGCAGTTCTTGCTTCTGGATTAGATTGGCAACGACTTGGTGGCCAACAGGTGTCTCGGACTTATCATTGGTCTTTCCAGCCGGCCGTCTTCTGACCAACGCTCACTACCTAGAAAGCCAATACGTGCACGCCCTTACACAGCTGGGTCATCAGTACCACCGAAGTAATGTGTATTTGTTCATACGAAATAGGCAAAACGTTTGCTGTTAACTTCTGAAATATCGACCAGGCGTTTCGGGCTGATGACTTCGCCAAAGGTATTTGGAGATGGCTGTCGGGAAACAGCACGTGAAGACTGGTGCAGCAATCTACGAAGCTAAAAGGATCACAGATGCTAAGGCCAAAAGGACGGCTTGGAAGTCACAAGTGCCTAGGATCCACACCGTCAATGACAAAGCCCTCCCAACATGCCCACGTTGCCAGCGAATCCAGCGCGAGTTTTATCAGGCCAAATGCCCCCTTAGGGCACGTGGACCAGTCCCCTCGAATGGCCATACGTGTGCTCTTGCCACTGTCGCCTAACTGATCGATAAGTTCCTGTAAGCGGTGCTCGGAACCATGTGACAGGAAGAAGACCGAGGATATGAAGAACTCCCAATTGGGCAAAAACATCGGACAAGTCCAACAATCCCGCAGAGAAAGATAAGAGCTGATAGTCCACGCAATGATCGGTTGCATTATCTTAGGATACTGGGTGGGTTTGGAGACATAAATTACTAATTAATTGACTCGATGCAAAGGCTATTGAAGGAAAAGGAAAATTTCAAAATGAAGCAGCCTGCAGCAAATGGGCACAACTAAATAACAAGATTCGGGTGAGGGTTGAACGGTATGGCCTCTATTGATCGCTACTTCATCAAATATATACTTATAAGTCTACAGATTAGAATTGAGGATTTGGTGTTAAGATATAAGGCTCAGGGTTCGGCCTAGGTGGTTACGAAAAGGGTAAGCGTGGGTGAATTAGGAGTGGGGGTTTAGGTTTAGGGTATCGAGGTTATATTCAGGGATTTTACGGTAAGATTTAGGGTTTGATGTTAGCGAAGGAGGCACTACACTGCCTACTAAGTCCCAGATGCCATTAATTCCATTAGTGGTATGATTAAGCATAAGTAGCTTACGAATAATCGCTTGATAGTTCCTTTGCTGACTAATAACTTGCATTGACTGCCTCCAGGAATAATTTTATCCTTATCTTTCCTTAGTTTTCATTTGTAGAGCGCATTTTTATATGCTTTGATTCTGTTACGTTTATGATGGATGTATAATTTATCAATTGCGTTTGTTTATGTTCATATTGATTTCAGTTCATAGGCTGCATGCCATTAGTGTACTCGACTTATTCATTTTTCTTTTTTAAATTACGAGTTTGAAGATTAATTGGCCTTTGGCTTATGTAAATTATGCAGGGATCTCCATGTATTTTTTGGCACTTCCTCGCGTAGTAAACTGTCGACCGCTACCTCAAACCCCACCCAAATACTTCTTTACAACAATTCACGATTATTGGCGGTCCTTGCTTCTTCCTCGCAGAGTGAGGCCACACAGACATTGTTCGCCAAGCTTCTTATGTAATCCAACCTCAGCCAGTTATACTGTCGCCCGAACTAGAAGTTTCAAGTTGTTTCCATGGCGTTCCTATCCATGAATTTGGACAAAGGGTACAGGCAATAATTATAGTAGTGCACTTGTAAAATAACGTACATTTGAACCGGAAGAAGAGCAGGGGTAGATTGGCTTCATTGACATATTTCCAGTCGTTTAAACATCCCGATTGCGAAGTTTCAAGAACCTGCGTGTCCTTTTTAAAGGCAAAGTGATTGGTTAACGAGGGTAGTGCCCTGATTGGTTAGTGAGAAAATGCACTTTAGAATGTCCTTTCACTTCACGGGTTCGCAGGCAAAAGCATTAAACGAGAAATGTTGTTTTTAGGCTTGAATCATACCGCCTTCTCCTGATCTCATCCTATGACATGCACCAACTGACTGGACGAGCTCGATAGTTTAAAAGTTTACTGTACAAAAACTGATTTCTAGCTATCAGACAACGTAGCCAGTCTCCGGTTTCCAACAAATCTTTACTGCATGCTATTGCTCTAAGAAATAAATATTATACAAAATTACATGGAAAGGCCGATCCAATAGCTTCACCTAATGGCATGTTCTTGTGAAATAGAATTACAATTAAGAAATATCACTACGTAAGAGAATGGTGACTGAAATAACAATCTATATCTTATAGGGCTTGGCTAACCACCTATAACCCTAACCCAGACCGGGAAGCTCATGGATATTACATGGGGACATAGCGAAGCTGTACGCATGGAGCAAAAACGGGGGCATGAAATTTGATGCCGAAATGTGTAGTAATGCGCATAATATCAGTAATACGAGTAAAAAAATACACCCTCAAGAGAGTATCTCTTGGAAAATCAAACACGTGAAACCGTAAATGGGCAAAAGACCTTGTTCTATTCAGTCAAGACGGCATAACCGTAACAACACAGTGTTCTAAAGTCGTAGCGTGGGAAATGTCAGCTATGAAGGCGATACGAGTAACGTCTGGTACTTTGGGAGCCGATGTCTTCGGTGAGGTATATGAAGCATTTGTGCGGCCACGCTTGAAATATACGGTACATGCTAGGCAGGCATGTCTTCGGAAAGATGTAAGTATTCGCGTAGGTGTACAACGAAGTGCTACGAAGGTTGTTCCTGAACTCAAACATTTGACGCATGAACCGTATCGGACCACCTTGACTCTCTATCCACCCTACCGTAGACTGCAATTGATGTTAATGTGACCCAGCAAAAAAAGCTTTTTGAAACGGGACCGAAAAAAAATCTCAGACGAGACGATTGCCAACTTTAAAAGGACCTGAGTCACTCCAATCAACGATCCCAGTCATTTGTCAGTGGAATTCTGTACCGAATTGTGCTGGGCATTCTCCCACTATGTGTTCAGTCTGGGAAATCCCCTGTCAAATGTCAACCCGGACTCCCTAAACCCCATTTAATGAGTTACTGAGCTAGCTCTGCCTGCATGTCAATATATCCTTTTTAAACTGATGAAAATTTTATACTGCGGAGGCAGTGAATATGTTCTTCGCTGTTATTTTCCAAATGCCACATCTATGAGACATTTATGTTGCTTTATTATTTTTATACCTTTATGCAACTGAAATACTTTTTAAGCAGACCTGTACCGCTTAACTGGAGTTTTAAAAGGCTTCTGTAATTTACTCCAAATACGCAGATTGACACACTGATTGAGAAAGGGAGATCACCCTGTAGGACATTTTCTCACTGTAATTGACCTCTCGCGCTTTTGAACATCCACGACGAGGTTATCTCTTTTGTTTGGAATTTTACTTAATAAAGAGATAAATCATTCCTTCCTCAGATGAGACTTAGACGACAGTAGTTCCTTTTATTCTGCCTCATGGCGACTCTCGTATCTGTGAGTATTAGCCAAAAAGAAGTTTGATTCCTCTCGATAAAGAGTCCCGAAATGTGTAGGACGAGTGTACAGAAGGTTACTGTCCTGCTAACTGCTGCGTCCATATCTGTAGTCCAGTAGTTTTAATCTAGTCTTGCCATTGGAACCGGATGGGTGTAGGGCGAGATTGCGAAGTTCATGCCGAGACTGAGTTCCTGCTTGTAAGCCTATTCGGATCTATATCACCACTACCCACCCTTACCACCAGTGGTCCTCGCTGACCAAAAAACTGACTGCGATGTAAATAGCGCAAATAATTTACGTCTTAAGATTGGGTAGAATTGTTTGTTATCAACTAGACGAAGCGACAGAAAGACGGGAATATTCGGTGAATGATAATTACGTAGAAAGGTTGTTTGAAACTATAACGATATATTTGATTTTTTATTTCCGCAGAAATTAATCAATAATTTAGAGTAAATCAGTCTACTTGAAGGTTTATAGGCGTAGACTGAAAGTTGCTATGAATATTTGGGCTTAATTCCCTCAGCCACAGCGGGCTACCCCCATAATATTAATTAAACTATCAACAGGCAGCCAGTAGTACCATGGATGACCTAACTCGTGCAAAATGCCAACATTTACAAATTATGGCTAATCATTCGCAAATTGGCACAAACAAAATACCAAAACTTTAAAATAATAATGAACCACTTAAAGCGACTTTTAAACAAAAAAATATTAAAAGTAATCTTACGATGTTCAGAAATAACGAAATTTTCGGAAAAGTGGTGAAGGCTGAACACGGAAAAAATTGCTGCAATTGAGTAAACTTAACTTCAAATGTAAAGAAAGTCTTTCCACAAAAAAAGACTAAATAACTTAGCCCAAGTGTAATTACGTTTGAATAAAGTTCTTTATTGCAGTTCGCATATATCTTTCCTCCAAGAATAAGTGTAGTATCAAGAGTTGCCTTTAACAAGCAGGCTCCAATTCGAGTAGTTTCCAACAGGGTTGCTTGAGTTTACCGCTAGGGACGTCACAGGAATAACATTTTTAATAAGCCCACAAGTTAAAATGCCAATCGGTGACTAATAAATGTAGATAGAATTGTCAGTTGCCATCATAAAAATACCATTTTTTGTATATTGAGAGCTTTCCTTTTTTCGAATTTCTCTATAGGTATTTATAGTGTTGAATTAAAATGATTTCAGGTCATCCTTGAAATATAGATGAAAACTTCAATATCTTCACTGTTTTCAATAGATTGCCCATAAATGTAAATTCTGTTCTATGCGTTTATCAAAACCTTTAAAGATATAACTTAAAGACATTTACCGACGTAGTGAGTTCATGGACATTCTTTCTAACGCAGCTGGCCGTTTCGGTCATATTTGTGGACTTCCCAAAAATGAACGTTGACAACATAGTCTGAAATCAATATGCTTAGGAGGAATTAAAAGACCTTATTTAATAAGTTACCTCTTTTAAAAGCACTTTAAGTAGTTGATTTGCTGACGGAGGTCTGCTTATTTTAATCTTTTCCAAGATAAGCTCAAGGTTAAAAATCGCAGTTTGACATAATAAGCGATAATTTTCTATTGTAAATGAAAAGATCCATTTTCCCCTCTATACTAGAGCATTTTTTGGTATATCTGTTTAATTTAAGGCCCCGTTCTAAAATGTCAAATGCACAAAAAAGACGTATTAGTATAAAGATAGTGCGAAAACTGCTCATATTCTACCCTTTCTGTTTCTAAATTACGCATGAGCGAATACAGTACCATAGATGCTTCAAATTTAACATTGATTTTGGTGGGGGGCCACCCGTAGTATTAGATAATCGAAGAAGAAAAATGTCGGAACGTTTAAACAAAGGATTAACAGGAGGCGTTTCTTACTACCTTTGAGAGCATCAAAGCAAATAGCTTTTCAAATTTAGATTTTTAAAATCGACAAAACCTATAAGTTTCCCATACTTTATTGCACACGGCTTCATTTCATTGCCATTTGCAAGTTTTGTGTGGTAAACCTCACGTGTTTAGATTGCTCACTTCCCGAAGCAAAAAACGCACGGATGCGCAAGGATAAAGAATAGCATAGGAAACTGCCAGAATATAAGGTAACGTTGAGCTCCGCTCAACTTTGTAAAGATTTGGCTAATAAAATTACTTATAAAGATATACAGCATGCAAAAAAGATATTTTCTAGAAAGGTTAGGCAAATAGTTGTCGACAATTCATCATCTGAATTTCGGTCATCATGTTTCATGAGCTAGGTCACATACTGTACGAACCCATACGTCTGGTCCTAACAATCAACCCTAATTACTAATCCTAACTACTAGCCCCAACCCAAAACCGCCAGCTCCAGCTGGAAACCAAATCCAAATTTCCTACCCACCTTCTTAAATCTAAAAGCCCAATCTCGTAGTCACAACCTTAAACCCAAATCCCTAACCAAACCATCAACTTAATCTCGTACTTCTATGAGCAAAATTACCTGCTTATAACCTCCCCAGTCCAACTCCAAAACCCCTGTCCATATCTGCCCAAGATAATTCAAGCCAGCGTAATCATGGATACTCAAACAATTTCAAAAAAGCAGCACATGGAGCTGTATGATCATTCAATACTGACAAACAAACCGAAGTACGATGCTGGGATAGTACTTGGTCAGTCAGTTATGCCTCAGGCCTTCAATGATTCCATCAGCATCGGTTGTATATCCATCCCATTTCCGAAGCCTGCATCGTCAAAAGACAGGTATTGGGTATTAGCCGTGCCTGGGGTTTCTTTGTCTTAAGCAGCATGAATATCTGTGAGAGAAAAGCAGGAAAATTAGAAGGAGTGAGAGGGAGGAGAAAGAGCAGAAGGTTAAGAAAGAGAATGAAGTAAAGGAATGGGATTTTAATCTCTCAGGGGACTATGTCGGAAGCATGTGAATTTTTCCTATCGTGTGTCCCAAAATGCTTTTTAACGGTTCCAATAGAGCTTGGCTAGCCAGACACGTTTGGTTTGGGATGGGAAATGTTTTTTCCCTGAATAGATAGGGCTATTAAATAGTACGAATTCAGGAAGTAATTAGGAGTTATATGCACCAGTTGTCAATCAGAAATACGAAGTTCAGTTGATAACAGATAAAGTTTGCAATTTCAGTCAATTTATATCACTCAAAGGCAAGGAAAGTTAGGGGAATTTCTTAGAAGTCGAGCGAAAATGCCTAGATTTTTCTCTTCGTCAATACCCTCGTTTCTAACCGCCACTGATTTTCTGCTAAGTGCTTTTCAATCCACTTTTGCCTTTTATCAAACGTCTTTGGGGCAACCTAGATTCCTATGAATGGCGAAAACTTAAGCAATATAGTAACTCCGATTAACGTTGACTAACATCTTAGAAGTAAAATGTTGCATGCAATGCAGGCTCTTTCTTAAGTGTGACGTCTACTGGCTTATTACAGCCTTGAAAATCACGCTTTGCTTACTTTGACATAGTGCTACCTGTAACCTTCACTACAGTCGAAATTCACGTGAAAAACTTTCAGTTCTTAGTGAGATTTTCGAATTATCCGTTTGTAGTGGAATTCAGTTATTAATCCTGGTTTGCCGTAAAATTTTCAAGTCAAAACACGTGGTTTATCACGGTGGGATTTCCACTGCTCAGCTGTTTACAAACGTGATTCTGTCGATTTCTCAGTTAATGATATTAAATTGAATTCATTGATTGTAAATGCCGTCAGCGAGGAACAGTATAATTGGGTACGCACAGAAAGGCAATACTAACATGGTCACAGGCAAATAGTCTGATGTTAAAGTTATCATACCGGCCCTATTACCCAGTAAGGAAGACCTGTCAGAGTGGTATCGTCGACCACACCAATCTTACGAAATCAGAAGTCAGGGAAGTCCGAGTGGGCTGGACCAGCCTTTTCTGAGAGAACGGGCGTACAAGAAACTCTTCAAGCAGTTGCCACAATCCACCTCTTCAGGGAAGTTCCCCGGTCGTGTCCGCGATAGAGATGATTTTGACCTTTGTGCCCTGTCGCCTGCAACCAGGCGGTAGATGCCCTACGTTGATCGGCTGGTGCCAAGTCGTGGGCGGCTCCAGCAGTAAATCAAGGTGGACACGAAGACAACGTGGTAAAACGGCAGCGAGCATAGGAACGGATAGCCACAGATGACGTCACGTGATCGCGGGGTGTTGGGCAATTCTTCGTGAGCATTTGAAAATAGCGTTGACCGGTAAATCCTCATTATACAACTGAATACAGTCAATTCACTTTTGCCCACTTGAGTGCCCTCGAGAGCAGAAACGTCCCTATTCCGTTCTCCAGTCAGGTCAGGTTACTGAACACTTATTCAAGGAGGCATTCATCATTTTATAACATCGTAAAGCGTGGAAGTGGTACCGAATATAACAAGTTTGTCTCCGATTCATCCATTAATTTCCACCAAAACTATAAAGGTGTCTTCGAAAATTGAACTAATAACGAAAAGCACACAGTAACTGATGAAACAAGCAGGGAACGTTGTCTAGCCAGGCTATATCGAGTCAAGGCAAATAGATGCAGAAGATAAAAACATTCTGCTGCAGATTTTAATTAGTAGCCAGGCGGCTTTCATATATACTCAATCATGTTTCGTACAAAGAACATGCTTCTGGACTTTTAATCTAAGCCGCTGTTTGGTGTAGCATGTGAGGTGATTTTTTGTTAAACCAAGTATGTTTATTCGTCTTGTAAGGATTAGAAAATTGCCAGCAAAAACGACTTTTTTGAATTTTACTTGGCCTAGATGAGGGGAAGAGGTTGTTTCAGGATTGGATGTGATCAGTCAGACTAACTCTAAATGTAATGCACGCGAGAAAACATAAGAATAGCTTAGAATTAACAGAGTTAAACACAAATACAAAGGTCACAATAAAATTATCTTGTAGGGCCTACTCAAAGCACTCCAACCATCAGGCCCAGTTCTCATTTGGAAGAGAAGAGGAACACCAGTAGAAGTTGCGTATGCTGCACGGGAACTCAGTGGTAGTCAGAGGCCCCCATGCGCGTCAAGTTCTGGGCCTGCGCGCGCGTCTATCCAGTATGTGGGTCTGAATGGATAAAAGTCCTATAGGCGTCAGTAAGTGTGCGCTTGATCAGTATACTGAGTGAAAGCAGTTTGTGGGCACCTGTGATTGACTCTCCCAGAGGTTGTATGCGTGCAGTCCAGCAGCTCGGGAATTGTGATCGTGGTACATCTTGCGCAATGTGGGTGCCAGAAGTGGAAAGCCCTATAAAATAATTGTTTGGCAGCGCTGGACATTACTGCAACATCTTTGCATATATTGTTTATAAAATCGGCGATAGCCATCAGTGTGTTATAGGGTATACTCTTAGGTTTGAGTTAAACCAGAAGTTGAAACCAAAATGATTAGTAAAACCCTATCTGCAACAATTAATTAAAATATGAAAGACGCCCGAAGAAACATGTTTTGGAATGTAATCTGTTGCAATAAAAACGTTGTTAATTATAAAATACTTCAGAAAATCCACAGTTTATAATCAGCGGGCTAAAGTGAACAAAGCCTTAGACAGTGAACTGCATAGTCCTCCAAAACCTGAGCTATCTGGTTCACAGAAGGAGGTCCTTCCCTGATTTGCTATCTCGCCTGAAAGAAAAACACCAGCCGTATAAAACAGGCCCACAAACTAATTCGCCGGTCTAACATACCTCCACGTAAGTTTCGGTATGTAACTCAAAATAGTTGCAACTGCAAATTTATTCCGAAGAAGAAAATGTGATCTCTGTAACATGGCGTTTATTGGCCTGACGCTTCACATTCCTGGCTGAACCCATCCTCAGAGACAGTCACAGATAAGGCTGATGAGGCCACCAGGGACGCAGTACTTATAAGATGCAGTTGCCATACAGCCACTCGGCTAATCCACTTAGCAGATCCCGCATTCATCGCTGGTGACTGTACATGACGCGATGCTTACTCGCTAGTCCGCGTCCGAGTCGTCAATTGTCGAAATTTCATCAGCGTTCTCGATTCTTACGATTCTCATAAGGGCTGACAACCACGTGTGCCATGAACTGCTGGGGTCTTAGTTCCCCGGTCCGCAGTCGATTAACAAGCGCAATGACCTGACAGCTCCATACTCTGGGCTGAGCCTTTGCCTAGGCAGAGTAATTAGCCATGCAGCGACGGTGAGCCACATAACCGACTCATCGTCAAGCCAGAAATCGAGAACGGAGAGGACCAGGACTAGCGAGCAATCATCGCGTCATGTACAACCACCAGTGATGTAAGCGGATCTGCTCATTGGATTAGACAAGTGGCTTTATGGTAACTGCATCCTATAAATACTTGCACCCTGACACCCTCATCACAATTATATGCAACTTTCTCTGAGGATGGTTTCAATCGAGAATCCGAAAGTCAGGCCAATGAACGCCATGTTCCAGAGATCACATTGTCTTCATCAGAACTGCTTCCTGGAACTTGTCCCTTTTCTTCTATCTGCGATACATTCACCCATTTGGACTTCAACTCATGTTCAAAATGTCTTTTAAAAAACATTTAATGTACAAAGTCAGGCATCCGGTAAGAACTCGAATTGAGGGGTAAATGCCTAAATTAGCACTGACAGACAAAAACGTAGCATAATGGATGATTGACTGTACGTTTTATTCGAGAAGAGGAAGCTTGAAACTGACAGAGCACTGAAACCATTTCTCTAGTTTTTGGAACTTTTGAACTCGTGCAGTAGGCTACCTTCAGAAATGACATTAAAAGCAGACCAAGGGGCAGTCACAGAGAATTCAATTCAAGTAAGATCCAGTTCCGCAAGCCTGTAGATGAGTGTGCAGGACGCTGTATGCGGACGCAATATCAAGATACCGGTAGACTGAGTTTGTGTCAGACATACTCAGTCAAATCTCGACTTTTTTGCTTCCGACTCGATCAATCATCTCGGTGACTTCCAAATTGAATTCACAACACGTTTCAAAACTGTGGGCAGTCACTAATAATAGTTACTCACCTCATCGCATAGGCAGCTCTTGTTCTTGTATGTGCGATCCAAGCTGCCTGTGCAATCATGCGAACAGTTTTCGCCCGGGATTTGATACAAGACGCCAGAAGAACTAACAAAATGTTTCGATGCTCGATCAGTCATATTATTCCATCTTTGTTCTGTTTTGAATTTGGACACAGTCAAGAGTCAGTCAGTGATTTCTGTGTATCCTCGAAACAGACCAGACAGGTTGAGATTACCATTTCCGCCTTATTCGTACTTTAAGCCAGTTTAACCCCAAATCCAACCCAGGTAATCTACAGAATAGCAATAAATCACCATCATCCGAGTCAGGGGCTTGTTCAATAGTCCGCTTTAATTCAGGAGAAAAATGCAAACTAGTACGGATTTATTGTGTCACACAGTCAAACCAAGTTTTTGAATGATAATCACACACGAATGTGCATATTCTCGACCGCGCAGTCTGGCAGAATGTGAACACGGCCTTGAAACGACTAAAGCATAAACATAATGATCAAAAAAATCCGAGTATGAGCCCATCTCAGTCTGGAGGCCGGGTATGCCTGTTGACGCCAGGCATAGCCATTTCAGTTTTCATTGCCTTTTCCCCTGAAATTATCGAATCTAGAATACCATTGTACATCCAAAAGCTTATATGCTAAAAGCAAAAGCATGCATGCATTGATTTCTTCGTAATAACATCGCTTAACGTCTGCAAAATATGCCGATAAGTGTGAGTCCTTCGGTCCGCAGGCATTCTCAGTTTAAATCTCTCCGCCTCACTAGTTGAAGATTTAACAGGTCTGTCTGGTATAAGACTCATTTCGAGTGTCCTTGGATTCAAGCAGCTAGAAATGTGTAGGCGGGCAGTCCACAGGTTTGATGTGAGCCTAATCTCATGCAACAGACGTTGAAGACAACCACGAAGGTTTCAGTAAGCAACAGTAGGTCGAATTACATCTCCTTGGACCTCCCTAATCGGGAAACAATGGTAGGGGTTTATTTGATGACATCTGAACGTCAGACTTGCAACTTTTGATGCCATCGCGTGTTTGTTAGGTACGTGCTTTCCTCGATAAATTTCTGAGGTATCTGGTTGATATATAGAGCTCGCTGAGTCTACTTTTGCCGGCTTGTTTGTTGCAGACAGTCTCAACTAGTTGCAATGTGTCGAGTATTTGACACGCCATTATCGATGGATGCCAACAGTCCACCACTTCGCTTCATCCAAATTCTAGACACTACCGAAAGTTCCCGAACCATGCACATGAACATATGTTTTCATACAGTCTATGGGCTTTGACCTCAAAGGTCCATATTAGCCTATGAGTTAGGGCATCTCGTCGATTCTCTTTGGTCCCTAAGCTCCTTGTTCCTGGAGAAATGAATAGTGGAGAGCGATCGGATTGGCTTTCTCGCTCTTAGCTCAGGTTATTACTGTCGAGCGTCCTTAAGCCTGGGTGGATCCGTTGCAAATGTCCATCAATTTAATCAAGTTAAGGTCTTTAAAAATTAGTGAATATAGTTTCCAGGAAAAAATAATGTAAACCGTAACAATTTCACAGGAAGTTCAGGTGAATCGAGGTGAAAAAGGTGACTCTTCAGCCTTCTATTGTCCTACAAGGTTCTCTTCGCCCCTCAATAATTGGGGTCATACTGCAAAGATTTCCATTACATCTACATCTTATCAGGTGATTTAAAACTCTTTTAACGAGTGTGGTCACCTAGAACACATTGGCCGTATGCAACTCCTGCAAGATTTTATTTACTATTTAGACTGGCAACAGGCAGAATTTAGTAATTTCATCAGGTTTTGGGGTCTTTCATTCAATTGCTGGTAGTTTGAATATTTTATTGACTTGGCCTGTGCACGCAGTCTTCAAGGGCATTTACCAACTTTTACGTAATTTTGAATGCATATGCATAGAGCGCGTATAAACACAATTGTCAACACTCTTGGCTAAGCATCTGCCAAAGTGAATTTTCAAGAATAAAAGGACCGGACACTCAGACACAAGGCACTGGTTAGGCACTACATGCACTTATAATCCTCCTTTGAGTGTCCTGATCCAGCTTAGCGTACGGTGGCCTGTATCCTATACTAATCAGAGGCCACAGTAATACGCAGGAAGAAAGAAAACAACGCACGCAAATAGACCACGCGATCGGCCTCATACCATCCTGTTGATGAGCCGAGGCTGGATGACCACTTCCCTTCCTTCAACCTCTATCCTGTTCCCAATTCTAAAAAGAATTACCCACAAACCTGGCTGGTTCCACAAACTGTTGATCACACCTCGCGTGGAACTTATTCAAACATACTTCTACCGCAGAACACCACTCTTAAATCTTTCCGGTCCGATTCCCAAGCATCGCTGGCGCCGCACCTGTCATATTTAACTCGTGCTGGGCTGTTATCAAGTAGGATTATTATTTCTGGGCGCAGACTGCTTGTCCTTGAGCAGCGGATTTACCAGTGTAATGAATGATCAAGTCAGCCAAGGGGCGAATTGTATCTCTGCTGTGTTTCTGTAGCATTTCAAAAAATCACTTGTCTTTCTATAGTTTACGTGCTCTCATTGACTGACATCAGCAAACAAAGAAGACGAATCGAAATTCGTCGGGCTTCATAAATAGTGTGCCACTATCCGTGATTGCTGTGTGTCTGTGTGCCTAATGCCAAGAGCAGTGTGGTGCTGAGTAATTAATTATGGAGTGGAGTGAAAGACGTAAGTAAATTAAATACTGTTCGTTTTCCAACACCCCTATGCCAAATCCAGAAGCCTCTCCTAGAAGATGCTAAGCAGTTGAGGCAGTTGCGGAATCAGGTCGAGAATCTTGTCCGTCTCCAGTACCGCAAACTCTGGGGTAGAACCTGTGCTCATTCTACTGCAGACAAAGGTCCGGCATTCGACGGACGAAATGTAGACAAACCACTCGAGACTGGGTAGTCGTTCAAAGATATCTGCTATCCAGGTCGACACCAGTCGAATAGAAGAGCCGAGTCGTAACAAAACATAACGCAGAATAGGCAAGTTCTGTACATCAACCAAATGGTAGTGCGTTATATCGCAGGGACAGTCTAAGAGCAGGACCTCTAGCCTCTGATGCACGTTGAAGATTCGCAGCTGCACCAACAGACCATGAACTGACCCAAATGCTCTGGAATGGAGATAAAGTTTGCGAAGCTGGGAACAGGCACCTAAGATGCACTCCAATCGCGTACACTGAATAAGATATCTTGTACACACGCTAAGAGTTGTCAGCGACGGAAACGGGGCAAGCAGTGTTTCAAGGTCTCTGGCATTTACCGAGGTTCCTAAGGAAGTCCACAAGGAGAGTAGCCAGCGCTCGGGGGAGATGACGGAGACAGTATCGCGGACCTGGGCTAGGAAGTTAGTGCGAATGAGGCCGTAGCACAACTCCGCTGAGATGCGGAGCTCAGTCAGATTTTGTGGTAACGGTTGTCTGAAAATATGCAAACAGACCCGATAACAGAGGTTTGAGAGGAGGTACTCGATCACCAAGGAGCCGCCAAGCCTGCCTTCAGGACGACAGTATTCTATCGAGAGAATCGAGTAAGTAGACTGTCTCAGGAGATGTACGACGTTAACATCAACATTATCCTCCTCACCTGAGGCATTGAGATGCAGACAGAGATGAGACGGCGAAGAGTGATGGTGGAGTATTCGAGAAATAGAAGCGGTAGACACTCCGGCATCTCTTTTTCCTGAGCATCAAGAACACTCCTTGTCTGTTCCTCTGTCCCAGAAGATTGAATAATCGGTTTGAATATCCTCCAGTGGCTTCTGACACGTCATCCCTCTCTGAGAAATTTTTACAATTTATTTTTGATAGACAATCCAAATGCAGATTTTTAAGCTTTGGGAAGATCCCATTCGCTGATACCAGTAGGTAGGTAAACAGGACTGAACCAAAATAACAACGTAGGATCCTGAGGTTGTTGAAATATAACACTATTGTTGTTGGTGGAGTTTCCTGCCCTTCACCTTTTCCATGGTGGTAGAAAATGCGTTCATCAACCTCCAATTTTCAAACATTCTGCAAGGCTCGTAGGAGTCTTAGGTAGCACACCGAATCCCAGTGGCAGTGCAGCCACAGACGCACCGAAGTCAGAGACTGTGGGAGTAGGAGGGGATGGTGATCCTGATCAACACAGAGGTAGGAACTGTCTGGGTGGTGTAACGTAAGCGCCAAATCGTCTAATTGGGCCAGGCAGAATTATCTCTCCAAAAACATGTTTTCCCAGTCCTCAAACTTAATACTTTGTTTCTGCAAGTCCAACCTCACGAGGTTGGTCATCATTTTCGGAGCGAAGGAATCCAGCGCGAGTTTCATCAGTCCAAATGCTCCCTCAGCGCACGTGGGACCGTCCCCTTGAAGGGCCATTTGTGTGATCTTCTCTGTCTCCCAACTGATCGATAAGTTCCTGTAGGCGGTACTCGGAACCGTGTGAAAGGAAGAATACCAAGGATACGAAGAACTCCCAATTTGGGAAAACTATCCGACATGTCCAACGATCCCGAAGTGAAAGTTAGGAGCTGATAGTCCGCGCGATGATCGGTTGCATTATCTGGGGATACTGAACGTATTTCGAGGTATCCATTATTAATTAGTAGATTCGATACACAAACATGGCACCTAAAACTTCGAGTAAAAATTCAAAATAAGAAATCCGCAATAGTTAAGCACAAACACATAGAAGGATTCGTATTTAGCCTAGTCTCTATTGGCCATACTTTCGCTTTAACTAAAAGTTTTGAATCGTTTGCATCCTTTTTTCGAGGAATTTTGGAGAACACAGACATTTACTCCGATATTGGCACTTGTAAAATAACTTACATTCAAACAGGAAGACGATCAGAGGTAGTGCTGCTTAACCGAAATGTTTCCAGTCATTTAACCACCGCGATTGTTAAGTTTTGACGACCTGCGTGTACTTTGAAAAGGCCACGTGATTGGTTATGGCAAACAGTGCCATGATTGGCTAGTGAGTAACTGGATTCACGTGTTTGCATGCAAATGCATTTACCCAGAAATCTTGTGCGTTTAGCTGGCATCACACCGCCTACCCTTGAGCTCGTCCTATGATACGCATCATCTGGTTGGACGCGTTTGATATTTTGAGGGTTTATTGTAAAGACTCGTCTCTAGCCATCAGCCAATGTAGACGTGTTAGAAGAAGATAAGCTCGCTAGAACGAGAGGTTTATTGCCTGACTTTGCGGATTCTTGCTCGAACCCATCATCAGAGACAGTCACAACTAAGGGTACTAGCGGCACAATGTGCGCAGTATTTATAGTCCATAATGCCCACGTGACCATATGCGTACTGTAGCAGCTCTCACGATCACAACTGGTGATTGTAAGTGATGGGAGGATAGTTCGCCATTTCGCGTCCGAGTCGATACTCACCGCGATTTCATCATCATTGTTGGATGAAGGCGGGACAGTTATGCTGCAATTTATTCATCCGTCATTGGAAGTGTTGGTCACCCGCGCCCTCCCCGCATGACCCATTCCCCTGGCTCAGGCGATGCCTCAACACAGAATATGGGAACGGGAGTTCATTGCGCTTGTTGATGGTCTGCGGACATGAACCGCATGGCTCGAGCAACTCGCGGCTCACGCGGTTGTCACCTCTTGCGAGGATTTCTGCCTAGTGAAACTTGAAAATGTGGCGGGGTCTCGTTGAATGGGCCGCAAGCTGAGAGCCAGCGCAACCAACACGCGCAGGTTGCGCACAGGCTGGAAGCAACCATCAGGCGCCTGGTCATGAGGCCGAAAGACCCATTGCCAAGACAGGAAACCTCTGGCGTCGTTTACCGCATCTGGTGCATGTGTGGACAAAACAACTACGTCGGAGAAACCAGGAGATTACTCTGGACGCGAATTACCGAGCACGCAGCTGCGGTGAGAATGAAAGACACTAGCTCTCAGGTTGCAGCCAATTCAACGGGACCCAGCCATATTTTCAAGTTTACTGAGACTGAAATCCTCACAAGATGTAAAAACCACGTGAACCGCGAGTTGCTCGAGCCATTCTTCTCATGCTCGCAGTCCATCAACAAGCGCAATGACCTCCCGTTCCCATGTTCTGCTTCACCTGAGCAGGGTTATCAGTCATGTGGGAGGGCGGTGGCAACTAACACTTCCAATGACAGCAGGTCAAATGGCCGAGTAATTATCAGGCCAACATCTAACACAGATGACGAAATCCCGGCCTTTTATTATTCAGACGGGGACTGCAAGCCATCATCCCGTTAATTACGCCCCTCAGCGGTGATCGCAAGAGCTGATAATTGTAGTTCGCATGTGGTCACGTGGCCATTCCGTACTATAAATGCTGCGCACCCTGTCCCTTCATTTCCCTTATCTGCGACTGTCGCTGATGATGGGTTCAATTGAGAATCCGAAACCTTAGGCCAATAAACTTCTTGCTCCAATGACTGCATCTCCTTCTGAACCGTTATCTCGATGTCACCTCTTCGCTTCTATCAGCGGACTCTGTTAAACTATGCTGAAAGTCTGCTCCTTAGACAGTTTCGCACACATGGTTCCATAACTAGACGACGGATTGATGACTCGTGTCGCGGGCAAAAGACACAATCTCATAAGTATTTGCAGTGGAGCAGGTCTGCGTACTCGCTTTCACCCTCTTCAGGCCTGCTTTCCGTCATGTCGATAAATTTCGACCATGAGAATTGGCCAGGATTTAGCATCACCCACCGAACTGATGGACGGTTGCTCCATATCCAATGTATACGGGTGATGACGCGAGTCTTCACAGAAAGTGCTCACGATCTCCTGTTCACGAATGAATCTGCACTCAACTCGAAAATATAGCCGCGTCCCGTCGCGTGAGCTGTTACCCGAGAACAAGCATCTTTCCTCTTCACCGCTGCTAAATGCTCGGCCATTTGCGTCAAGAGTGGTTTCCCAGTTTCTCCGACGTATTTGCTTTGTCAAAAAATGCACCAAATCCGGTAAATGACTCCAAACGTTTCCTGGTCCGGCAGTGTGTCCTTCGGCCTCAGACTACGGCGCCTGATGGTTGCCTCAGGCCTGTGTGCAACCCCAACGCCAAGTGGGGCGAGAAGGCGACTGGCGTCATTCACATACGGAAAAGCTCGGCAAAATTACACTTATCTGCGGCTGCATCTGATGGTGGGTTCGAGCGAAAATCCGAAACTTCAGGCCAATAAACGTCTTGTTCCAGCAATCGCATCTTCTCCTTCTGAGCTGTATCGTGGAACCCGCCTGTTCCTTTCTATCAACAGCTTAGACTGTCTCGAGTGTTCAACAAACTGCTATTGTATCCAATTGCTGTATTTACTAAAGTACTGTGAACAGTAATGTGTAGTATCTTCATTTAATGACATATTCTTCTTAAATAGAATTAAACAAATCCAGCAGAGACCCTACGTCAGACCAGGAAGTCTCGAACTTTAAACTGAATCCAACTAAGTACTTAGCTTTACGAACTACCAACTGTGTCACGGCCACGCCCTGTCAACTGAGGTCAGGAATACGCACAGACCAGTAAGAGAGACATTCAGTGCAATGGCCTGAATTCAGAACCAATGGTTTGCTAGAAGATCCTATGACAAGGACTTCCTAGGAAAGACTAAAAATCTGTAAAATAAGAAACGACAAATGTGAAATCGACCAAAAGGTAATCAATAAACTGTCCCTTAATTTCGGAGAAGTATACGAAAAGGTTCTTGAGTTGAATTTGGAGCGAAACGAGTAATTTTAGGATTTAATAAAAGCACTTGTACTGAACACAGTTTTAAACAGCTTTTTATGTTCCTTTCCTTCACTGAATACGTTCACCTTTTGGCTAGTTTTATCTAGTTGATAATGCATAATTTTATCTAAATTCAAAACGTGAATTGTTTACGCTATTGGTGGGTGAGGACCACTGGGGGTAGGAGGGGATAATGGTTATATAGATCTGATCAGGATTACAGTCAGGACCTCAGTCTCGGCATGCACTTCGCATTCTCGTCCTAAACCCATCCGGTTCCCACGGCAAGACTAGATCAAGCCTACTGGATGCAGCAGTTAGCCAGGCAGTAATCGCCCGTACACTCGTGCCACACATTCTGGGTCCCTTCGTCGAGAAGAACCAAACTTCAATTTGTTGCTGCTCACACAAACGAGAGTTGCTATAAAACCACAGTAAAACCAGCCATTGTCGCCTAACCCTCACTATGAGGAAGGAATGATTCATCCACTCATCAGGTAACATTCTACACAAAACAGTTGTGAATTTTCGAAAGCATGAGAGGTGAAGAAATGCCGTACAGGACGGTCGCCCTGTTTCAACCAATGTATTTGGAGTAAAGGATAAAAGCCATTAGAAACTTCCATTTAAACGGTACAGATCTGCTTGAGCAGTTGTTAAGTTGCAGAAAATTTTGCAGGTAGTTTTATTGCGCAAAATGCCTAAAAGTAATCATGCAACATTAATGGTTAAAAGGTTTGGCATTGGAGAAATAACACCAAAGAACACTGCATTCGCACTATGAAATTTTCAACAGTTAAATATATTGTAAACAAAACGATCTATTGAATTGCAGATAGTAGTATGTTTATAGTTATGTCGGGTACACAGTAGAGGGGTTTGGGGCATTCGGGTTGACCTTTAACAGGTAATCATCCAGCCTGAACACACAGTGGGGGAATTCCCAGGATAAGTCGACAAAGAATTCCATTGACGAATAAGTAGAGGGGTTTGGGGCATTCGGGTTGACCTTTAACAGGTAATCATCCAGCCTGAACACACAGTGGGGGAATTCCCAGGATAAGTCGACAAATAATTCCAGTGACGAAAGCGGAATATTGTTAGATTGTGACACAGCTCCTTTTTAAGTTGGCAATCGTGTCGTCCGAGATTCGTCTTCGGTACCATTTCAACCATCTTTTTCTGGGTCAAATCCCGATCAAGCCCTCTTAGCAAATGAAACATGGCTATAAGGTCACCTCTGCCCTATTTACGGGAGGGGTGATAGAGATTCAAGGTGGTTAGGCATTGCTCGTACGTTCAATTTTTGAGTTCAGGAGCAACCTTCGTAGCACGTCATTATACGACTTCGAGAATAGGTGGTAGCCCTTTGCCATATTTTTTATTTATACGCAACTTTTCATATTTATTCTACTTGTTAAGTATTTCCATTACTTGCATTGATCAACATTTGTTTTAGTTGGTGTTTATTCACTGTTACGTGGTACACTTCAACGGGTGTGAATTTCGGTATGATTTACTGACATTTCCCCTATTTCCATTGTCCTTCACTGGATGGCGTTCTCAGCCAAGGAACCGATTTCATGAATTGATAAAGAGATGAAATGTCTTACAGGGACGAAGCAGCTGTCAGGAGATGATGCAAAATCCCTGAAACAACCCGATCCAACCGTTTTAAAAATCTATGGATTGCTCAAAGTTCATAAATTTGGAGTCCCACTGCAATCGATAGTATCATTAATCGGTGTACCGAACTACAAAATTTTGAAGAGGGTATTCGGTTAACTCCCCACACTTACAAAGGATTGTGAAATTTTCATTCCGATAACTATAGAGTTTATCAAGGAATTGCGAGGAATTACAATCTCCGCTGATGAGACAATGGTCTCCTTTGAGGTCGTTTCTCTGTTTACATCCAAACCAATATACTTAGCAAGGCAATGCATACACGAAGTCCTAAAGTCCTATGACACGAATGTTCACACAGGTATCTTCCTTGAACTCAGAGACATTTTTTAGAAACTAATTTTTCGTTAAATCACCAAGATTATGAACAACTAAAAGGAGCTCCAATAGGGTCACCTATCTGACTTTCTTGTCCAAGTGACTATAAAGGAACTGGAATCTACGGCTCTTCCGTTAGTTAACCCTAAGTTTTTGGTAAGTTATCTAGACGACACATTCACTGTCGTTAAAAAGGATCCACTAGCAATGCCCCACAACACCATCAACTCAACCATTCCGGGAATAGACTTCGCACTCGAGAAGGAATTCGACAATGAACTTCCATTTCTGGATGTTCTCTTACAACGAAGGACTGAGGGATCATCACACACGTCCGTTTACTGCAAAGAAACGTATGCAGAATTGATTATGCTCTATGAAGGAAACAGCCCAATCTCTCCTAAGAGGCGCGTCGTCAACAGTCTGCTACATCGACCAAAAACCAAAAGAGATTTGGTGCGTCGATGCATGAAACCAGAGTCTGATGAAAGGGAACTTGGTAGTTCCAATTCGGCGCCCAAAATACATTGTGAGTCCTTCCTTATATTAGAGCTTTGTCTGAACTCACTGAAAGACACTTGCGGAAGCACCAAATAAGAGTGGCGGCTACTTTATGAACTTAGCTTGGATTGGCTATCTTGATAAGAAATATATCGTCTACATGATTCCGTGCGATGCCTGTGATGTCGTATATTTTGGCTAAATGGGAAAATCTGCCCCCACACGCATCCATGAACAGCAAGTAGCAGTCAAGATTCGTGACCGTTTGTCCCAAGTGGTCATGAACACCCTTGATATAGGGCACTCCTTTGTCTGGTACAAAACTCGAATCATTGGATTTTGCCCTCCAAAAAAGGCCGAGAGTTTATTGACGTCATTCACTCCGATAAGTCATGCATCAATCGGCACATGGAGTCAGACGCTGTGTACAAAAATCTCAGGGAAATTGGAAAGGGCGAGAAACAATCAATGCAGACAAACGCATACGGTGGTCGCTTATGGGAGTAAAAACCAAATGAGTGTAGATTGTTTTAAGCATGTTCGAAATTTAATAATGTTTTGCACATTTGCTCAAGTCTGACGACGACTGGGGAACCAGCGTTCAAAATTTACCCCCATAAGTTTCCTACTTTTCTCAAGGAATCCATTTACCTTGGTATGCCTGTCTTCAGCAAGGACATGAATGCTGAGGATTCCGGTCTGATCCCGCGCTTCTGTGTCGGTTAACCTGTCCTTCCACCTAAGCTTTAGTATTCTATGGAGACAGCTGAGGTTGAAGTGATTTAGATTACTGGCTTATTTGGTGTAGATGGTTCATGTCTTCACCCCCCGTATAACGGTGCTATAAAGGTGATGGCTTTCTACATCTTCAGCTTGAAGTTAAGAAGGAGGTTGTGGTGATTTCAGACGGGGACTTGAAGCCGGCCGAAGGCCCGGCTGACTTTTGAGATCGGGTGGGTCACGTCGACGTTGATTTTGCTGCTATGTGAGTGTACTGCCTAAATAGGCGAAATCGTCTACGGTTTTGATTTGGGTGTCGTTGCCCAAGATGCGAGGGTCGTTGAATGCAATATGGGCTTATAACCGAGGCATGAGCGCCGTTTTGTACGTGTTGACGGTGCAGCTCGAAGTTTGTGCAGCCGGCGTTGCATGGCCAGTTCTGTCGTGGGGTTGAACACGCAGCCATCCACGAAGAGAACATCGTGGATAGGCGCGTCAGCACTTGTATTCATCGTTTATTGAGAAGATTCCCATTGGTCAGATGGACGATTCGGATCCCTAGAGGCTCATAACGCTAGCCCGTTCATCAGCTTGGCGGCCCTGCTTCATTTCCCAGGTCACTCCATTGGGCCGACCAATCACAGCCATCGAAACAAACCAATCATCTTCAGAGCCGACGCGGACATTCCCTCAGTCGGATGCCTGGACAAGTGTGACTAGAAGAAGGTCTTACGTTCGGCTGCTAACCCTTTCCTACGACGTAGTATTCAGTCATTCCATGAAGAATACAATTTTCCGTTTATTAGTGTCTACTGTTCCTCTGCTCGATACCTGCCCTGAGGGTTGATACCCTGACTATGCCTCCGAGCAATTTGCTGAAGTGGTTCTCCAAAGTCTCGTAGACCAGGTGCTCATGACGTACAAACCCAAATTACGGAGGAAATTTGCTGATGACCTCTTCATCCTCATCAGCATGGGTAACATTTGATATGGCAAAAAATTTGAAATCTTTATTCAAAACTAAAGACGGAAATTGACGATCGATTTCACTTTTTAGATTTCCACATTCCCATATACTCTGCGGACGACTATTGAAGTTTGTACACAGGAAAGGGAACACCATACTACAGATACCAAGCTGCCACGACAGTCATCAGTTGCAGTGAAAAAGCGAGTCATGAACGCACACTCTACCGGTAAGTAGAGGCTTCCTGAAGCCCGCCAACTACCAAACGGAGCAAGGTTAATCACCCTAAGGAGTTCTCCCGAAGCAAGCGTGCACCTATGACAGTTAGTTAAGGGGACTCAAATGCACTAAGCAAGCCAAACTGAAGAGACCAACTTACCATAGCGAAGGATTTCTTATATGAAATGTGGCTTCCAAACCGTGGTTAGATCCTTCACGCTGCTAGAAACAGGAACCTCGCAAAGGCCAAAATCAAGACCATGCCGGCCGATAACCTGTACCAATACTTCCAATCCTAAAACAGGGAGCTTAGCCATCATCTGCTGACTTCACTGTAGTTTTGGGATGATATCGTCATCCGAGGAAGTTGGAAGATGGCCAGGAACGAGGACGGAAAGTTTATGTAGAAGTTAGATTTAACTTCTCAGGTGGAAAGTCCTGCCACACAACCGGGGCGCATATTCTGCCTCGAGGCCTTTGAGGTAGTCGGATGAGGTAACGATTACAAGTCAAGGCGGCTGCGAGCAACTCGGCTGTTAGTGGACTGCTCTGCACATCGCCATGTCAACCTGTCCGTATCCAAGTGGCCTTGCACCGCTACCTGCTAAAAAGCAGTCTCGGCAACCAAGCATCGTTATGGACGGTGTAAAAGTGGCTCACACAGACCACAGCCGAACCGGGACAATGTCCTATCTACCCTCGCTTTTGATGATCCAAATATCAGGTGCGATATGTATGCTCGACCCAGGGCTAATTTCCTGAGACCTACGTATAATACTCTACACTATCTGCGGCTTGGCAGCTGGATTCGGTACTCAAAAACATTGAATCCTACAATTTTCTCACTTTATCTCTCTCTCTATCAATGAACACGTATTTTGTTTCTGCCATGTTACTGAGGTAAAATTTTCCTAACTACCGGCATAAATAAATATTTTCTTGTTGCTTTCGGCAATAAACAAAAGGTAGTCTACCTTTCAGAGTGAAGACATAAATGACAAAAATGAAGGTACAGACTAGAATTTAAGCATATGACGAAGATCATATTGGCACCTAAAATAAGGTAAAAGGTGAGCCAGTTAATAGACTGCAAGATGAAGAGGTTAGACAGAAGTTTGAAATGAAATTGTTGGCATTAGCACAGAACAGAAGAAATATGCATCTAATCTTTTCATTTTTTGTCTATTCCAGGATTGTTGGGGTCGGAAATTTCCAAATTAAACCCACAGTACACTTGATCATCAAGGAGCTCCCGCAGATATCTCTACTGAGACTTAACAAATTCGAAAAATATAATCCTGCGACCGCATCTTCTTCTACTTTGCTTCCTTCAACTCATCTATTATCTTCTATGGACACTGAAAAAATGAGTAGATGCGGTAATCACGCCATGTGAGGGACAGTTATATTCGTGAACTCCTACTGAATGACTGGGTCGACATTATTTGCGACAGTTCTGCAGCATTTTTTTGTCTACTGTTAGTTTTTCGGGAGGCTATGCAAAAGGGAAGTGAGCACTGCATGCAAAATATATTGTTGGCGGAGATTAAAGTGAATCCTAGAAGAAAAGGCGACCACTGGAACATGGTGTTTATTGGCCTGACGTTTCGGATTATCTCTCGAACCCATCATCAGAGAAAGTTGCAGAAAAGGGTACTTGGGGCACAAGTTGCGCAGTATTTATAGGGCATGGTTGCCAGGCAACCACAGGCCTACTATTGCTGGCAGTCCTCGTGTTCATCGCTGGGGGTCATAGTTGATGCGATGATTGCTTCTTGATCCGTACCGGAGTCGTTAATGGCCGTGATTTAATCACTGTTTTCGGTTCCTAGCGTGACAATTATTCAGCAATTTGTGTCGCTGTCACCGGGACTACTGGTCACCCGCCTCCTCCCCTCGAGGCTAACAATTTTACCCGGACAAAATCGTAACACAGAATACGGAGCCGTGAGATCATTGTGCTTATAACTCGACTGCGGGCTAGAGAACCATGACTCAAGCAGTTCACGGCTCACGCGATTCTCAGCTCTTGCGAGAATTTCAGCCTCATCAAACTTTAAGGCGTGGCCGGGTCCCGTCGCCTGAGCCGCGACTTGAGAGTAAGTGTCTTTCCTCCTCACTGCTGCCGCGTGCTCGGCCATTCCCGTGCGGAGTAGTCTCCCAGTTTCTCCGACGTAGTTGCGTTGTCTGCAACTGCACCAGGTTCGGTAAACGACTCTAAACGTTTCTTGCTGTGGTAGCGGGTCTTTTGGCCTCATTATTTAGCGCCTGATAGTTGCGTCTGGTCGGTGTGCAACTCCAACTCCGAGTGGTGTGAGAAGGCAGCTAACGGCTTCCGAGACATTCTTTACGTACATTAGCACTCGCCACAATGTGGGGCTGGTGCGGTTCGGTCTCTCGCCTTGGTTGCGCATGCAACTGTCGACAAAGTAGCGCGGGTAGCCATTTGCTCTGAAAAACCATCGAAGGTACTGCAATTTTGCAACCTTGTCTTCTGGTTGCTGCAGTGGGTCGCAACACGCTGCTATAGTGCCCATACGCAACTGCGTTTGTGACTGATTGGGTGATTGCTGTTAAAGCTCAGTACTTGCGTTGTTGTGTTTTTCGCGTTCCTGAATACTTTAGTTTGAAGGTCTCCACAATCTTTGCGAAGGACGAGGGCATCAAGGAAGGTTAGCTGGTAGTTTTCTTCTTCCTATATCGTGAATTAGATGTCCTGGAAGATGCCGTCGAGTTGTTCTTTCAATGCCAGCATCTGATCGCGTTCGATGATGACAAAGGTGTTGTCCACATACCGTGCCCAGAAATTCGGTCTGTGGTGTTGGAAGACCAGGGATTCCAGTCGTTCCAGGACCACTTCAGCTATGAGTTCCGAGATCGGTGAACCCTTCAGTGTGCCTTTCACCTGCTTGTAGATTCTTCCGTCCAACGTGAAGTACATTTTGAGGCAGAGCTTCAGGAGTTGGATGAGTTGTGCGCGTCCGAAGCGGTTCCCTGGCAATGAAACGGGATGGTGATAGTAGGCCTGTGGTTGCCTGGGAACCATGCCCTTTAAATACTGCGCAACTTGTGCCCCGAGTACCCTTTTCTGCAACTGTCTCTGATGATGGGATCGAGAGAGAATCCGAAACGTCAGGCCATTAAACACCATGTTCCAGTGATCGCCTCTTCTTCTTCTTCTTCTTCTTCTTCTTCTTCTTTTTCTTCTTCTTCTTCTTCTTCTTCTTCTTCTTCTTCTTCTGAGCTTCTTCCTTTAAGTCGCCTGTTCGTTTCCATCCGCAAAGTGACTCTTCCTGATCGGTCATGTGGATTAGAGATAAGATTCTGGTTAATGCACCAATGGCTGAAATTGAGTTTTTGACGAATGACGTAGAGTGCGCCAGAGAGTAGATCAGCTGGTCTGCATCTGTTGAATGTCAACGTAAATTGAGCAAGCCGAAATACCACGTGTATGAGAAAAGCCTCAGCTGATATTCGAAGGATGGCTCCGACTAAAAGTCATTAAGACTATCATATATCTGGACTACGTAGAGCGGAGAGGTGCCATGTGAGCCAACAATGAATTTTCAATCGAGGTAAGGGCAATTTTCTTACATACATGTATACTCCTATGCATATGGAAAGGTATTGGAAAAGGGTCGTTCATAGCTCTGATTACCACATAAAAACGCTCAGCATCTCACGCCTGGAAGCTCAGTCTAGGACCTAGGCAGGTGGTGTTTTAGTGAACACTAATACTGTACAGGTTTAACAAACATCCCTGGGCAACGAATAAATTGCGTTTATATGATTTTATGATGATGATATCCTCTGAAGAATCAACTGAAACATTCACATCACCCTTGCGACAGTTCGACCGTCGATTTCGACGAGGTCCACCGTATGCTCCACACCAGGTGGTGCAGGGACGGTGACTTGTGCGTGAATTAGTTTTAAGTGATAGTAGCCTTACGCTGCAGCTACCGCACTCTCTCCTCCTCCCCCACCTGAGCCCGGTGTCAAGACAGAGTCAAGAAGACCGGAGATGGGAGAGGGCGCAGGTGACTGGCGCGGCCGGAGCCACCACTGGGCGTACCACAACACCTGGCTCGGATCCCACGGAGTGGGAGTGCCATAAAGGCCAAATTAAGAAGAAGCCATTGCAACCTGACTCTCAGTCCGCCAGTCAGCCACTCCACACAAAACACACATTGGGCTGACCACGCGGTCCGAGTTATCCCGTCAGTTGGCAACCTTCAAAGCCACGGCTTTTAGCGCACCGTGATAGTTTCAAGCGCGTCAGATTGTTTATAGTGAGGAAAATACGCTGACCTGTCGACCTCACTCTCTCCCCCACCCCCACAATCAGACCACCGTCCGAGCCAGTCATTCGTCTGATGTGGGAGTGGGCGCATTGGCTGACGGGTCGGCGTACCCTTATAACCTATATACGTTGCATATATGAGACATGCACATTAACGTATGATGTGCAAGATGTTCCAATAGTCACTGAGTATTTCTAGAAAATCAGACGGATTTTAAAATACAGCTTCTTGGCACTACTCATGATTTATTTGCATGGAAAATTGGATTCCAAAAAAATTGCGCACAACAGCCAAACCTTAAGTAACCCTTTAACCATGTGCTCCTTCACTCCCCCCATCAATTTTAAATTGTTCAATTTCGTTGCATAGCACATTTGCATTGAGTTCAACGTATGCGCTTTCTAGGCTCAGACAAGGCGTTTGTGCCTTCGTCGTACAGAGTAATAAAGGACGTCAAATGCTGGAAAGCACGCAATGCTAAGGCTGGCTTCTCAAAGTCTGATTCACTAGTATAGAAAGAACCTAGCAATAAAATATTGGAAAATTTTGGCCTAATAATGTGATATCTATTCTTGTCGAAGTATTACAATATCGATAACATCATCAGCATTTTTTTGTTTGGGAAATTACTGAGGCACATCACAGCTAATTTTCATTTTCGCACATTGTCACATGTGCCTGAAAGTAATCAAACGCAAAAAAATTTCCAAGTTATTATAGACAATAATTTATATCAATACATACTGGGTATACAGGACAACATTACCGAAAAAAAGAGTGAGACTGGAGTGGCCATTTATGGCTTATTAGCCGTCATCAGCCAGTCATACCCAATCCCAAGTGTGGCACACCTGGGATTCGAACCCGCAACCCGCCATACCTACCCCCAGGTGTTGCGACCCCGTAGGCTCAAACCCACGATATGTTGGTTCGAATTCAATGCTCTAGCCCACTGAGTCACAGACTCGTTTCCTTGTCGTTTTCCATCGGGAATATTAGCAATGGTAGCTGGGTAGTCACCGATCGGATACTGGACTCACTCGTCCCGTTGTATCGGAACCCCAAGTGAAGTATTTCAGGCGTCAGGATGGCCCCCCTGGCCAAGTTGAATGTCGGTATTCCACACAACAACAGACGGGATCACCGCACTTTTGTACTTCAGTCAGTTCATAGCAGAGTATTGTGGTTAAGTAGCCTCTCGTTTTGTATTCGGTATCTTATCAAGCCTTAGCAACCAAGTGAGCGTTGTTTCAATTTGCGCTACAGTTTATTATTCGGACAAATAGTCTAAAAATGTATGCCTAACGGTTATTAAGTTGTATGTTTGTCTCCTGGAAATAGTCAGACCTGCAAAAAGCAACTATTGAATGCCCTTTGTCCACTGATAGTACAGAAATATTCATATGGACCTTCCATTAACTGAGGGCACACTGAGCTACGTTCTGTTTGTGCACACATTGTGTGCAATCAAAAAGCGGTAACTTGTTGCTGAATGCAATGTTCATTCTGGCAGGCTCCCAGGAGCTTGAAGACCGAATCGACGGCAGTTACAAGGTTAACCAGTTCGCTGTCCAAGCGTGTTGCTTGTCTGACCAGGTAAATCTTCTCCAAATTCCGTTCTTTGGAGGATCGATAGTTGGATGCCTTCTTGTAAAATGGAATTTAATTTTTTGAATTAATTTATTTTTCCATGGCCCCTTTAACTCTCACTCCTCCGTCTCATTTTTAAATCACTTGGTATAGGAGTTCCACGCTGTTCTCGCCAATAAGTACAAAGCATCTTGAAAGTATATGGCTCAAAAATTTGCAAAAATGTTTATGGTCATTGAAAAGAGTCATGGTGGAGCACCCGGATTATATGACTGTCCTGCTAAATCACGGATTGTTTCACCATCCTTGCTTAACGGCAGCTTATATGACAAGGTTTTACGTTGCACACGTTTTTCAAAGAATCTATGGAGCAATTTAACTTAGATATCTGTCATAAGAAGGGCAGCCACCGATCACGTTACGGAACATGCTCATGCACTTGCACCTTTGGGGGTCAATCTAAAGTTCTCTCAGGTGGTCATATAGGGATTAGTAACTATGCAGAAAAGGGACGGCCTGGGACAGGGAAGATAGGGATGTCAATTTCTGGCTTATATATATATCAACGTACAGTCAGCGAATGATCTCATGAAATCTTAAACAAAATTCTGAAATGTATTTCAGATTAGGCAGGGTTTCTTAATTAGGATTGTAATAGTAGTTATCATGCAACATAACCTTAAGATATTTCAGACACGACTGGATGCCGGCTTTGGAATGCACGTCTTTTCCACCACCTGCAAGATCCGCAATCGATAACGAAATGGTATGCGTTTTTTTATTGATTTTCAATGCCCTTAAAAATTCAAATATGCTTTAGAGCAAAAGGTAAGCAAAAATGATTTCTTGTTCTAATTTGATAGAAAATTACGCCTTATCTAAATTTTATATTAAAAGGAAAAAATTTATATAGGTTTCAAAAAGTTTTCAAATGCCCGAACAGATTTGCGCCGAATCAGTCGTTACATGTTCGCTTAGGGGTTTCCGCCTAATAGCTTTACGCTTTCCATGGAAGGAATAGCACATATTCGTCTATGCCATTAAGAAGATAAAATAAAGTGATCATCTAATTTTGTATGAATATGGGCTATGTTTTATAGTTCATGAGGGGCATTAATAAACGGACAGACGAGCTATGATCTAAATGAACATTTTACCGTCTTAAAAAATATAATAGTCGGAAACATCCTGAAAACCAGAACAGAGCCTTTCTGCGAGTATAAAATGCGAAGAAGACGTGATTTGCTACCACATGAGTACCAGAAACGATATTTTCGTGCGCTTTTCCACAATATATAGTTGAACTTATAAGGGCATCGAAAACCCACAGAAAAATGCATACCATTTAGTTATTCATTTTGTATCGTGTAACTTTGCAAGATAATAATATTACAAACGTACTGAAGTGCTGTCTTCGAATCGAAATCTGATTTCTCAATTTTGGGAAACATTTAAGTAGATTGGCTACTAACTTTCAGTGAAGACGAGGTCCAGAAAAATTACCACGGTAATGAGCATCCGGAGAAGATTGAGGGAAGCACAAGAAACGACTTCATGAATTCACCAGTGGGAAGGATAAACAGTTACGTAATAGAGATCCCCACGGCCCTCAGTTGATTATATACAGCCAAAAAATTACAATTTATTGTCTATTTATGTAAACTTACGTAGTTTCGGAACTTAATAGTTTATATTATGAACCGTCGTACTACAGTTCGAAAGTGGTTCACAGGTCGTATTTTGCGTTCGTACAAAGTTGCCACATTTACAACCTGCTAACACATGTACCCTCCCTAGATGGTGTGCAAAGCTGGGATGGACAGGATCAGGGCTCAGTTCTGGGGATTGTTCGTCCATTATTTTTAGCTCACCTTAGTCGTGACTACGCAAGCTTTTACAAGAAAGATAGGGTGAGTATGTTCTTTGCGTAGATCACCCCGCCGACACGACCGTACAAGTAAACTATTTTCCTTTATTCATATTCAGAGATCTGGGATGGACTGTGCCATCTGCTGAAATTCCAGACCTCGGAAAATAAATACCAGACCGTAGTTTACGTGTATGATTCTTTCTACAGGATGATACACACAAGAAACCTACCCACGCTATCTGTAAGGGAAATATGACAAATCTGCCATAAATTAACCACAAAAAACCTTTTGGAGGGGACTCAAGCTCTGTTCATTCCGAGTTTGAAGCATTTTTTCCCGGGTATGAATTTAAAATAGGCGTATACAGCAGGATTTATTGGTACCAAGAAATTTCGTGACGGCTTATCAACTGCAACCCGTTTTTGCATAACACAGGTAACGAATGAAATTTTACAGCAGTTTGAATTTACAGAAAATCAATACATAACAGCAAGGGTCAGAGGACAACGTAGAGAACTTCAGGAAAGAAAATATGGGGAAGAAGCTAAGACAACTAAAACCATGAATCATCTAGGATGAAAATCACCAGCGCAATTGTAGATTGACCACATTTCTAGTTGCTTGCAAAGGTTAGGTTTCTATCTACGTATATACGCCGCTTCCAAGTAGCGCAACGTCCGAGTTGTTTGTGCCCGAACAAGTACTCGGAAAGCTGTTTTTAGGTCTTCATAGTGACCACTGTCTAGTAGATGTTTAGTAATCGAAGAACGTGGTATTTTATTTTCTTGTTAAAACAACCAATTAGGTAAATGCTCAGTGGCTCTGGTTGCCAATTGCCTTTGCGTTCGCCCAATGTACTTGCATCCACAAGTGCACGTTGATTCATAAACACAATTTGGGGTGGCGTGCAACGGCAATGCATCCTTTGGATGGTTTATTGGCAGGTTTCTAGTAGGATTGATAAAGATGAACTGTGCTGAATTGTGTGTTCTTCCTATGGTGCAGCATAATCGTCGTTTGATTGTATTAGAAATATTGTCACCCTTTAAGGGTAAATATATGCTAACGGGCTTTTTGGAACTGAATGTTCCACCACTTTTGGCCGTAAGGGGTTGCTGTATTTTTGAATGAAACGTGCAGGATATCCATAGTTAAGTAAGGCTGATTTGATGCAGGCAATTTCTGTATCTAGAGTTTCACTAGAGCAAATATTTATCGCCCTTTGAAAAAGAGTATGTACCAGATTTCGTTTCCATTGTACTGGTACAAAGCTTTTAAAGCGCAAGTATTGCCCTTTCCAAGTATTTTTGTAGAAGACAAAGCGCCTTATTAAGCCATCATCCTCTCTGAACCTGAGGACGTCAAGGAAAGGTAGCGTGTTGCTCTGTTCCATTTCCATTGTAAACTTTATCTTAGGATGCAATGTATTCATGGTAGAAAGAAGGTCTTTGGCGTCTTTCTTGTTATCAACAATCGTGAATATATCATCCACGTATCTTCTGTATAATGTTGTCATCTTTAATTTGGAAGACACCTTGTCTTCTAGGTGACCCATAAAAACATCGGCGAAGGTTGATCCGAGTGGACTTCTTATTTCGACTCCATCAATTTTTCTATAGATTTGCCCATGAAACAGCAGTTGAACATTTTTGGTGCAAAGTGTCAACAATTCACGTAGTACTTCGGGCGACAGACGGGTTTTAGCCGCATGGGCGCATATAACATCTATTGTTTCATCCAATGGTACATTTGTAAATAACGATTCCACGTCCAATGAAATCATACACTTGCCGGCGATGTTTAAGCGCTTAATTTCTTCAATAAAATGAAAACTGTCTTTTGTAGTATAAGTGGAAAACAGTTGTCGAATTGGTTGTAGCTCCCTTACAAGCCATTTAGCTAGTCTATGTTGAGGTGCATTAGACATTGAGAGAATTGGCCGTAGAGGTATATCCTTCTTATGTGTTTTGGGTAATCCATATAATCTGGGGATATGTGTACCTTTTCGTCACTATTTCGACCTAAAAACAGCTTTCCGAGTACTTGTTCGGGCACGAACAACTTGGACTTTGCGCTACTTGGAAGCGGCGTATATACGTAGGAAGAAACCTAACCTTTGCAAGCAACTAGACCATGTGGTCAATCTACAATTGCGCTGGTGATTTTCATCCTAGATGATTCATATTTTTAGTTGTCTTAGCTTCTTCCCCATATTTTCTTTCCTGAAGTTCTCTACGTTATCGTCTGACCCTTGCTGTTATGCATTGATTTTCTGTAAATTCAAACTGCTGTAAAATTTCATTCGTTACCTGTATTATGCAAAAACGGGTTGCAGTTGATAAGCCGTCACGAAATTTCTTGGTTCCAATAAATCCTGCTGTATACGCCTGTTTTAAATTTACGTTCCGTTTTTGGTCCGCCCTTAAGACAGGGAAGCGTGCTAGCACATTAGAAGTCCGCCTAGAAGATTTATGGACTCCACCTAATGGTTTATGCGTATTAAGCAGAAATTACTTGCGTATGTATTTTAGCCGAACGTTCAAACAAAACTTGTCTTTTTTACCTCTAGGAATATGCCCTAAGCCAGGAGTTGATTGCCAGTGAAATTTTACGTTATCTTTCCATCCGAGATTACTGGAGCTGTGCACTTGTGCTGCCATGTTGGAAACGCTTCAAGGCTTTTCCAATTCTCTTGAGCGATGCACACGTTGGACATCTTGAACGTCTCTCAGCGTCACTTAGCGACCCCGTAAAGATCACAAGACTTGCCCTTGAAGAAGGCGGACCTACTACCACCGGTGGTGCGACTTTCATCCTGACCTCTGTGTTTCAAGGAATGGAGGATAAAGCGACCAACCTGGTCGAGCTAGACTTGAGTCATCAGATGGTCGACGAAACTGATTTTTTGAGACTTTGCACTGAAGCCTCAACTCGCATTCCCTACCTGTCCTGCCTTTATATTTGCCTCCATCACAGTAGCAATCGGATATGTGCTAACTCCTTGGAAACTTCGGAATGTTCGGGCGTGCTACAAAGTTTGCTCAGCGCTAAAGTTCGTTTCATCTACATTTGGGACATATGTTGTTATATTGCCGTTCTCGAGTGTCTGCAGAGTGTTAACTACCTCGTTATTCGAGAACCCCCAAATGTCTGGCTTCATCAGCCAGCCCTAGGCTTACAGTTTCTCCACCTACGGACCCTTCGTGTGTCTGTGGAATCCTAAATATTGAAGGATTTCTCCGCCCTCAACTCAGATGGTCGGAGTTATTGCATACAGGCCCTCAAATGCATAATTATTGAGTGTTCACAACGTGTGACTTGCAAATTTATGATGAGCCGTTACCTAAGGCTTCTTTATGACATCGAGATCCTATTCTCTGTCCACTGGCACAACTGGAGCAATTACTGGTGTCTCTGCAGTAACTGCGAAAATCCCCACCAAGGTACAGTCCAACATTCTGCCCTCGTCCCTGCATGTGATACTTTACGCAGCTCAACCATCCTTTTCAGGGGGACACCAGCATACATCAGAGAGGCATGACGGACACCTGGATGTACATTTGAATCCCACAGGCGCACGTGGTCGCCTACTAGCCGAAACGCTTGCGGAGATAAGCTGTGTGAACGTAAGAAAGCTTTCTGTTGGCTGTTGCCTAAGTGACATCGCTCATAACAGCCTTCAACCTAAAGCTGTTATCCTCGATCTATGCACCTTCGTCGTCTCGCCTCTGCTGTACGCTTGTCGTACCAGTCTGCACTCCTTAAAGCTTTCCGCTGAGCTATGCTATAGCTGCTGTGTAGATGAGGCAGCCTGCAGTCTTTTGAGTGGTCTACAGGGCAGTTTCCCGAACGTACGAAGCCTCAATATGTTCTCCGAGCGTTGGCTCATTTCCAAGTGGTTCCCAGTGGAGACAGTTTGCCTAAGATTTTTCGCGCTCCTGTTCGGGCTGTTTCGCCTCTTTCTAGCCTTCATATTCTCAGTAGACGACTCATCCAGTGTACAGAAGCCGACAGTGTACTTCGGGCCTGCCCAAGCTTACGTCGTTTGTGTTTGCACGGTAAACAACCGGGCAAGTTGAACGGCGTCAGTGATTATTTTTCCACGGCCCCCTGTCTAATCACTTGCAAAGTTTGGTGCTGGACTTCAAGTACGCCAGCAGTACGCAGAGCCAAAAGAGTTTGTATACTTGTACTCACCTCCACTATGTGCTCTTGAGAACGGCCAGCAATAGCATCCCCTCTTTGGAGGAACTGCGCGAAACATTCGAAGAAATACAGAAACTCCGATGGTTGGTAGTTGTTTTACCCTCAACCGAGATTAGTATTCTCTGTCATCGATTGGATGAGCAGAGCGATGAACAGCATCACACACCACCAAAAAAAGATATCGCCAACTGTTTTATCAATTTTGGGACAGGATTCAGCCCTTTGAAAGTTCCTTTCTCAACTGATGCTGTCGTAAGAAGTATTTTTCAGAATAAATACTCAAACCCTGCACTTGCTTTCGGGGGTCCCAAGCCCACAGAGCCCATCAATTTTTGTATACTCTATCAGAGGAAAAATGTAAATCTACCGAAAACACTGATTAATAACTAAGTACTCTATTTTAGTGATATACATTCAGTCACTGATCTAATGAAATATTAACCGATGAGGAGTTGAAACCAAGTACACTACAGCATTGTGCAAGCGGTGTGTTTGGAATAAGTGACTAAATTTTAAAACAAATTTCCCAACCAGTAGGTAGTTGCTCATTCGATAAGAACGGGCAAACAGTATGTGTATATACATCCGCGTAGATAACTAAAAGCGATTATAAAAAACCGAAAGCACTGTTTGGAACAAAGTGACAGCACTAATTTTTGCAATTTCGCCTTTAAACACATGGTATGCTACAGATCGTGTACCATATGACAAATTCTTTGAAAAGGTTGTCTACAAAGAGCCTGGCTTAGCACCTAGAAAAGATCACTTGAAAACTCTGACATTTTTAAAGTTAAAAACCTGGCGTTATAAGACACCTGAATAGCGTTTGTCGGTCGTTCACATTATGTTTTTACTGATTGTAAATTCCATTCAAACACGTCTTTTCGTATTGAAAACATGAGAAACAACGTGGGCGCTGTTAAGACTGGAGGTAAAATCGCCAGAAAATTATTTTTCATAAATGGTGCATTTAGATTAGAAAGTAGGCCTTTTTTGACACACAAAAGCTTTTTGACAGGGGATCCTCACAACCTTTGACTTGTAATTTTATCAAATGTCGATCTAAGTGAGAAAAATAACTTACTTCGCATGCTTAACTGAAAGACTTTTTTATTTTTTGAGCACACAATTAGTGGAAACAGACTCTGGAAAACATTTAGGGCTCTCGGGAGGAATTCTCCTCGTAGAGTAAAGTACAGTAGATTGCCTGACTCATGAAATGTCCATATCAGAATTTGAGGTAGTAGCAGGGCAGGCGTTTTAATGTGTGAGTTCTGTTTATTGTATTAAATTGATGCACAAAAGGCTGTTTACTAATAAATAGTTCACTTCGGATCGGTTTATTGATGGGAAAACGGGGCTATATGGGGCAAAATCCGACCTTTCTTGCTATCCAGGAATTTTCCTACGCTGTTAAAACTACGGATCAAAGCATTTTACTTTTGTAGCAGTACTATGAATGAACATTAATATAAGCCGGAAATATTTGGAATATATCCCTTCGGAGAACAAAAAAATTTGTTTTGTTTTCACGAAACTCGGGTGAATGCAGGTTTGAGAGATCACATTGTTTTTGGAAAAAGGAGGGCATATTTAGTCGAAAAAATTAAGTTTTGCAAATTTATGACGTTTTTTACCAAAAAACGCTGCGATAAACTTTTGTGAATGTACTTTGTTTTACCACACCGATAATTAGGAACTTAAACGTGCATATATATGAGACGCGATGACACACCGCCAAGTTTCGCTGTCACGGCGTACGCGAAGCCTGGCAAGACAATTTTGGTCTGCAGTTGACTATAAAGGTATAAGGAAACTTGAAACGAAAGGTGCAGAAAACTGACATTTATCGCAAAATCTTAGTATATATTCGGCCACTCTCTTGGGCGTTTGAAATCTTAGAAGTTGACTGAGAAGTAAGCAAATATGTCGAAGAATGCTCCAATAGAAAGAGAAAAGTGAGTTCTTTAATTTTCAACAGAAGTGGTATCCCTACTTTTCACCGAAGTCAAAAACCGGTCAAACGTTCCCAGTTTTTCCTTGACTGCACTTTGGAAAAACGCTAAGTACGCAGGCATTCGACAGCGAAACATCTACCTAAAGCGCTTTTTTAAAAGGTAACTTATTAGAGAAAGTTTTTTAACTAATTAAAGGCATATATTTTCCCGGCTTTTGTTGTGGACGTTCATTTTTCCCGGCAGCGAGTTTCCATGTTTGAGTAAGTCTACAGACGGCCATCTGCATTAAAAAGAATGCCCAAAAAAGTCACTACTTCGGTAATTGCTTTTAAGCAATATCTCATTTTTAGGGTTTTACCAAACACATCGAACGGAATGTACATTTATGGGCGGTTGACTGAAGACACTGAAACTCGTAAAGAATTCATCCAATTTTCAAAGACTATCTACGCTAGATGTCTAAAACCAACAGAGAGCGTAAATCTACAGCATAGTATTAATTTCTAATGATTTTTCCTTTGTATCGCAAGGCATTGGATTTTGCCCATCGAGGGTAGCACCTTTTTCTAATTTACGCTAAGTAACTTTGATTAATCACCCAATACCATTACCTCTATTATAAGTAAAATCACACACAGAGCAGCTAAATAAGCTGCACTTCCTACACTTCCGAAATATCACATTGCTCAAGAAACGAGGGTTTGTTTGGAATCCCGCTAAAACTATCAACGTTAACTAGTAGAGGATTTTGGCAGATTTGAATAATTCCTTTGACCCACTTGTGAAAAAGTCAGCGGCCTCGGTGGGATTCGAACCCACGTCAGCAAGGGAAGACTTTCGTACAGCCAACTCTCTAGCCAACTGAGCTATGAGGCCCCCGGGAGCCGTGAGTTCGAATCCCACCAAGGCCGCCGAGTTTTTCACAAGTGGGTTGAATGAATTATTCAAATCTGCCAAAATCCTTTACTAATTAATTGTGCCTGGTAGCCATCGGGTGGATTCTAGATTGATTGCTTAGGAACTCCTGCTCGGACAGTCAGCTTACTGTATCAGAATTGGTGGATTCCATACGTTGCAATAGGCCGGGCGGGTAACTTGACCCAAGTGTGATTAAACTCACGATCCCCACACCTCGTTCTATCTGCCAACTGAGAAGATAAGCTGGTCCTGCTCATGACCAAGAGTCAGGCTGCATTGGCTCCTGCTAAATATGGCCTTCCTGATATTGCCACTCATGTGATATCCAAGCCGCCCTTATTGCAGCCTGGTATACTTGGAGAGGGGACCAGGTCATGTGTGGTACTCTTTGAGGGGTTGTTTACGTTTGTCAGCCATTGCGCTCACGCTCACTTCAGGTATGTTTAAGATTGGTTTGTCATCAGGGCACACCGTGGACCTCGTCGCTGGAGACCATGGTACACTGACTTTCACCTATCGGTTACGAGGAGAAACTGGAGCAAATTGAGGAATTAATTCCATTGCACATTTTCCAATTTCAGCAACGAAGGAGGAATAATTTTGAGTAACAGCATTTCACATCGATACGTGGTCGTGGCTCGTCTGCCTAGAAAGCAGGTTACGAATGCCAAAGATTTTGTCATAGCCTGGCTAAAATGAGACAACAAAAGGTCTTGTCTGGTCTGTCTTTCGGACCTCTACCATATCATAGTTCTTTACCTCAAATTCAAGAGTGTTTCGTTATGTCACACACGAACACGTCACAATTTCAAACACCAGATATTTGTTGGAGAGCAATAGAATAATGACAGAAGGCTTAATTATGAATCCATTTAACCTGTTACCTGAAGAAAACGCACACCAATTTTTCTCCGCCCTTTGACTAGAACCGGATATCAATGGCATGAGTCTTGTGTAAAGTTGAGCGAAAATTTGCGCTATGATGTGTATAAGTACCTCCCCTACTGCAGGCTGCCTTGTTATGAGTCTCCCATTAACTTAACTTTAACACTAACCCTCCTAACCCTAATCATAATCCTAGTGACCTGGAATTTAGCGCAAGGCCACCCTGTACTAAGGTGGATAATTATAATCGTGCCTCATCGAATTTTTAGTGTAAACCTGGAATGAACAAGGATTTTTCGGCAGCCGTTTAAATGTAACAGGCCAGCCGAGTCACGGAGGGATTGTATCGCTAACTCTCCCGCTACAAAAGCCGATTCTTCAATACTCCTAGGACCGCTGTGGGATATCGATGGATATACTGATATTTTGAAATTGCTCTGTTTTAGGCTTTTCCTGCATTATTTTTACCCCTCATAACACTAAATAATGCACGGGGTCCGAAACGCAAACATGCTCGCGCATAAGCACAGTGCAGATGATTCGTAGGCGCTCCTTCTATCTAGCATTGGCTGACGCTGTAGCCAAAATCCACGCCATCCCAATCAACCCGCATCTCTGCACCTGTCGTCTGCTAGCATATCTCAGTCGCATTCAATCTGGTATATACATGCTTTTTCGTAAACTTTGCCTTATGCCTTTTGATAAAAATGGTGTAGCATAGCTTCCGGGTAACTCAAAAATACTACAGTGATATTCACTAGGTCGCTAGTATCATACTTGCCTGGGCTTCTGTATGGTGGACCTTTTCTAAATCCTCAATGACCTAATTCAGCTAAACCGAATGCTATTCAAAGACGAGTTCTCGAACATCCTGTTGACTCCCGCTAGGCCAAAAGATGTGTGCATGAGATTCGAAAATATAATCGCGTTGGGCTTGGTTTTTTTCGCTGATCTCCAAAAGAGGGACGACGAAGTCACAGAAACGTCTTTCAAAATATAGCGAACCTATGATTAAGTGTCGGTCGAAATGCCGATTCGTCTGCATATCTAGGGGCATTGGTTTATCGGAGACTATTTGAGCTGGTTCAGCTTCCCCAAGAAATTAGTTGGAGGATTTTCAGGAAAGACTTACTTTGATTTAACCCAACTGCCGAATAAAGCCCAGAATTTCTGTTTTGCACGAATGGAAGCCAATATCGCCATCCCAGGCCTGCGGTCTACTGAAACAAGAGGGAAGGTGGTCGAAAGTCCGAATCATTTCTCTATTTTTAAGGATGTTTGACCTCGTGCGGGGGTCCATTGTACGAAAGGAGAGCAACAACAGACTAACGTGTGCCTTTTAGGGTACTCTAGCTAATTAATAACAGCGCCACAAGTTGAAAGATGACCATGAACGTCACAGTATAACAGCGCAGAATCAAGATGCCGGTGGATTGCGCTTAGAGTAGAGGCACAGATCTGAATGAGGTCCCAGATTTTCGGGCTTTCGTTTCAAACAATATGCTTGGCGGCTGTAAAAGGGAATTTGTGACGCGTTTCGAAGCTTGGTCAGTCATTTGTAATAGTTCTTCACCATGTTAATTAGCTAGCGTGTGTATGTCTATGCGCAATCATGGCTTGCGTTCAACCTGCCCTGTGTAATTAACAGGATATATTTCGTCAAGTATCTGCTACCATACTTAAGCAGAATCTGGAAATAGGTTCCTACTCTTGATTAGTCTCCTTTTTCCACTCCTCTTCTCTTTCGTGTTTGGGCCCAATCTAGTTCTCCCGTAAACGTTCACAGAGCGTGATGACATCAGTGATTAACATATATTATTGAAATAGACTACAGAGACTAAAGCGATATTACAGTACCTACTCCTGTTCTAAGCCCGAAGCCAGACAGGAAAAATCACGGGCTTGAAGTTTGATCTATAGGTGCAGGATTTTAAATCACTACTACCTTAGTCAGGTACTTGCGAACTGACGGCCGAGCGATGGACCTAGTCCGGGGTTCCAGGGTAAACAGAAAAGCTCGTATTGCGTCTACCAGTCAGGCCGACTTTTGGAAAGAGTTTCTCCCCCGATTGTGGATATTCTTGATCGCAAGCAGCAGACTGTGGCCCCAATCCACAAACCATTTACTCTTAAGATCAAGGCTCAATACAAGGCGGTATGATACGGGAATAGGATCCCCGTTATACAGACATCATCGCGCTAAATTCACTGAAAAACAGGGACAGTATTGAGGTTAGCGTTAAAGTTAATGTTATATTTGGGGCTATAACGTAGGAATATATACCTTCACTGAAACTTAGACCAAGACCACATATATTACCGGGGTAGCGGTTTTCTATTCCCGTGTCTTACCGAGAATGCGAGTATGATGTTTAGTCAGTCTGTGGTCGGGATGTGGTTGTCTAATTGGGTCAGAATAAGACATTCCACTTCCAGTTGTCCTAGAAGGTAATATTTCTCGAAATTGCAAAATCTGTATTATGGGAGTAGAGCCTTAATCCATAATTTCAATAGCAAAGGCATGTAAGTTGACGTCTCGGCACCCATATTGCTTCACGCCTGAAAACTAAGCCTATCATCACAAGTCGTCCGGTTCGCCCATTTCTCAGTTTGAACCTGCCCCTTCTTTACTGTCAAAGTTATAAATAGTCGGTTCGGTGAACGCAAAAATCCGAGGGTTTTCATCTTGTTTGTTCGTCAGCTACTGGCTTTGCTCGAAGAAAGTGCTTGGGGATCTGGCCAGCCGGGAGAGTCCTTCACCACAAGACCATCAAGGGTTCATCTGCTGGTTTGCTGCAGACAACCGGGATCAGTTAAACGTGCGGGTGAATTTGTACTAATGAGAGTATTGGCAAATAGTTGACAGATCATTATTTTGCGGACGCCAACATTCTACCACTTCACTTAATCCAAATTCTAGACACGACCGGAATTTCCTGAACCATGTACATAAGCATACGTCTGCGGGATTTGACATCAACAGTGCATGCTAGCCGGTGATTCAGTGCATCTTGATGATCTTCTTTGTCCAATAAGTTCCTTGTCCCATCTACCAATGACTTCGTTCGCCTTATAAGGACAACTGAATAGTGGAGAGCGATTGGATTGGCTTTCTCGTTTGGCATAAGCGCGGCGCACAGGTGCTTGCGGTCATTCCCAGGTCAAACGTCCTTAAACCTTGAAATGTCCGCCAATTTAATCAAGTTATGGCGTTTAAAAATTAGTGAATACATTTCCTAGGGAAAAATATAATTTAAACAGCAGCAAATTCACACGAAAAGTGTGTTCATCCAGAACGCACCAGCCGTAGAATCCTGCAGAATTTTCGGTTATTGCTTAGAGTGGCGATATAATTGTGAACCAAGCGGAATTTAGAGATTTCATCAAGTTTCGGGGTCTTTTGTGCAACTACTGACAATGCGAGTACTTAATATACTTAGCATACGCAAAACGTCTCAAAATGTATTTAATAATTTGCGCGTAATTGCAAATGCAAAGGCATAGGGAATGTACAAAGACAATTGTCAGCCCTCGTGGTTTTGCACCTGCCAAAGTGACATTTGAAGGCTGTCAACAAACGGCCAAGATGCTCTGACACGAGGCGTATTGCTAGGCATTAGTTACAGGATTAATCAACTTTTGATGTTTCTGATACGCTTTCACGCAACGTGGCCCGTCACACATGCTACTCCGAGGCCACAGTACTAAGCTGGAAGGAAGCATAGCGCTCAAACAGATAGGCCACGCGATCAGCCTCGTACCATTCTGGTGGTGAACCGGGGATAGATAGCCGCTTCCACTCTTACACATTCTATCCTGTTCCCAACTCTAAGCATAATTTCCCACATCGTGGGTAGCACAAGACACTCCTCTTCGCTCTCTCCAGTCCGACTCACAAGCAACACTAGCGTAAAATATTTTCTGTCCCCTGTCATATGTAACCGAGGCGAATATCGTATTTGCTGTGCGGTCTGGAGCATTTCAAAAAATTAGCTGTCATTCTAGTGTTTATTTGTCCTCAATGATTGTCTTATAAACAAAATAAAAAGATGAACCAAACTCCAAATGGCAGTTACATGCGTTTTTGTACATTAAATCGGCCATTTCGCCCAAAACAGTAAGACATGGTTACTGGATGACCAAGTATCTAATTACGAGAGCAGTGTGATGCTGCATGATTAATTGGAAGGGTCCAGTGAAATAAATAGGTACAGAGGCTACTATTCGCTTCTCAGCCCCACTATGCAAAATCCAGAAGCCTCTCCCAGAAGATACTAAGCAATTGGGGCAGTCGCTGAATCAGGGCAGCAATCTTGTCCGTCTCCAGCTCCGTAAACTCTAGGGTCGCCCCTGGGCTCATTCTACTGCAGACAAAGGTCCGGCATTGGACAGGTGAGATGTAGACAAACCATTCGAGACTGGGTAGTCTTTCAAATAAGTCCAGTACCCACGCCGCCACCAGTTGAATAGAAGAGCCGAGTCGTAACAGAACATACCGCAGGGTAGGCAAGTTCTGCACATCAGCCAAATCGTAGTGCGTTATATCGTAGGGACAGTCTAAGAGAAGGACTTCTAGCTTCTGATGCTCTTTCAGGAGACGCAGCTGCACCAGCAGACCATGAACTGACTCAAATGCTCTGGAATGGAGATAAAGTCTGCGAAGCTGAGAACAGGTGCATAGGAGGTAGTCCAAGCCCCTGCACTTAATGAGACATCTTGTATAAAGGTTAAGAGTTGCCAGAGACGGAAACAGGTCAAGCAGCGGCTCAAGGTCCCTGGCATTTATAGGGGTTCCTAGGGAAGACCACAAGGGGCGTAGCCAGCGCTCGGGAGAGATAGTGAGCGTCCGCACACCAGGAGCAGTACCACTCACTTGAGTGGGCCAGTTGGTGCGAAGGAGGCCATAGCACAACTCCGCTGAGAGACGGAGCTCAATCAGATTTGGGGCTAACGGTCGTCCGAAAATAGGCAAGCAGGTCCGAGAGCAGACAGATGAGAGGAGATGGTCGGCAGCCAAGGAGTGGTCAACCCTGCCTTCAGGACGGCAGCATTCTATTGAAAGTGTCGAGTAGGTAGACTGACTCAGAAGATGTACCACAGTTGAATCGATGTTATCCTCTTCACCTGAGGCATTTACATACAGATGGAGATGGGGTGGCAAGGAGCGGTGGTGGAGTATTCGAGAAACTGCTGTGACGGGCACCTCGACGCCGTCCTCCTCCCCTTCCTTGTGCGCCGAGCTGCATTGTGAACACCCAAAACACTCGCTGTCTATTGGTCCGTCCCAGATGATTGAGTATTTGGTTTGAATATCCCCCAGTGACTTCTGAGGCGTCACAACTCTCTGAGCAGTGTCTACATCTTTTTCTGATAGACAATCCAAATGCAGATTTTTGAGTTTCGGGAAGATAACTTTCGCAGAAAACAGTAGATAGTTAAACAGGAGTGAACGAAAATAGCAATGTAAGAATCTGAGGTTGTTGAAATATAGCACTATAGTTGTTGATGGAGTTTGCTGCTCGTCACTTATTCCACGGTGCTCGAAAAGACGCTCCTTAATCTCCAATTTTCGAACATTCTGCAAGGCTCGTAGGAGTCGTAGGTAGCACACCAAGTCCCATTGGCAGTGCAGCTTCAGACGCACCGAAGTCAGAGACTGTGGGAGTAGGAGGGAATGTTGATCCTGATCAACACAGAGATGGGAACTATCTGGGTGGTGCAACGTGAGTGCCAAATCATCCAACTGGGCCAGACAGAATGAATTCTCACGAAATACGTTTGAAAATTCCGTAAAGCTGACACTTTGCTTCTGCAAGTCCAAACTCACAAGATTTGTCATCCTTTTCGGAGCGAAGGAATCCAGCGCGAGTTCGATCAGTCCAAATGCCCCATCAAGGCATGTGGGACCACCCCCCCGAATGATTATACGTGTGATCTTGTCGTTGTCTCCTAGCTGATCAATCAGTTCCTGTGGGCACTGCTCGGACCCATGTGAAAGAAAGAAGACCGAGGATACGAAGAACTCCCAGTTGGGCAGAACTAGCTGACAAGTCCAGCAATCCCGCAGTGAAAGATAGGAGCTGATATTTCGCGCGATGATCGGTTGCATTATCTCGGGATACTGGGTGGGTTTGGAGGCATCCATGATGGATGAATTCACACGATATACAAATATTGCACGTAGAACTTCAAACAAAAATTCAAATCGTTGCAGTCCAAAACATTTGCGCACGAACAATTAATAAGTTTCGTATTAAGACTAGGCTCTGTTAGTATTACTGCCGCTCCAAATACATGTTTAATATTGCTTGCATACCGCTCTCATCCCTGATGTTGTGCGAAGGGGTAGACATTTATTCTAGCTGCACAGCATGTAAAATAACTTACATTCGGACAGGAAGAACAGCAGGTGTAGGGTTACTTCACAGACATGTTTCTAATCGTTTAACCATCCCGATCGGCAAGCCTCCACGATCTGTGTCCTTTGTAAAGGCCACATGATTGGTTAACGCTAACTGGGCTATGATTGGTTACTGAGCAAATGGACTTTAAAATGTCCTTTCAGTTCACGTGTTTGCATGCAAAACCAACCATCCAGAAATCTTTTGCCTTTGGCTGGCATTACACCACCCTATGACAAGCACAACCTGGCTGGACGATTTTGATATTTTGAGAGTTTATTGTACTGAAAATGGTAAATAGCCATCAAACAATGTACATTGTCTAAGGTTTACAATAAATAATAAATAAGTACTGCTCCAAATACTATGGAAAGGCCGATCCATTAGCTTCATTTAATGGGATACCCTTCTTATGTATAATAAGAATTCAAAAACGTTACATCAGTGGTAATGGTGACTCAAAATGACAATCTATATCTTATAATCCTTCGCTAGTCAGCCATGATCCTACCGCAGACCAAGAGGATCTATATTATATGTACTGCAAGCAGTAATAAGGAAAAAGCCGATCCAACAGCTTAGTTTAATGGCATCATTTTTATATAAAAAAATAAGAATCAAGCAATATTACGCAGAAGGCAACAGGTATTGAAATTACGATTTCTATTATATATGCCTTCGCTAGCCAGCCATAACCCTACCCCAAACCGGGAATCCCCGCAATTTTAACTGAATCCAACTGACCCCTAAGCTTAACGACCTAATAACGGGGCCAACGAAACACGCCTTGTCAGATACGGTCAGGAATACTCAAAATCCATTGAGAGAGCCATTCAGCGAAACGGTCTGAATTCAGGACGAAACATGAGGAAAATTAGTTGAATATTTGTGGACAAAAGTGCCGTCCCAGCTGATCCTTCCCTGGAACAAATTCCAAAAATGTATCAGTCATTGGCTTTGATTTTCTCAGAAGTTAGTATAGGACCGGTTATACTTAAATTATATTGCTTTCATTAATAGAAGCAAAAGTTTTCGTATAACGCTCGGTCTTATTAAAATTAACCTTTATGTACCCAAAAGTGAAGGCTGGTTGTAGAGAGGACATGTACTGAGAGCGAGAGACAGCACAAGAGACAAGTCTTGGAGACATGGCGAGGTATATGGCATGGGGTGGCTGAGGGGTGGCCAGTCCGAACAAAGATGGTCTCGAAGTGTGCAAATGACCTTGAATGTTGAACTGACCTTACAGACAAAGACAAGGGAGACTAGAATGACCATTTCTGCCCTATTAGTCGTCGTCAGCCAGCCATACCCAGCCATACCTTGAGGGTTGTTTACAGGATCGTTTACAGGATCTAACTCGTCTTGTTGTACCTTTGGGCTCACTCTCGAGTCCCGCCAGCAGCCACACAGAAAGTAGTAGTATAGGCAGAATGACATTACAAAAAAGAAAAGGAAGACTGGAATGGCCATTTCTACCTTATTAGCCATCGTCAGCCAGCCATACCCAGCCATACCTTGAGGGTTGTTTTATCGTGAGCAGGTGGCGTTATTTCCAGACAGTACGGGTAGCATACACTGCATCCCTCCACCCTAAAGTTGATAGCATCGGGAAGGGTGAGGGAGAAAAAAGGTAATAAAAGATCGTTATTAAATGTTCTAATAGGTTTCGTCCCGAAAAGGTTGGACGGGTTTTCGGATTCATGTCAAGCTTCTTAGGGTGGTATTTTCAATCTCTGCGCAGTTTTGCGGAGTCAGTGGTTCCTCTGCACCTACGTTAGTGATGGGCGGGGTAGTAGGATGAGGGGAAACATACACCTCTGCTGGCGGCGTTGTGGTCTGTGTAGGCAGTAGATCTTCCGTCCTCGAGATGCGACAATCAATATCAAGGATTTTTGGCAGTTTGAATTATCCTCTTTCTGTGTCCTTTGGGCTGTGGACTTGGTCGAGATGTCAGCGCACAATTCTTCAATCTTTGAACGCTAATTCTACTACCTGTCCCTCACTTCTTCAAACTGTCACTGTATCCCAGTTCATTCCGTGTTCCAGTCGCGTGTAGACACCTTCGTTAGGCAAGAAGATTTGAGGTCACGTCTGCACATCCTATCACGCTCTCTTCTTCGTCTGATGTTCGATGACTTTATCATGCATTGAAGGATTAAGCAGGTCGAGTCATTTGCGCAACTGCCACTTGAACATCAATTCTGCAGTCGAAGAACCGTTTGAGTCGTTTGAGGTTATGCGATAGCTGAAAAAAGTGGGACAGCTCCGTGTTTAAGTTCGTTTGCGTCTGTTTAACAAGCCACTGTTTTATTATCTGAATGGCTTCCCCTGCGAGGCCATTTGAAACCGCATGAGACTGAGCAGTGGTTAAATTTCGAATTGTATTTTTTTTCCATAAATTCTAAATTTTGCACTAGCAAACGTCCGAGCCTTGTCTGAAACGACTATTTCAGGTATTCCGAAAGTAGAAAAAACAGATCGTCACTTGTGGATTGTAGAAATTAAAGAAGAGGAGGTTCCGGTCGGAATACCCTCAATCCATGTAATTTGGGCATCAACCAACACCAAGCCCTATGTCCTTTGAATGGTCCAAAATATTCTATGCGTACCCTCTTCCAGGGCGAGTCGAGTCAGAGGTGAATTCGGTAAGGTTTTCTGTGTTATTTAGTACACATGAAAGACTTTTACCATATTTTCGATATCTGCGTCAATTTTGGGACACTAAAAATAGCTGCGGGTGGGAGCTTTGATTGGCACCATACCAGGATGAGCACTATGCAGGCCTCTGATCATGAACTGTCGGCCTTGTGGTGGCACAACTACACGATTACCTCATAGTACGCATCCGTCTTGAAAGCCCAATTCGTTCACCAGAAGGCTGTGGAATGACTGGATTTCAGGGGAGGTGGAGGACGGCCAGCCTGATTGCATGGAACTTTTCACCCGACTTAAGATAGGATCTCTCGATGTACACTGTTTAGTTCGTTGCCAGGTTACGGGTGCGTTGACTAAGTTCTGTAAAAGATTCACGGTTTCAAAAGCAGGTGTTCCGTTAACGCCATCGTCGACAATGGGAAGCTTACTTAAGGCGTCAGCCACTAAGTTTGCACTACCCGTAACAGATTTCATTGCATATGGGCAGGCGGAAAGAGAAAGTGCCCATCGTTGCGTTCTCGGCGAGGACATATATTTTATCCCTCGTTTTTCACCCAACAAACCTAAGAGGGGTTTGTGGTTAGTGCGAATCTCGAAGGGTCGGCCAAAAAAATACAAGTGGAAGCGTTGTAGGCCAAACATCATTGCTAAGGCCTCTTTATCTAGCTGTGAATAGTTGGTTTCCGCCTGGGACATATTTTTGATGCAAAGAAAATTGACATCTCGTTACCAGAAGACCTTTGGCGCATGAGAACCAAACTCGCGCCGTACAGCGCGCATCGCATTTGAGTATGCTAGGATTTTTGAGTTCGTAATGAATCAGGACGGAAGAGGAGGTAAGGGTTGCCTTTGCCTGTTCAAAAGCAACGATTTTTGACAAGTAGTTGATAGAAGGGCTTCAGAATTGTAGTCCATTGATACATAACTCGACTAAAGTGGATAACCAACCCGAGAAATGAACGCAAATGGCTAATGTATTCGGGACGTGGATTTGTCTTTAATGCTTTAAGCTTATGTTCGAATGGGTGGAGGCCTGTTTTATCCACATTAGAGCCGAGGTATTCCACCGAGTCTGCAAGGAATGTACACATGTCTTTCTCGAGTTTGAAACCTGTTTCTTCTAAACATGTTAGCACTTAGTCTAGGGGCCCTAGGTCATCACGTTCAGATGAGCTGGTCACTAATAAATTTATCATCAAGTTAGGCGTAAACGGAAGACATTTCATTCACGAGGCTATCAATCAGGCATCGAAATAAATCAGGATCGGAACTAACCCCAGATGGGAGTCGTTTGTATCGAAACAAACCCCGGTGCTTATCGATGGTTGTGGCTTCTCGGGATTAGGTATCTAGAATGACTTAGTTGTAAGCATGCTTCATGCTCAAAGTTGTGGATTGTTGCCCAACTGAAAAAGATGCGTACAGGTCCTCGATCTGGGGGAGAGGATAAGGATTCAGTTTATTTGCTGAGTTGATCATCAGCTGTAGTCCCCACAGATACGCACAATCGTATCACACATCTTCCGGTCCCTTTATCGATAACAACCAACCTTAAAATTGTTGATGCTCACAAAACGAGAGTTACTATAAGGCCACAGTAAAAGCAATCACTATCGTATGACCTCAGTTTGAGGAAGGAACGATTTATCCAATCATCAGTTAACATTCCAAGCAAAGGAGTTGTAAATATTTCAAATCGCGAGAGGTCTATTTACGGAGAAAATGCCTTACAGGGAGGTTGTCTTTTTCCAATCAGCGTGTCAATCAGTGTATTTGGCGAAAGTGACAGAAGCCCTTAAAAATCGATTTAAGTGACGCAGCTCTACTTCAAAAGTAATTAAGTTGCAGAAAATTTTGCATGTAATTTTATATAATTTTAGTAATAATGAAACATAAAAGGTTAAAAGGTGTGACAGTTGCGGAATAATAGTGCATAGCGCATCCGCACTATTAAATTTTCATCAGTCAAATTTATTTTAAAAACCGTATATTGAAATTCAGGTAGTAGTATGTTCATAGTTAGTTCAGTACCTAGTTAGCTGGGGTTTGGGGAGTCCAGGTTGACCTTTTACAGATTTTTATCCAGACGGAATACACACAGTGGGGGATCCCCAGCATAAGTCAGTAAAGAATTCCACTGATGAATGACTCTCTGAGAGAAAGTGGAGCATTGGTGATTGGTGTAACACAGTTTCTTTTTTAGTTGGAAATCGTGCCGTCTGAGATTCGTCTTCGGTGCCATTTCAACCAGAGTTTCCCGGTTTATTTCCAGATCAAAACACCTTAGCAATTGAATAGTTGCTATAAGGTCAGCTCTGTCCTGTCTACAGTGGAGCGAATAGAGAAGCAAGGCGGCTAGGCACTGCTCATACGTCAAATGTTTGAGTTAATGAACAACCTTTTATCACATCATTGTACACCTTCGAGAATATGTGATAGCCATTTGAAATCATTTTATTTATACACAACTTTTTAAAGTTATTTCAATTGTTGCGAAGTTCCTTGACTTGCATTTATTCATATTTGATCAAGTTGTTGTTTATTCACTGTTACGCGCTGCAGTCCAACTGATACGAGCTTCCGTATGAGTAACTGATATTTCACCTATTGCCTTTGTTCTTCACTGGGCTTAGTACGCATATGGTTACATGACAACTACGTAGTATAAGTAATGCGCTACTAGTGACAGAAGACAGGGCTAAAGATGTGGCTAGCGATTTATCTCGGACAGAATCGCAACACAGAATATGGAGCAGCATGATCATTGTGCTTATAACTCGACTGCGGGCCAGAGAATCATGCCTCAAGCAGTTCACGGCTCACGCGATTCTCAGCTCTTGCGAGAATTTAGCCTCGTCAAACTTTAAGGCGTGGCCGGGTCCCGTCATCTGAGCCGCGACTTGAGAGTTAGTGTCTTTCCTCCTCACTGCTGCCGCGTGCTCGGCCATTCCCGTGCGGAGTAGTCTCCCAGTTTCTCCGACGTAGTTGCGTTGTCCGCAACTGCACCAGGTTCGGTTAACGACTCTAGACGTTTCTTGCCATGGTAGCGGGTCTTTTGGCCTCATTATTTAGCGCCTGATAGTTGCGTCTGGTCGGTGTGCAACTCCAACTCCGAGTGGTGCGAGAAGGTGGCTAACGGCTTCCGAGACATTCTTTACGTACATTAGCACTCGCCACAATGTGGGGCTGGTGCGGTTCGGTCTCTCCGCCTTGGTTGCGCATGCAACTGTCGACAAAGTAGCACGGGTAGCCATTTGCTCTGAAAAACCATCGAAGGTACTGCAATTTTGCAACCTTGTCTTCTGGTTTGCTGCAGTGGGTCGCAACACGCTGCTATAGTGCCCATACGCAACTGCATTTGTGACTGGTACGGTGGTTGCTGTTAAAGCTCAGTACTTGCATTGTTGTTTTTTTCGCTTTCCTGACTACTTTAATTTTAAGGTCACCACAATCTTTGCGAAAGACGAGGATATAAAGGAAGGCTATCTGGTCGTTTTCTCCTTCCTCCATCGTGAATTGGATACCCGGAAAGATGCCGTTGAGTCGTTTTTTGAATTCCAGCATCTGATCCCGTTCGATGATGACGAAGGTGTCGTCCACATACCGAGCCCAGAAATTCGGTCTGTGGTGTTGAACACCAGGGATTTCAGCCGTTGCAGGATCGCTTCAGCTATGAGTCCCGAGATCGGTTAACCCATCAGTGTGCCTTTCACCTACTTGTATATCCTTCCTTCCAATATGAAGTACGTTTTGAGGCAGAGCTTCAGGAAGTGGATGATTTGTGCGTGTCCGAGGCGATTCTCCATTTCATCGTATTTGCTTTGGAGGAGTAACTCGACGGTCTGGACTGTCAGATCCTGTGGGATGGAAGTAAAAAGAGACGTGACAGCGAAAGATATTATTAAGTCGTTTGGTGGGAGACTTACCCCTTCAAGTTTCTCCAAGAATTGGATTGACGATTTGACTGTGGTATCTGAATCCGCGGTTAGAAATTACAGGCACTGAAACAGCCACTTTGCCAGTCCGTAATTTGGAGTTCCTTATAGTGATACCATGGGCCGGAGAGGAACGCCCACTTTTTGCACCTTCGGAAGACCAAAGAATCGGGCTAGGCCGTCTCTTTTGCTCTGGCCATGCGGCGGTCGATCGGTGATTGCGCACCTGAGTTCTCTAGTGCCAATAACGTCGACGTAATTTCGTGTGTCAGCGTTTTTACAGGGTTGGTTTCACATGGGACGTAGAACTGGTGATCCTCCAGCAAGCGTTTAGCTTTCCGAATGTTGTCTGATCTTTCCAATACAACCGTGGAACGCCCCTTGTCCGCTGGCACTATAATAATATTTTTGTCGGCCTTGAGTTCCCTTAGTGCCCCGCGTTCGACCTAAGGCAGCACTTCACGTGGCCTATGAGCTATGAGGAGGGATGACACTTGGTGTCGGATATGGCCCTTTGTTTCGTCCATTGCTTCCGTCTGGCTGAGGATTGACTCAACTGCCGCAACTATGTTGGCAGGTTTGGCATCAATTGTGTTAAATGAGGCTTCATGCCGCAACACCTACATTTGTTCCTCTGTCAATTCCTTTGCCGATAGGTTATGAACAATTTTGTCGTTTTGGAATGAATGTGGACGGGGCAGTTTACGGAACTTCTTCTCCAGTGCTTCTGCGCGTATTGCCCTCTGTTCGCGGGTTCGTTCGGCCACCCTCTGTTTAAGTATTTGTGTACCGTTCTCGTCCATAAAGTCGCAGCATCTCATCCTCTATTCGTCAATCCTCGGACGGCATTTGTGAAGTCGCGAGTGACAGTCTTGAAGGAGCCCTCGGATCATTCGTCTGCCATGTTGAAATACGCGCATCTCGCCAGTTCTGTGTTCACCGGAGGTTTGTACGAAACACATTTCGGCAACACATTATTGTTGAGACACCTGTGCAGAAACCGAATCTGCGCATAAGTAGACGATTCACGAAGGGCAAATGTTTCCCACCGTCGAGCCGATCGGAGCGAGTCGTGCCCAAACAGATTGCTGATAGAAGCGAACAGGCGAGTTCCAGAAAGTAGCTCAGAAGAAGATGAGGCGATCACTGGAGCATGATATTTATTTGCCTGACGTTTAGGATTCTCTCTAGAACCCATCATCAGAGACAGTTGTAGAAAAGGGTACGTGGGTCAAGCACCTCCGTGTGTAGCATTTTTTATGGGTGCGGATTCCGAATAATGCCAGCTGTACGCTGATTTGGTTCCTGAGATAAGAGTGACTCTACGGGTCAGACCTGTATAATCAGCTAGGTGGTGTCCTTTATGAAGTCTTAGATCATACCATGGAGACATATTTTAAGCTTGCTAGACAATGCAAACCAGAAGTAGGCAATTATGCTATCATTCATGTTAAGAAAATCGGGCGTTGTAGGAAAACGTTTGCTTCTATTTATGGATTCAAAGTAATCCAAGTATAATCTGTCCTAATATAACCGCGCGAAGAATAAAAGGATAAGTCTGGACGATGCACTTTTGTTCACAAATATTCAACTCATTGTCCTCATGATCCGTTCTTAATTCAGGCCATTTCGCTGAATTCCCCTCTCACTGGACTTTGAGTATTGCTGATCGTAGCTGACAAGGCGTTTGTCCGTGACCCAGGAGGTAGGGCGCGAAACAATGCAGAGAAATGACGCAAATGCCCACGTTGCGGCTCATTCGATGAGACTCGGCCACATATTGAAGGTCACAGAGATCCAAATTCTCGCGAGAGGTAACGATCGCGTGAGCTGTGAGTTACCTCAGTCTTGGTTTACGGGATCCCATTCTATTGACAAGAGCAATGACCTCCCCCTTCCATATTTTAGTGCTGAGACTTAGTTTGGCTAAAAAATAAGCCACTCGGGAGCACACATGCGAACACATGATCCAACGCCAATGCGGGTGAGCCAGGAGGCCGAGCAATAATCACGCCAACCTCCAACAGGGGTGGTGGAAGTTCAACAAATAATAAGCCGCATACCGGCTATAAAGCAATTAGCGCACCAGAGGGCAATCATCTTCGATGAAGAGGGAACTGTTCAGTGTCATATGTAGGCAGTAGCATAGCGACTACATCCTATAAAAACTGTTACTCCCTGTACACAAATTACCCGTACCTGACGCTGTCTCTGGAGATGGGTCCGAGATGCCCTCCGAAACGTCGGGTGAATAAAATTCTTGTTCAAACGATCGCGTCTCCTTCTTCTCAATTACTTCCTGGGTCTCGCATTTTAGCTTGGATCGGCAATGTCCACACTCCTACGAAGAGTCAATCAATCTGACTGGAAAGCACTAGCGGAATTCCCCTTGCCACTGACTACCCGATGATTGTTAGCTCGTCGATGCCGAAGAGTTCTACCGTGTGCTCCACAGCAAGGCGGCGCAGGGACGGTAATTTGCGCGTGGATTAATTTTTAAGTAATAGTAAACTTTTGTTTCATCTCCCGCAATCTCTCTTCCCTCACTCACGTGAGCCCCATATTAAGATAGATTTAAGAAAATCGAAGGCGGGACAGGGCGCAGATTGCTGGTGCGATCGGAGCCGCCCCTAAGCGTGCCGCCACACCTGACTTGGATCCCAATGCGTGGGAGTGCCATAAAGGCCGCATTATGAGGGAGCCATTGCAGTCTGACACATCCCACCAGCCAGCCACTCAACACAAACACACACTGGGCCCAAGCAAACTTCCAAGGCAAATTCACCGCCGTCTCCTTGTTGGCATTGTAACGCATGGCATTTTCCTCGGGATTGCACCTTCTGCCCGACGGGACACCGTGATGAGTTCGGCCAAGTAACGTCCGCTTTTGGTAGGAAACCTGCCCCGCCACTTCCAATTCCAAGCACTGTTTCCAGTCAAAACACAAGTTCAAACCCCAGTCTATGGGCAATCCTTTGTGTTGTTCACTTTCCAGGTCAATGGATCTAATCGCAGAAAGTAGTTTTATATCCTGCTCAATGGTCACGCAGTCCGCCTACATTGCTTCAGACATCACTATTACCTCAGACAGACTGACAGTCCCTTGGCAGCCCTACGATTAAGCGGACTTTCCGGTTCACCACAAGCGCGCGCAGCGTTCTCGTCCGGCCTATGAGGCAACTGTAATGTTGTGTGTCTTTATGCGGCACGACCATCACTATGATCGGCTGTGTGACCAGGTCTTATCTCAACCTGCTTGATTTCAACTGGATTGAACAAATTCCTTTGGCCGACATGCTGCTTCACGTTGTGTGCAGCCAGGTGCAGATTGCTGTTGTACCTGCAGTCCCCGCCAAAGGCATTCTCCAACGGTTCGCTGCAATGTTCCAAGACGGTGTGGGCCGTTGCTAATACACTCAAGCCGTGCTGCATCTGTGTTCTGGAAGTCAACCAGTCTTTTGTCCAAACAGACCAGTTCCGTATGCAGCCTTGCCTCTTGTCGATGCTGAACTGAAGAGCCTGGAGGAGCTGGGTGGAAGGGGGTTCTGACACCTGTCCATACGCTGCATGGGCCCACTCCAATCGTTGTGGTTAAGAAGCTAACTGATTCGATCGGTATTTTTGCTGACTTTTCCACCGATCTTAATGTTACGCTGAGGCCGAACTGCTATCTGTTGCCAGTCCCCGCTGATCTGTTTACCCTGTTGGATGGTGGCACTCGCTTCGCCTAGTTAGATGTGGCGGATGCGTGCTTGCAGATATAAGTCACTCTCGATTCACACGAATGGTTGACGATAAATACACACCAGGCTGCCATTTCTTGTCAAGACTGACCCGGCTCTGTCCCAACAAATGATGAATGCAATGCTCTCCAGCATGCCAGGTACGGCTGGGTACCTGTACGACATCATCATCATGGGTCGCAAACCTGCTGAGCCGAAACAACGCGTGTGTGCAGTACTCGAACGCGGGCTGGAATATGGCTTCCGTTTGAGGGCTAACAAGTGCCAGTTCTTCCAAGACTCGATCATGTGCCCCGGATTCACCTTTGAAGACACTGGTTGCCAAACTGATCCCGAACGTATTCATGCCATCCAACGCATGCCTGCATCCTTGGCCTGATGAACTACAATAGCACCTTTGCGTCGTCACTGCATACCTTACGGGCCCCGTTGAACCGTCTGCTGCAGAAGGATGCTGTCTGGTGCTGGTCCTCCAGCCGTGGAAAGACATTTGTCCAGCTTAAGTCGAGGCCGAGTTTGGATCTGCTGTTCACGCGCTATGCTGCAACACGGCCAATCATCTTGGCTTCAGACGCTTCCAATTACGGAGTCGGTGCGGTCATCTCACATGCGTGTTCTGACGGGTCTGAAAGGTGATCATGCACGCATCCTACAAGCCAATTTTTATGGAGAAGAACTATGACCAAATCGAGGAAGAGACATTAGCCCTTACCTTCGGCGTCAAGAAGTTTCACAAGCCGCTGTATGGTCGTCATTTCACGTTGTTGGCGAACCATTAACCGTTCCTGTGAATCTTCGTTCGAAGAAGGGCATTATCTTCTTTTCAGCCAGCCAAATTCAATAATAAACCACTATTCTTCTTGATTTCGATTCCGACATCTGTTACTGCCGCACTACGGACTTTGGCCAGGTTGACGTCCTTCCCTACCTCACCTGCAATCAGCGGAACCTGATGAAAACATCATGATTGCTGCCATTTCTATTGAGGTTGATGTGCGCCGTCAGCTTTCAGACTCCATAAGAGGCATACCTGTTACTGGCACTTAACCCGACGCGCTACCGGACAGGATCCCGTTCTCCGCCAAGCCATGACCTATGCTCAGACTAATTGGCCAACAAATGCTCTCACAGACGAACTTCACCAGCTTTTCTTGCGTTGAGCAGGCCTATCTGTGGTTGATTCCTGCTTCATATTTGAGGACCGTGTGGTGGTTCCAACTTCTCTTTTACCGATATACTACGCCGATTCCATGCTGCTCATCCTAGTACCAGTCGAATGAAGTCCATCACTCGCAGTGTCCCCTACTGACTGGGTATTGAAAGTGTCATCAACGGGCTCATTCTACGCTGTCTCCGTTGCCGTCTCGTAAATCGCCAGCATCCTGGCAACCACTCGAGTGGCCTTGGTCACGTTTGCATATCGATTTCGCTGGGCCACTTGATGGAATCTCATACCTAATCTTGGATGACGCCTACTCACAGTAGTCCGGGACTTCTCCGCTGAATCCAACAATCATATCTGCCACTATCGCTTTCCTACGATGTAGCTTCAGCCAGCATGGCCAATCAGACTTCCTGGCTTCAGATAATGGCATTCAGTTGACGTCGTCGACGTTGGAGGATTCATGCCGCCAGTATAACATCCAACATCTTCGCTCCGCGCCCTACAACCCTAAATCTAACGGTCAGGCAGAGCGTTTCGACGACAAATTCAAGAGGGCCCTTATCGCAGCAGCTTGAGTTATTATCGAAGACCCTAGCGTCGACGATCTTCTGGCCCGGTTCCATATAAAAAGAGAAGTGGAACGCCAGTTGGTAGGATAGTGTAGTCTGTAAAGAACTACAGGAAAAGAGGTTGGAGGAAGTTGGCAGCCGAACGAGGGCACATCTGGAACCGTAAGAACGGTGTCCCCAAGTGTGAGAAGATGGCGAGGCCATGTGCGAGCCAGCCTTGTAAGTGATTGGTTGGTTAGGAAAGCTGGGATTCGCCGTCACTGGTGCACAGGTACAAATAGTTTTAGCGTTGCAAACTGTGCACGGAGTTGAGCCACTACATTCTCTTGAAAGCTACTGAGGAGGGAACCATAGACGAGATAAGCCAGGCATTCCTGTTTTCTTAGTGGACTACTCTGATTCCAGCGTCCCTTGGTAGCGTTCCACCTGCCGAATATTTGATGGGCCGGAAACTACGTACCACTTTCCATGCACGCGTTTCTACCGGTCTGTAGTCCAAAAAGCGAACTTCACCTGCCCCTCGCAACAAACTTCCCATCGGAACTCCTCTTTTACGTTCGTGATTATCGAACTGCCGGTAACCGAACTGAGGTAACCGTAGTATCGCACAGAGGCATTAGGTTGTTCGACGTCTACGTTGGTGCTGACATCTGGGTTTGTCACTACAACCAGATCCGACGGCGGCATGACAGTACCGCAACTGGGTCCGAATCAGAGCCATCACTCACGCTTGACATCTTGCTGGACACCGTCGAAATTCCAACAGATCAGGCGGGTTCCGAAACCAATGCTGAACCTCCTTCTGGTCTACTCTTTCGGTATCAGTTGCTGGCTGCGCGTCCACAGATCGCAAGCTACTCTCAAGACGTCGGACAAGACGTGTGCGCCAAACTACGCAGCCGATACAGGTCAATCCACACCAGAAGTGGTACTGAACCACTTGAAGGGGAGGTTTTGGCAATTTTAAAATTCCCACAGAGTCGGTCAATCTCGTGTGCGCGCTTCCACGCGTACTGACTACCGAATAACAGCATGCTGCCGAGAGCCCCTCACCATTGGCTGTGGCTACAGTGCTCCCGTCAAAGCTTATTGGACCATAGCTGCGATAAGTTGCTCGGCGCTTATAGAACGTTCTCTTGAAGCGGGTAGAGTAGAATATTAGCCAACTAGAACGGGATGCTATAAATACACGCAGCATTTCAGTTAGGACTTCCAAGTTTTTAATACATTTTCTCGTGCCTGATCATGCTCTCTTTCTCTACCTTGTATGGATTGGGGCAACAATCGAGCAAGCATACACTTTTGAGAATTATAAGTAGCAGGCTGGGTTATAAAATTTCATAAAATTTCTTAATTCTAATTCTATTAAAGGATAGGGGACCATTAACTAACGCCAGTGGATCAACCTTTCCATAATATTGCTTACAATACATTAATATTTAGATCAATTGCACAAAATACAGATGTGTTGAAGTCCTGAGGCGGTCTAAGTTGTCTGATTGTTAGAAACAATTTTCCGTAACATAAGCTCTCAAAATATAAAGCACGTCCAGTCAGATGATGCACATCATAGGATGAGATCAGTGGTCGGCGATGTGATTCCAACCAAAGGCACAAGATCTCTGTATAGATGCTTTTTGCATGCAAACACGTGAGGTGTAAGGACATTCTAAAGTCCATCTGCACGCTGCCCGCGTTAACCAACCACGTGGCTTTTACAAAGAACACGCACATCGTCGAGACATAGCAATCAGGGTGCTTAAAACACTGGAAACATGTCGGTGAAGCAATAATAACCCTATGTTTCTTCCTGCTCGAATGTAACTTATTTACAAATGCCTCTACTAAAATATATGCCTGTAACCTTAGTATAAATTCATGGAGAAGAACGGCATAAAAATGACTGGAAGCTCCAGTTTTAGAGACAGATTGATTAGTAGAGCCTGCTCTCCACACGAATCGTATTATTTATTAGTGCCCATATGTTTCAGGCTGCTTAATTTTGAAATTTTGCCTGAAGTTCTAGGAATAGTGGCTACGTATCCAGTCAGTTAATTCAGCATGAATGACCCCAATTCAACGCAGTATCTCGATATCATGCAAGCAGTTTTGCCCAACTGGAAGTTTCTCGTATCCTTAGTCTTCTTCCTTTCACATGGATCCGAGCACCACCTACAGGAACTAATCGAGCAGCTTGGAGACACCGACAAGAGCACACATGTGGCCATTCAAGGGGACAGTCCAACGTGTCCTAAGGGAGCATTTATACTGATGAAACGCATGCTGGATTCCTTCGCTCCAAAGACGAGGACAAATCTCGTGAATTTGGACTTGCAGAAGCATAGTATCAACTTTGAGGACTGGGAAAACATGCTTCAGGAGAAGTCATTCAGCCTGGCCCAGTTAGACGATTTGGCACTGACATTGCACCACCCAAACAGTGCTGTGCTGAGCAAGACCCCCATCCAGTCCTATTTCCACGGTCTCTGACTTCGATGCGTCCGAAGCCACACTGCCACTGGGATTCGGTGTGCTACCTAAGACTCCTACGAGCCTTGCAGAATGTTCGAAAAATGGAGCTTGATGAGCACCTTGTCGATAACTATGGAATAGGTGAAGAGTTACAAACTCTACTATCTATGATAGTGTTATATTTAAACAACCTCAGAATTCTACCTTGCTATTTTGGTTCACTCCTATTTAATCACCTACTGTTTTCAGGGAAAGAGATCTTCCCCAAACTAAAAAATCTGCATTTGGATTGTCTATCAGAAAAAGATGCAATCACTGCGCAGAGAGTACTTACGTTTCAGAAGCCACTGGAGGATGATAAAATCAAGTTTTCAATCATATGGGACAGGGAAACAGACAGCAATTGTTCTTGGTGTTCTCAATGAAGTTCGGCGCCAAACGAGGTGGAGGAGAACGGCATCGGGTTGTCTAACACTTCTACTTCTCAAATACTCCACCACCGCTCTTCATATCCCTATCTCCATCTGCATCTGAATGCCTAGGTGAGAAGGATAACGTTGATAAAATTGGGTTACATATTCTGAGACAATCTACATACTCGAATCTCTCGATAGAATGCTGTCGTCCGCATGGCAGAGTTGACGGTTCCTTAGCGGTAATGAATCTCCTTTCATCCGTCTGCGCTCAAGTCTGTTTGCCTATTTTCGCACACCCGTTAGCACCAAGTATGACCGAGCTCCGGATCTCAGCGGAGTTGTGCTATAGCTTTATTCGCGCCAAATGGCCAGCCCAAGTCAACGGTACTGCCTCCGGAGTGCGGACACTCACTATCTCTCCCGAGCGGTTGCTACGCCCCTTGTGGTCTTCCTTAGGCACCCCGGTAAATATCGGGGATCTTGAGCAGCTGCTTATCCTTTTTCCGTCTCTGACCACTCAGCGTGTGTACATGATGTCTCATTGGGTGCAGGGGATTAAACTACAGCCTATGCGCCCGTTCCCAGCTTCACAGATTGTATCTCCATTCTAGAGCATTTGAGTCAGTTCATGGCCTCCTGGTACAGCTGCGACTCTCCAAAGTGCATCTGATTCTAGAAGTCCTGCTCTCAGACTATCCATACCACATACCGCGCTTTGATCTGGCTGATGTGCGGAACATGCCTGCCCTGCGTTATGTACTGCTACGACTCGGCTCTTCTATTCGACCGGTGTCGGTGTGGGTAGCGGACCTCTTTGAAAGACTATCCAGTCTCGAGTGGCTCGTCTACAATTCACCTGTTAAATGCCGGACCTTCATCTGTAATAGAATGAGTCCCTCGGCCAGCCTAGAGTTTGCGGTATTGAAGACTGACAGGGTTCCTGTCCTGATTCAGCGACTACCTCAGCTGTTAAGTGTCTTTTGTGAGAGGCTCCTGGATTTGTTCTAACGGCGTTGAGAAGCGAATAGTTGCTTATATACTTATATATTTGCATCGACCCTACCAATTTATCACCCAGCAGAAAACCGCTCTCGGAAGCAGATACTTAGTCACCAAACACCCACCAACAGTGTCGCACTGTTTTTTTGTAAATGCATGTATCTGCCGGTTGAGAATTATGACTATGTTGTTTTCATCTTCTTATTTTTGTATGACATAAAATAAGAACACATAAACCATAGACAGACAAGTAATTTTTGGAAATGCCACAGACAACACTGTAGAGACAACAGTCGCCACTCACCTGACTTATGCATTCGACGCACTGAGAAATCCACTGTTCAAGGACAACACTCTGCACCCATCATTAATAATTCTGAATAGAAACAGCCCAACACGAGTTAAATGAGACAGGTGAAAAACAAGATCAGAAACTAGTGATACACGTGAGTCCGCCTGGAGAGGGGTGTTCTGCATGAAAACTAAGCTTGAAAAAGTTACGCCTTATTGGCGAGAATCGGTGTAGGCTTTTGTCCAAATTATGTTCTAAGATTTAATAAACGACAGAACCTCGCTGGTTATGTATGTTTTAGTGAACATGACCTGAATATTTTTTTTACCATACAACAGCTTATATAGGGTATAATTTCAAAGATAGGTTAGTTACATCATAAAGTTCAAATTTAGCATTTTCAATTGCGCACAGTCGAGAGGTGATGCGAACAGAAATTAGGGTAACTATAACATTGGTTTCTGATATCCTTAGTGTACTCACCCAATCATTCCCTAATTTCAGACCAATAAAACCCGCTAGTTGGAACCAAGACTCTTTAAGAGCTGTAGTAAACGTTCTACTATTGAGCCCGGGACTTGTGTCTTCTCATCTGTGATCGGAAGTAGTCGTTGTTATGTTTGAGTGATGATCACACATTTAGCCTGATTACGATATGGAAAGAGACCTTGGGAAAGGCACTAGAAAGAGTTTAACGGCGAAATATGATGGACCATGCTTCATCCGGCAAATAGGGTTGGTTCACTACCATGTTTGTTGCAGCTCCACTTGACTCCAGTCAGCTTTCAGCCAATAAAACTTGTCTAAATGGACGAAGTGTTGTAGAAAATAAATAAAAATTCACGCTTACAGATAATCATATGGAGCAACGAGGACAGGCATTAAAAGCTGCTTCAGTACTAGCATCCGTCGTCTGTGCATCCTAGTCCTTTCCGTCCATGACGATTTTAATCCGATACCATTATCTCGGGTTCCTCGGCCAATTGCAGGTTCCCATTTCTGTCGGTATGGACGGGTAACAATGTGTCCACGTCTAACGCCTTTGCATCATCCACTTATTTTGTGCATTATCCACGTGACAGCAGAACCGATGCCCTTAAATGCTCCTCCTAATGCTTATACCGGAGCCTAGAGCCATGCTGGAAAAATGGATCGAAGACATGAGGGGATCTGTGAGAACGGGATTCGGGAGAGCTATTAACGAGAGGTTGAGCCATTTTCCATGTGTAAATGAGTATCTTTTGATCCAGTACGGCACAAGAAGCAATTCCCGAATTGCTAGTTCAAAAGGATCTTTTTTATGCCTGGAAAACAGGCCCATGGAAAGAGAAGCATTCAGTCACCACTTAAAGCTAATAGGAACTATTGGTTGTAATTAGCTGCTAACTGTAGTCACTAGTCTTCTGCAATTTGAACGTATGCAGATATTCCGTTGACTGGAAACAGGCGACCTGCTTGCAACAGACCAAAAATGCATTAAATAATGTCCGTCGTACGACAAAGACTAAGACTTGATGGTTCGTTCGAGGTGTCCGCCGACGCCCTCGCATCCTTTCACAAGTTGAAGATTGCTTTAGCCGATGTCACTCTTGTGACGTATTCTGTTCCGATGCTACCATCTTCCTGATGGTTGACGCCTCCCAATTTTACGGTCGGCGCGGTCCTACAACTTCACCTTGTAGGTCAGACCAACCCTTAGCTTTCTTCTCACGAAAGTTATAACCTACTGAATAGGGGCTGCAGCGCATTTGGACGGAAGCTTCTTGCCGTCTAACTCCCAGTGAAACAGTTTCGGTACTTCCTTGAGGGCAGGGACTTCACCGTATTCACGGAGCACAAGACCCTTTTCTTCACCCTCAATTCAACTTCTGATAAGCTCAACCCCCGGGAGATTCGTCAACTGGCCCACAGCTCACAGTTCAAATCAAGCATCCGCCACATCGATGGGTCACGCAATGAGGTGACTGACAATCTGTTCAAACGGTCCAATGCTCATCTGCAGCTCACTTCCGAGATCTACTCGCTGAGATGGCTGCTGAAAAGTGCTGTATTGGATCTCCCTTGGACGAGAATGTTTTCGGACTCCAAATCCAGGAATTCTCACTGACTATTGGCAACGGCACCATTATCTGCGCCGTCTCCATCGCCTCCAACCGCCGCTTTGTGCCGCTATCCCACTACTGCCACGTCTTTTCCTTCCTGCACAACCTTTCCCAACCTGGGAGTCGAGCAGACCACAAGCTGGTTTCCGACCGCTTCGTCCGGTCTAAGATGCACAAGGACATGAGAGCTTCGTCACGGGGGGTCTTGGGTGTGAATGTATTAAGGTTCAACAGCACAACAAACCTCCTATCGGAACCTACCCCAGCCCCGATGCAAGATTTAGTCACGTGCACCTGGATATTGCAGGTAACCTGCCTCCGTTCAAGGGTTGTTCCTACCTCCTTACCTGTGTCAATCGTTTTACTTAGTAACTAGAAGCTTTACTTCTACCCGATGTCGCTGTTCCAAAGGTGGTTAAGGCTTTTCTCAATCTTTGGGTTACCCTTTTCCGTGCCCCCTCCACTATCCAGACTGACCACGGTGCGCAGTTTGAATTTAACCGCTTCCAGTCTCTTCTCTCCTTCATAGGCTGTACCCACCTCCGCACGACAGCTTATCCCCCAGCTGCAACCGGGATGCTCTACCGGGTTTACCCCCAGCTGAAAACTTCCCTATGTGCCAGGGAGAACAGGACAGACCATCCCCCTGATCCTTTTGGGCATCCGCTCTGTTCACAAGTCGAACCTTGACCGTTCCTCCGCTGAGCTGGTGTTTGGCACCACTGCTTGAATTCCCGGTGAGATGATTTCGGCAAATCTCTCGAGGTGCAGTAGAGGATCAAACCAACATCCTGCATCGTCTTCGATAGTGTACGCGGATTCTATCCCCAGTTCCGCGCAGGCCCCTTACTCCGCGTCTTATCTCGATAAGGACTTGGCGGCATGCTCTAATGCCTATCTTCGATGTGACCGAGTCCACCGACTGTTGTAACCCCCTATGATGGCTCTTTCCGGGTTATCTCTCGAGAGACGAAGACGTTCCGCATCCAACACGAAACTGGTGAGGAGGTAGTGAGCTGCTATTCCGGACACTCCGCTGCACAAGCCTTGTGCTCCCCTCCCTGCTGCCTCTTCACCTTCCCCACCGGCTAGCCTTCCACCCCGCATACTTCCTCTTCCTCTAAGTCCACACCCTTGAACTGCAACTATCTCCTTATCAACATCCAGCACTGACGTTGCAGGTTACACTCACGCTTCCCCTGTGCACCTTTATATATTGACCGCAGTGGATGTAATGCTCATGTATCTGACCGTTTGTCTACTCATGTTTTTTAGACACAAACCATTCCTTCGGCGTCGTTTTATGCCACCTCCAGTCTAGCCGAGGGGATGTACTGTGGCAGTTCACTCGCATGCTCGCCAGCACAAAATCTTGCTCATATCTTTTTGTTAGCCTCACACTCCTGGTCGTCTCTCTGGTGGGTCCGCGTGAGTCTTGGCACTAGCCTCGCGAGAGCTCAAAGCCAATTAAACTGCACCATTTCACTGATTGGCTGCAGGCGACAACATACACGCACCCTGGTGTCCAGTAATCTCAACGGCGGACACTGACTCCCACTGGCCTGAGGAGACAGCTAGCAACAACTGCTTGCAGAGCCTCTTATAAAATCTCGGACAAACTTATTTGTCTTCTCTAACTTCTTATTTGGGAAATCTTCGTACTGTCGACCATACTTCTCCGAAAGACATGGGAGAATTTGAGAATAGAGCCTGGTGGAGCCCGTTAACGGGGAAGGAGTCATTGACCGCGGACACCCGAGGATCGTTTGATCAGGCGTGGCCCAATCTGGTCCAAAGGAAAGAAGTCCTGAATTTTTAGTTTAAAAGACCTTTATTATGCCTGGAAAGGAGGCCCATGGAAATAGAAACAAGCAGCCTCCACTGAAAAGTGCTCATTACTACTGTTCATAAGTAGTTGCTATCTGTAGTTATTAATCTTCCACCATTCCAACTTATGCAGATATTCCGTTTTCAGCCACCAATCTCAGGAAAGGAAAGATAAGGATCTGAATATTTTGCAAAGGAAGCTTGGTGATTTTGACCAATGTTTCTTGTCTTAACGACATTTTCGGCAACAAAGCCAAGACTTTCCGAACAAACGTTTTTAGTCAGCTAAGCGAATTCTTTCAGTTCGTTTTGATTGTAAACTATAAACCAGAAAATCAGATTCCATTGAACACCGACTATATACTTATAGTCTTTTAGAAGATCCAGTCACAATATCTTCTTTGAAAACCCTGAAAAGCTCAACTTGCAACATGGCGTAGGGCCTCCGTCATACGCGTGCCACACCCACACGGATTCTGCCTTACCCGTAATGAGCAACTTTGACCAAGTATACCACGGCCAAAGTTGTATGAATAATGGCCTATACTTCACTGGTCGCTTTCGCGTATGCGCGTGTGACTAGACACGATAGTTCGACCATCGACTGATGAGATCTGCCGTGCGCCCTACAGCAAGGTGTGTGCAGGTCGGCAGTTCGACCGTCGATTTCGACGAGGTCCACCGTATGCTCCACACCAGGTGGTGCAGGGACGGTGACTTGCGCGTGAATTAGTTCTAAGTGATTGTAGCCTTGCGCTGCAGCTACCGCACTCTCCTCCTCCCCCATCTGAGCCCGGTGTCAAGACAGAGTCAAGAAGACCGGAGATGGGAGAGGGCGCAGGTGGCTGGCGCGGCCGGAGCCGCCCCTGGGCGTGCCACCACACCTGGCTCCGATCCCACGGAGTGGGAGTGCCATAAAGTCCACATTAAGAAGGAGACATTGCAACCTGACTCTCAGTCCGCCAGTCAGCCACTCCACACAAAACACACATTGGGCTGACCACGCGGTCCGAGTTATCCCGTCAGTTGGCAACCTTCCAAGCCACGGCTTTTAGCGCACCGTGATAGGTTCAAGCGCGTCAGATTGTTTATAGTGAGGAAAATACGCTCAGCTCTCGACCTAACTCTCTCCCCACCCCCACAATCAGACCACTGTCCGAGCCGGTCAGTTGTCTGATGCGGAAGCAGGCGCAGCTGCTGGTGACCTCGTCTACGTGTACTACGTACACGACCTGGCCCCCAAACACAAGCACCAGAATTTCACACAACAGGGGGTTTAACGGCTTACATCTCACATGTGTGAGATAGCCAGAGGTCACGTTAAGAAGGAGCCATCGCAGCCTGACTCTCAGACCACCAGTCAGCCACTCCACACAACACACATTGGACTAACTGCGAGGTCTGAGTGTAATTGTCAGTTGGCAACCTTCCAACCGCGGCGGTTAACGTTACCGCACACTCTTCTCCTCCCCCACCTGAGCCCGGTCTCACGACACAGGCAAGAAGACCGGAGATGAGAGAGGGCGCAGGTGGCTGGCGCGGCCGGAGCCGCCCCTGGGCGTACCACAACACCTGGCTCGGATCCCACAGAGTTGGGAGTGCCATAAAGACCACATTAAGAAGGAGCCATTGCAGCCTGACTCTCAGTCCGCCAGTCAGCCACTCCACACAAAACACACATTGGGCTGACCACGCGGTTCGAGTTATCCCGTCAGTTGGCAACCTTCAAAGCCACGGCTTTTAGTGCACCGTGGTAGTTTCAAGCGCGTCAGATTGTTTATAGTGAGGAACATGCGCTGAGCTGTCGACCTCACTCTCTCCCCCACCCCCACCATCAAACACTGTCCGAGCCGGTCAGTTGCCTGATGTGGGAGTGGGCGCATTGGCTGACGGATCGGCGTACCCGTCTTCGCGCGCCACAGCACGACCTGGCCCCCATAACGCACACACCAGGATTCACAAACTCAGGGGATATGGAGCAGCCATCGCCGTCTGACTCCCAGTCCACTAGTCAGTCACTCGACACCCACAGCACATACACTGAGCCGACGGCGTGGTCTGGTGGAAGCGTCAGATTGGCAGACTTCCCAGCCACGGTTTCTCTGGTATACTCTGGTAAATGGTGATTGTGAGGGTGTTGTCGATGCATTGCTGTAGGTAGTGTGTGCTGATGTAGCTTAGCCTCCGGTAGTTTACCGGAGGTTGTCGTGGAGGCGCATGTGTCCTAATAGGCCCATGCGGTGTGTAAATGTGCGGGAGCAGTGAGGTCAGTGAAGGCGGGCGCGTCGACTGTACGTCGGAGCCCCAGGCACTGGTTCACCAGCCTCCGTGCGATGGATTCGCAGGTGACCGACCAGGCCGATGCGTGAGTTGAAGATGCGGGCGCAGTGTGGGCAGGATAAATCCTAAGAGGCTGGGGCGATGTCATTCATGGTAGTGGGGGTGGCAGGGGCACTAAGAATGGCAGGAGCGGAGGGTGTGCATGGTGTATCGGTGTTGTCGGCATTGTGGTGAATTCCGCTGTCATGGATGCGCATGTGACCGAATAGGCCCATGCGATGAGTGAATGCGCGAGGACAGTGAGGGCAGTGGAGGCGACGATCTCTGCTGTGTGATGGTGCTCCATGCACTGGCTCACCGGTCTCTGTACGATGTATTCGCAAGTGACCGACCAGGCCGATGCGTGAGGTGAATGTGCGGTCGCATTGAGTACAGCTTAGGAGAGTTTCCCCATCGCTGATGGTGGTTGTGGTGGTAGTAGTGAAGGCGAAGGCGGTGGTGGTTGCGGTGGTGGGGTTAACAGGCGATGAGTAGATGGATGTGGTTTCTATGATGGTGGGAGTAATGGAATTGTTGTGAGGAGTTAGGGTGGGGGAGTCAGAATGAGGGTTGGCAGAATTTGACGTAGAAATTGGAATTGTCGGATTGTTGGTGCATTGCGTCCGAAGATGTCCAACCAGGCCGATTCGCGCGCGGAAGATGCGTTGACAGCGCGGGCATGTTGGCAGGGCCTGGGCATTGGTGGTGTTGGTCCGGGGCACTGGTGACTTTCGTGCCGCTCTTTTGGCCTTGGCGGCGGCGATCCGGTTGGCCTCATAGATTGCTGAACCAGTCTTCACTGATCTTCTCCATGCCGGTCTATCCTGGGCGAGGTCCTCCCAGGTCGCCGAGTTGATTTGCAGTTGCTTCAGCGATTTCTTCAAAGTGTCCTTGTAGCGTCGTTTTTGACATCCCTGCCGGCGAGAACCCGTAGCGACATCTCCGTATAAAAGTCGTTTGGGTAGTCGCTCGTCGTCCATTCTTACCAGGTGGCCGCTCCATCGCAGTTGCACTTGCCTCAGCATGGCATGGATGCTGAGGATTCCGGTCCGCTCCAGGACTTCCGTGTCCGGGATCCTGTCTTGCCATCTCAGCTTCAGTATTCTGCGGAGGCAGCTGAGATGAAAGTGATTCAGCTTCCTGGCTTGGTTCGAGTAGACGGTCCAGGTTTCCGCACCGTAAAGGAGTGTCGTCAAGACGACGGCCTTGTACATCTTCAGTTTGGTGTTCAGGTGAATACCGTGGCGATTCCACACGGAGGCCTGCAGCCGGCCGAAAGCCTGACTAGCTTTGGAGATCCGTTGGGCAACCTCGTCATCGTTTCTCGTGTTGCGCGACATCGTGCTTCCTAGATAAGCGAAGGTTTCCACGTTTTTGAGTTGAGCACCGTTGACATTGATTTGAGGAGCATTGTATTCCGCGCTGGGTGGCGGCTGGTGCATGACAACCGTTTTGGCTGTACTGATTGTTAATCCGAAATCGGCGCAGCCTTCGGCGAAGAGGTCCATGCTCCTTTGCATGTCCTCCTCCGTCATGGTGTTAAGGGCGCAGTCGTCCGCGAAGAGCATGTCATGGACTGTAGTCGTAGACACGCGCGTAAGAGCCTGCATACGCCGACTGTTGAGAAGGTGCCCGTCAGTTCTGTAGGCGATGCGGATACCAGGCTTCTCATCACGATAAGCGTCCATCAGCATAGCCGAGAACATGAGACTGAAGAAGGTGGGGGCCAGTACGCAGCCCTGCTTCACTCCGTTGGTCACTGCGAATGCTTCGGATACTTTCCCGTTGTCAGTGACGCGCGCCGTCATCCCGTCATGAAGCTGACGCACCATGTGCGTGAACCGCTCAGGACAACCAAATTTCTGCATGACTTTCCACAGTCCGTCACGATTCACCGTGTCAAAGGCTTTCGTTAGATCCACGAAGGTAGTGTATGGGTGAGTTCGCATCTCCTGACACTTCTGTTGTAGCTGGCGGGCGGCAAAGATCATATCGGTTGTTCCGCGGTGTCAGCGGAAGCCACATTGGCTTTCCGGGAGCAGGCCCTGCTCTAGATGACCGTTAAGACGATTGAGAAGGATACGGGCGAAGATCTTCCCGGCGATGTTGAGCAACGAGATGCCTCTGTGATTATCCCAGAGTTGCCAGTTCCCCTTCCGTTTGTAGAGATGGACGATGGTCACGTCTTTGAAATCCTGAGGAACGTGTCCTTGGCGCCACATCTCCTAGAAGAGTGTTGTGAGTTCTGCCATCAGCCGGGGCCCACCGTGCTGGTATACTTCCGGTGGGATTACGTCGGATCCCGGTGCTTTACCGCTGGAAATCTGCTGCACGGCCCGGATGGTTTCTGGTAGGGAAGGCGGCATATCCAGGTCATTGTTCGTGTCCACTTGAGGGAGCCGGTCAATGGCAGCATCGGAGATGGCTGATGAGCAATTGAGGACATTTCTGAAGTGCTCGGCCCAGCGCTTCAGAATTTGGGATTTCTCTGTCAGCAGTGTTGTGCCGTCAGAGCTGAGCAGCGGTGCGGACCCCTTGATACACGGGCCGAAGATGGCCTTGATGGCTTTGAAAAAGTTTTTCATTTCATTGCGGTCCGCATACCCCTGGATTTCCTCAGCCTTTCGGATCATCCAGGCATCCTACATCTCCCGCAGTCGTTGTTGTACAAGGCGCCGGCATCTGAAGAAGGCTGCTTTGGTGGCGTCAGTCCGAAGGTCCATGTAGGCTTTGTGAAGCCCATTCTTCTCCGCGAGTAAGTTGCTGATGTCGGCGTCATTGTCGTCAAACCAGTCCTGGCGTCGACGGCGTGCGCGTCCGAGAACATCGAGGGAGGTGGACTGGATGACATTTCGCAGTTGACACCATCGTGTCTCCACGGTAGCGTTAGCATCTGGAGCATGCAGTTCCTCCAGTTTTTCGGTTATTTGGTTGCTGAAATCAAAACAGTGAGCAGGCAACTTTAATAAAAGAGTATTTAACTTACATGGTGGCCTCTTACCTTGGGGCCTTCGTCGGGGTTGCAGTCGGAGCCTCATCTGGGAGATGACGAGGCGGTGATCTGTCCAACCATCGGCATCGCGGATCGCCTTGGTTACCAGCACGTCCTGTCGATCTCGCCTCCGGACGAGAACATAGTCCGGCAGATGCCAGTGCCGCGACCGAGGGTGCATCCACGTGGCCTTCTCCCGCGTCGGAAGGCGGAAGAAGGTGTTGGTCAGCAGGAGACGGTGTTCCGCACACGTGCGCAGAAGAAGAAAGCCGTAATCGTTACAACAACCGAGACCGTGGGGACCCAGCACTCCCTGCAAGGCAGCGTGGTCCGTCCCGACGCGGGCATTGAAGTCACCAAGGACAATTAACTTGTCCTCTTTCGGCACAGTCGCCAGCAAGGCGTGCAGGTCCTCGTTGAATTTGTCCTTCGCCGCATCAGAGCTCGTCATTGGGGGGAGCGTAGGCACTGATGATGGTGGCGAACTGGTCTCCCCGAAGAGGCAGGCGGAGGCTCATTAGCCGATCATTGATACCCTGCGGCAGACAGGGCAGACGTCCCACGATGTCGTTCCGGATGGCAAAGGCAACACGAGCGTCGCGTCGCTCTGCTTTGGCCGGCCGCTCCAGAAGAAAGTGTAGCCGGCACCCACCTCCTCCAGCTGACCCCGCTCAGAGAATCGGGTCTCGCTGAGAGCAACAATGTCCACCTTGTAGCGCGCCAGTTCCCGAGCGACTAGCGCCGTCCTCCGTTCCGGCTGGTTGCTCCTAGGATTGTCTAAAAGGGAACGAACATTCCAGGCTGCTAGTGTGAGTGGACTCACCCGAACAGCCTGGAGAGTATGGCGAGGGGGATGGGGACGGGGGGTATTGTTGTTAGTTTGCGTTTTACGACCGCGTAGTTTGCGATCTGCGAGCCGCGGCCGGCTGCAGAAGACGTGAGACCCAGCACTTTTTTAGGGCACATTTTCTAGCCCCTTCATCCGCGAGGAGGCAAGCAGTGCTGTCCCTAAATAGGGCTGCTCGGACATCCCAGACGGCTGCCGAACTCCACTATGGGTCACGGATTTGTTTTAGTGGGAGAACGACCCGAGTTAGTCTGTGCAGGTACGGTGACATGCGCGTGTATGCCATTCTACTAATACACTTGGCCGCGCATGCCACCTGCGCCTCTCCCATCTCCGGTCTTCTTGACTCTGTCTTGACACCGGGCTCAGGTGGGGGAGGAGGAGAGAGTGCGGTGGCTGCAGCGCAAGGCTACTATCACTTAAAACTAATTCACGCGCAAGTCACCGTCCCTGCACCACCTTGTGTGGAGCATACGGTGGACCTCGTCGAAATCGACGGTCAAACTGCTACTAATACACTTGCGTGGCATCTACCACACGCTGTCCTCCCTCACATATCTGGGTTCGGTGTCAAGACAGAGTCAAGAAGACCGGAGGTGGGATCGGCGTAAGTGCTTGATGGGGCATGAACCTGTGCCCAGGCGTCCAACCATATCCCCCATGTGTAACGTTTGATAGAAGTGCATATTCCAAATAGCACCTGGCATGCCCTGACATGGGTAACGAGTTGATTCAGTGCATTTACCGTTTGCCATGTTTTAGAGGCACGACAAACAAGGACCATACATGAAGGCGTGGGACAGCGGGCACAGATAAGAGTAACATAACGTGTATCGACAGGCCTTCTGACAGTGGTTTTCCTGGGCAGAATAACATTATTGACAAGGGAGACTAAAATGGCTGTTTCGGGCTTATTATCCGTCATCAACCAGCCATACCCAACGCCAAGTGGTGCACCACGCGAAGTTCGAATCCTCGACCTATTGATTCGAATTCCAACGCCCTAAACATTGAGCACTGGGATCGTCGTCTTGTCATTTGCAATCCAGAATATTAAAAGTAGTGGATAAATGCTCACCGAGCGGTTACAGGACTTAATCAGCTCTATTGTATTGGGTTGGATTCGAATACGGAAGGAGCGGATATCGTTAACCCTCGAATTATCTTCCGGTAAAAGGCCTTTTTTCTATGTATTTAAATATGCATGCAGCAAAAATAATATTTTGTCCTTTTTATATGTCTAAAACCAACACATTTGCTCTCCCGAAAAGTCACTACCATCATTCCCTCAGTACAAGTGGTCGTACGACATGATTCAAAGAGAGTAAGAGGAGGGTCAAAAATTCGTTTCCAACCTCGCATATACTCTACATTACCTACTTGTGCTGTCATAGCGCGAACAGGCCTGTACGCTAAAATAAACTCTGTCAGACGAACCAGCAAGTTCCAATCTCTGGCGTACCACAGACGGGATTAATTGTATTTGAGGTCTTTTGAAAATACCTTACCTGTTTCCAGGCGACAGAATATTAGCATACGTTAAAAAGTGCATCAGACTAATGACTACAGACAGCAAATTTTTATGAAAAGTAGTAATGAGCTTCTTTCCGACGAGGTTGCTTATTTCTTTTTCCAGGAGTCGCCTTTTCATACCTGTCTTCTCCGTACGCATAAACAAGTGTCTTTTAAAATATAAATTCAGGACGGGATTAGGCCACGTCAAATTAAAAGCTGTTCACCTACACGCAGTAATGACTCCTCCACCCAGTAATGGACTCTCCCGAAACCCATTCTCATAGGTTCCTCCATGTCATCGATCAATTGTCCCAGCAGACCGCTAGACACCGGTGGGTACATTGGGAGGAGCACATTAAGGCGACCGTTCTGCTACCAAGCGGATAGTGTACAAGAGAAATGGGGTGGTGCAGAGGACTTAGACGCGGATCCATTTTTGCCCGCTGTTGCAGACAGTGAGAGTGCCCTCCAAGTGGCCAAGCGACCCGAGAAAATGGTATTGGAGCATAATTTCAGAAGATGTACTCCTACATTGCAGGGTTAAAATTGTTATGCAAGAAAAGGACTAGGGGGCAGAGACAATGGATGCTGATGATGAAGTAGCCTTCCATGCCCGTCTTAGTTGCGTGGAAGTTTATTTATTTTGTACAACATTTCGTCGGTTTGGATAAGTTTGATTGGCTGAAAGCTGACGGGAGTCGATTGGAATTGCAACAAACATGGTAGATATGTACATGAACCGACCCTTTTTGCAAAATAAATCACGTTAACTTTTATTTTGCCTTGAAACTCAATTTAGTGCCTTCTCCAAGTTCTTTCTCCAAATTGCCACCAGAATAAACGTGTGATCATCACTCCACATATCTGTAACCACATCCGATCACAGATGAGAGGAAGCAAATCCCGAGCTCACTATTGGAATCTTTATTCTAGCTATTAAAGTGTCTGGGTTTGAGCAGGTGATACTGGCCTGAATTTAGGGAATGGCCGGATAATTAAGGTATCAGAACCTGATTTTGCAGTCAGCCTTGCCTTTGTTGGCAACACTTCTCGACTGTAACAAATTGAATATGCTATAGTTGAACTGTGTGATTTTTTGATTTTGCTCGATGCGAGTTGCAGTATGATGAGAAATATTCAGAGTCTGTTCACTATAAAAACATGCTCAGCGACGAGGGGTCATTTATTAAGCCTTAGACTATACTAAGGAAAAAAAATATTTTTGGCCTACTAGACAGTGAAATCCAGACATAAGCAATTACGCTACCGTTCGTGTTGGCAAAACAGGGTGTTATTCGAAAACATTTGCTACTACTCACGAAAGCAATGTAACCGAAAGCTAATTTCACCTGGTATAACTGCTGGAAAAAAGCTGATGACTGATAAATTATATGAAGTTTTTCCAGTTAAGACGGCACACTGTTGTCTACAATTATTCAACTCACTGTCCTCCTGCTTCATTCTAAACTCAGACCATTTAGCTGACAGGTTTTCGAACTCGTTTTGAGTCTTTCTGACCTTAGCTGCCAAGGCATGTGTCCATGGCCCAGTTGGTCAGTCGTTAAGATTAGAATGCAGTTGATTCAATTCAAAGCTCTGGGTTTTCCGGTCTTGGGTAGGGTTATGGCTGGCTAGTGAGGGCCTATAAGATAGAAATGGTCATTTCTGTCATCATTGTCTTTTAACTTAATATTTCTTAATTTTAATTTTATTTAAGAATAGCATGCCATTATGTGAAGCTATCAGATTGGCCTTTCCACATTATTGCTTACAGTATTTTAGTATTTAGATCAATTACATACAGTACAGATTTGTTGAAAACCGGAGACGGGCTACGTTGTCTGCTACTTCGAAATCATTTTCAGTGCAATAAAATTTCAATCTATCAAACTCATCCAGTCATAAGATGCATGTAATAGGACGAGATAAAGGGGTCGGTGCTGTTATTCCAGCCGGATGCTCAAAATTTCTGGGGGAATGATTTTGCGTGCAAGCACGTGAAGTGGAAGGACAGTCTAAAGTCCATTTGCTCACGAACCAATCATGGTACTACCCGCGTTAACCAATCAGGTGATCCTATCAAAGGACACGCGGATCATAGAGACTTAGCAATCGGGGTGTTGAAACGACTGGAAATATGTCGGTGAAGCAATCCTATTCCTACTCTTCTTCCTGTTCAAATGTAAGTTATTTTTCAAGTGCCACTACTAGAATAAATGCCTGCACAGTTCGCCCGAATTCATGGAAAAGAACGACACTCCAACGCCCTGAAACTTCTAGTTGTAGCGACAGTATGCCATACAAAGACGGTTGTTTGTTTGGCCCCACTCAGTGAGGGGGAAACAAAGACCCCATAAAAAGGGAAAAGAGTTTATCTGTTCGGGGCCAAACGTAGCAGTGGACAGCTCACTATCCGAAGAAGCGGCAAAAATGAATTTACGCCATTATCTCATTCATGTACATCAAAGGCCAGTGAAAATTCAAGCATTAATATAAGAAATATGAAAAAGCTGAATTTGCCGATTAGCCTAATCGTATGCAGCCGATGAACTGAAATCATCGTAAAGACAACAAAACATTTATTGAAAACCTAACAGAACCAGAGCATATAAAAATGTTCCATAAACATGAAAATTAAGGAAATATTAAGAGAAAATTATTCCCAAAACAATAAGTACAATTTATAAGTCAGCATTAGGCCCCTTACGTGTGTTTTCGTGAGCTAATCTGAACACTTGAATCTGACTTTAAAATACCTAACCATAACGTAACTACCCTTACCCTAACCCTAAACCCCCCTACACCTTAATCCCCGACACATACACTCCTTTAGCCCCTTAAACCTAACCCTTAGCGTCTTCCCCTAACGCTTATCCTCAATTTTAAACTCCGAGACCTATAAGCACATATTTCACAAAGTACTGACCAAGTGGGTCCAAGCATCCAGTCGTCGTCATGAGTTTATTATTTAGTCATCCCCATCTGCATCGGGTTGCTTCTTTTTGAATTTTCGCTTGAAGTTCTTGATGCAATAGCTATGTCTCGAGTCAATGAATTTATCATGTATGCGTGCAAACCCACCCAGTATCCCAACATCATGCAACCGGTCATCGCGCGGACTATCAGCTCTTATCTTTCTCTGCGGGATTGTTGGACTTGTCAGATAGCTTTGCCCAGTTGGGAGTTCTTCGTATCCTCAGTCTTCTTCCTTTCACATGGGTCCGAGCACCGCCTACAGGAACTAATCGATCAGCTAGGAGATACCGACAAGAGCACACGTGTGGCCATTCAAGGGGACGGTCCCACGTGCCCTGAGGGAGCATTTATACTGATGAAACTCGCGCTGGATTCTTTCGCTCCAAAGAGGAGGACAAATCTTGTGAGTTTGGACTTGCAGAAGCATAGTATTAACTTTGAGGACTGGGAAAACATGCTTCGGGAGAGGTCATTCTGCCTGGCCCAGTTAGACGATTTGGCACTGACATTACATCACCCAGACAGTTCCTATCTCTGTAATGAGCAAGACCCCCATCCCGTCCTATTTCTACGGTCTCTGACTTCGCTGCATCTGAAGCTACACTGCAACTGGGATTCGGTGTGCTACCTAAGACTCCTACGAGCCTTGCAGAATGTTCGAAAAATGGAGCTTGATGAGCGCCTTGTCGATCACCATGGAATAGCTGAAGAGCCACATACTCCACCATCTATGATAGTGTTATATTTCAACAACCTCAGCGTTCTACGTTGCTATTTTGGTTCACTCCTGTTTAAATATCTACTGGTTTCAGGGAAAGAGATCTTCCCCAAACTAAAAAATCTGCATTTGGATTGTCTATCAGAAAAAGATGTACACACTGCTCAGAGAGTGGTGACGGATCAGAAGTCATTGGAGGATATTCAAACCGATTACTCAATCGTCTGGGACAGAGGAACAGACAGCGATTGTTCTTGGTGTTCGCAATGCGACTCGGCGATAAAAGAGGCCAAAGAGTCTACCAATTTTATTTCGAAAATACTCCACCACCGCTCTTCGCCTCCCCATCTCCATCTGCATCTGAATGCCTTAGGTGAGGAGGATAACGTCAATGCAACCGTGGTACAGCTTCTGACTCAGTCTACATACTCGATTCTCTCGATAGAATGCTGTCGTCCTGAAGGACGTCTTGACGGCTCATTGATTGTCAAGTATCTTCGCTCATCTGTCTGCTCTCGAGCCTGCTTGCATATTTTTGGACGGCCGTTACCACCAAGTCTGACCGAGCTCCGGATCTCAGCGGAGTTGTGCTATAACTTTATCCACACCAAATGGCCAGCCCAACTCAACGGTATTGCCTCTGGAGTGCGGACACTCACTATCTCTCCTGAGCGCTGGCTACTCCCCCTGTGGTCTTCCTTAGGAACCCCTGTAACTGTCAGGGACCTTGGGCAGCTCCTTGTCCTCTTTCCGTCTCTGATGACCCTTACTCTATGTACAAGATGCCTCATTCGGTGCAGGGGATTGGAGGACATCCTATTCGCTTGTTCCCATCTTCGAAGACTTTATCTCCATTCCAGAGCATTTGAGTCAGTTCATGGCCTGTTGGTGCAGCTGCGTCTCTCGAAAGCCCATCAGAGGTTAGAAGTCTTGCTGTTCAATTGTCCCTACGACATCATGCGCTACGATCTGGCTGATGTGCAGAACTTGCCTGCCCTGCGTTATTTGCTGCTACGACTCGGTTCTTCTAGTCAACTGGTGGTGGCGTGCGTAGCGGACCTCTTCGAAAGACTATCCAGTCTCGAGTGGTTCGTCTACATCTCGCCTGTCCAATGCCGGACATTTGTCTGCAGTAGGATGAGCCCAGGGGCAACGCTAGAGTTTGTGGTACTGGAGACAGACAAAATTCCCGCCCTGATTCAGCGACTGCCTCAACTAAATAGTGTCTTCTGGGAGAGGCTTCTAGAATTGGCATAGGTGGCATATTTTAGGAGCGAACAGTAGCTAATGTACTTTTGTCTTTCACTGGACCCTTCCAAGTAATCACTCAGAACGAGGTTGCTCTCGGAAGAAGCACTTTGTTGCGCGAAAAAGTGGACGAAGTATACCAAAGAAATTTTTAGCTGCCAGTTGAGAAGGTTGAAGAAGTTTTTCATCATTTTATTTTGTTTTTATGACAGTAAATAAGAAAAAAAATCACCAATTACTTATTTTAATTGCTCCGGATAACGCAGCATAGACGATATTCGCCCCTTACTTTACTGAAGGACAGATAGTTTATTGCCCTCAATAATAAATCCAATCGAAAACAGCCCAGCACGACTTAAATATGATAGGTGATAGACAACATACGACGCTAGTGATGATTGTGACTCAGCCTGGAGAGACAGTAGAGCAGTGTGGAGTCCAGTCAGGTTTGTAGGAAATTTTGATTAGAGCTCATAACCGGGTAGAAGGGGAACAAGCCGAAGTTGCCATCCAGCCTTGACTCGTCACGAGGAGGGTGCGAGGTTGATCGCGGGGTACATCTCTCTGTAAGCTCTTCCTTATTGCTCATAGTACTATTACCTTTGAATAACATAGGGAGAGAGAGGTCACCTTACGTAAAAGCAGTCCGTAGACATAAAAAGTGGATTCATCGTGCAGCTAATGCCTACCAAAGGCCCGCTTTTTCCTAGCAGGTTCTTAGAAAATAGGGCTGACTTGCAGTACTCATTTGCTCGCACAAGTACGTGCAAGTCGTTAAATGTATTTGCAGAAGGCGTGCAAATGCCAAGCCTATAAAATAGACATACATTCCGCACTTGAACAAATGGTTCCGAAACCCGATAAAATCTCTAAATTCCGCCTAATTCACAATTAGGTTGGCATTCTAAACAGTGACCAAATTTCTGCAGTTTATGTGTGCGGCCAATGCTTTCTAGAGGCGCGAAGTTTGGAAAAAATTTAAATCGCCTTCTACACAGAAGGTAAGGAAACCTCCGTGGAATGACTCCGAATTATTTTAAGCTGTGTTTGTTCTAAAAGGCGAACAAGTAAATGTAAGACATCATAAGGCAAAGGACCTGCGTCTGAGGCGCTGTTAAACTGACCTCGATATGAAGTTGGTGGGTTTAAACTTCATGCGTTCCTACAAACCGCATTGTCTACTGTATAAGAACCAGAACTGCTAAAAAGTGACGGAACTAGTGTGAGTGCGTTGCAACCGATATTTTAGGGTTTAAGAACGATCGACGTGGCAATGACCGCAAGCACCTGCGCACAGCATCTATGCCCAACGAAAAGGCCAGTCCAATCACTTTCCACTAGTCAGTTGTCCTTAGGAGGCCGAAAATGTCATTGGTGGATGGGGCAAGGAGCTTCGTGGACAAGGCAGCTCGTCGAGATGCACTGAATCACCGATTGATATGGAATTTTGAGGTGAAAGAGACTTTTTGAAAACATGCTCATGTGCATGTTTCGAGAACTTCCGGTAGTGTCTAGTATTTGGATGAAGCCAAGTGTTTGAGTGTTGGCATCGTCAATAATGACGTGTCAACTACTTGAAACATTGTAACTAGTTGAGACTGCCTGCAACAAATCAGCCGGAAAAAGTTGACTGGTTTAATCCGATAAATTCTCCAGCTCAGCCAGATTATCAAGCATTTTTTCGAGGAAAGAAATTACCTGATGGCGTCAAAGGTTGAAAGTCCGACATTCAGATGTCAGCAAAAGAGCCCATCATGTGGTTCCCCCATTAGTGAAGTTCAGCGACATGCAATTCGACTCACTGTTACTTGGTGCAACCTTCGTGGTTGTCCTTAATGCCTGTTCCAGGAGATTAAATTTGAATTAAACCTGTAAACTGCCTGCCCATGCATTACGAGCCACTTGCGTCCAAGATGAACCTCTCTATTTGAGTCTTATATCCGACAAGCCTGTTATATCCTTGACTAGTGAGGGCGGTGGAGGTTTAAAATAATAATATCTGTGGACCTAATGACTTGGCACAGTTTTCAAGCTGCTAGTAATATAATTACGAAAAAATCAATACTTAAGTGCATTTGCTTTTAGCATAGCTTTTGGGTGTTCAACGATTAGGTAGATTCGATAATTTCAAAGAATAAGAAAACATAAACTGGAATGGTGATGGCTGGCTTCAGCAGGCAATCATACCCACATTGCAGACTGAGATGAGCCGATGGTCATCATCATTTTCTGGCCGGGTTCATATTCTGCCTGATTGGGGTCGGGAATTTGCACAGAAGGGTAAGAGCCCCGTCGGTCAAAGAGTTGATCTGTCCGCAGGACTCAACGAAAACTTGCTGGTTTGAGTTCTCCCTACATCTTCAATTGCACAAGCTCGTGGGTTGCCTGGATTGGAGCTAGGGTTAACTGACTTAAACTGTGAATAAGATGGAAATTTTCACATTAAACTGTCTGGTCTGTTTCGATGATACATCAAAATCTTCCGGATGATCTCACGAAATTGCCTAACACCCTTCAACCATGTGAGCTCGTCTGCCTTACTCTGTAATAGGGCCGGTGGGATAACTTTACTGTTCGTAAGCTCCAATTAAACTAATTGCTTTTGATCACGTCAAAATTGTCCTTCTGTGTATACCCAAGTAACTTGCAGCGTTTTAGCCGAACCCCACCAACAGCACAAAGAATTTACTCATTCAGTTGAGAACTCTACAGAATCCCATTCACAAGACATCATGGTTCTGTACACAGCTGAGAAGGAAAATCAGGTCGTAATAAACCACATAAGTTTCCTTGCAAATTTGACGACAAACCAGAATATTTAACTCCTTTTTACCAGAAGTACTGATAAGGAAGTCAATCAATGTGTTATGTTGAAAACCAGTCGAAACGGGCAATTCGAAACGTTCGCTAAAAACGTTTTTCGCGTGAATTTCGGTAGATGCGAAGGTCACAAGTATCACTATGCATTATATTATTTTCAAAGCTGTAATGAGCCAGGAAATGTCACTTATACGGAGCAGCCTGCATCGCATGGAGTATTCTCGTTCCCAAGAGGTTATTCAACATTGTTCGAAGTTACTGCATTGCTTACGTTTTCCGAACATTTGGCGGACATTTTCCATTTTGAAACTGATCGAAAATTAACTGAGATTAGTGAATTTAATTGGTATCAGTGAAACTGTGTATTTCTGATTGATAACTGATTGATAAAAACTCCTAATTACTTATAATTCGTACTATTTACTAACCCTGCCTATTCGGTAGAAAGCCACAAACCATCCCAAACCCTGTGTGCTTGGCTAGCCAAGCGCTATCGAAACCTTTAGGAAACATTTCGAGACACACGGAAGGAAAGGGCATTACATTCCGACGTAGTCAGCTGGAAGAGTTATGTCCCCTTCTTTCACTGGATCCTCATCCTTCTCTTTTCCCTACCCCCTCTCCCTTCTCATGATTTTCTCGCCTTTATCTCACAGCTATTCATGCTGGTTAAAAGATACAGAAATCCCCACCACGGCTTATACTAAATGCCCGTCTTTAGATGATATAGACTTCTGAATTGGGATGGCGATGCAGCTAATCCTGATGGGCTCATTGAATGTCTGAAGCATAAATGACCGACCAAGTGCCATCCCTGTATCTTACGTCATTTCCTTCCTTCCTTCCTCATCCCTCCTCCTCCTCCTCCTTCTTCTTCTTCTCCTTTTTCTACAAACTCCTATCTTCTTCGGACAACAGATGGATTTAACAGTAGTTATCTCCAATTTAAGAGTACAGTAAACATTCTAGTTATGGGTATTAAAGCACGAAAGGTAAGTGCAATAAGGTAAGCTTTTTATCACAAAAGCATTATCAGTTTTTTCACCAGTCCACAATTGACTCTTGCATTCCCGCCTAGAACCCGTTAGTGTGATACAGTGGCTACAGGGTTAGACAGCAAGTGGTTGCTACAAGGGTGGATGTGTGTCAAAGGTACTTTCATGGTCAGAAGGAGGAAGAGGGAGCGGGGGTTGGAGACGGTGCCAGCAGGGCGTTCACCTGGTCTCCATTCTCCTCCTCTGTCTGAATCCGACGCTAGTCAAACAATAAGAGATGAGGTCTTTAGCAGAGACCAATAGGTCATTGCATCTACGATATATGAGTAACAAAACTGGGGACTGAGCGGCAGTGCCAGCAGGGCTCCTCGTCCTTTGCTGCTCGGGTGGAGACAAGTCCTCGTCGGAGACGCACCCTCTGCAAGTGTAATTTATGCCTTCCGTGTTGACTGGAGCAAGGCCTGCATCATTGCGGCACTGCAGGGCAGATGCTGGGGGGGATGCACCTGCTGGATGTTTTGGTGGAAGGTTTGCGGAGGCTGCTGATTGGATGAGTGACGCCTGACAAGTGGTCCAGGCTGGTTGAGCTTGTTCGTCGCTCAGCGTAGCGTTGCAACACCTGCTCGAGACGTAATGAGTCGTCCAACGGGATGTCTGAAGCCAAAATGAAAGAAAAATGGAATACTTCACTTTGCTCTGTTTCCACCGGAGCCAATGGCCGAGCAAGATGTTACTCTTGAACAAACGGAAAGATTGCTAAGCAAGAGGTAGCCTTAACGATGCTAGATCGAGACCGTTTTTATTAATTCCCTCATATTTAAAATGCCGACTCTTCGGTTGCGACTTTAAAGGTTGGCATAAGACGTAATTTTGTCCCAACATCAATTTTGCCTTTTTATGGTATGCAGTGTGGTTTACACCTTTTTCCGAGATGATTTCGCAGACACGGAATGGAGTCCCCTGAGACAAGCTTTCTATCTCGGCCTGTATATATTGAACAAAAAATACGTTTTTCGTAAACAACTCCAAACTAGCGAAAATGAAGTGGACATCCTGTCTTTCTAACTCACCTTGCTAGCCAGCAAGAACGACTATCGTACTGCTCTGATTATAGCAACGAGGACTTTTCCAAAGCGTCAGTACAAACATAATTCCATAAATGATCACGCGTCCGCTTCTTTTTCGTCTTCGGTAGGGGATAATGAACACGATAAGATATCTGAGTCACGAATCATCCTTCCTCAGGTGCCCCAACACCCGGGGTTGAGTATGGCTGGCCGATGACGGCTCGTAAGCCAAAAATCGTCATTCCAGCCCCCCTTGTCTTTGTCAGTTATGTCATTCCACGTAAATATATACATATATGACTGACTGATGATGATGTTTTATAAGCCATTCCAGTCGCATACGTCCGTTTTGGTCTATATTCCTAGCCCCTATGCGACTGCCGTGAGAGCTCCAAATTAAGCCCCAAGATGACATAACGGGACAAACCTGCCACTTAACTCGATCCATCAGTGGTCATGTTCCGAGATTGACATACTCACCATCATCTTCTACGTGCAGGAAGAGGCCAAATTCTTTGGGGTCAAATATGTTCATCCGTTGGGCCAACAGATTACCTAAAATTGCGTGTGAAGAGACGTTATATTCAACGATATAAATTCATAAAAGTTATTCCGGCATTTTACATTGGAATACGGACTAAGCGGGTGACAGGAAAATTAATCATGCAACCATCATGGTCGAAAATGAGTCACCCACTCAAGCCTTAACCTTGGTATAAAGACAAACAATGCCAGTTTTAAGTTGGTTTCCAGAAGAAGCGTTAGAATATTATGCTCCCAATTACCCTAGATCTGACTTCCAGCAAGGTCAGCATCCAAGGCTAATCAGAATTGCTACCAATTGGCCGTTATTGCGTCAAATAACTATGCGAATACGCTCTCTCTGTCTTTGGCATCTAGCATAACAGATAACCTTCAATGCCGATTGTCGAGTAAGTACTCGGTGGATATGCCAGCAAGAATCTGAATCAGGTACTCTATTAACGTACGGACTTCAGAATGGTAGTAGTCATATAGTGTGCACCATCCAGTAAAATATTGATTTAAGCATGAACGCTGTTTCTATTGCCTCCCCATAGTTGCCCGAAATTCACACAAACCATTCTGTAATTTGCCTCCTCCTCCTCCTCCTCCTCCTCCTCCTCCTCCTCCCTCCTCCTCCTCCTCCTCCTCCTCCTCCTCCTCCTCCTCCTCCTCCTCCTCTCCTCCTCCTCCTCCTCCTCCTCCTCCTCCTCCTCCTCCTCCCTCCTCCTCTCCTCCTCCTCCTCCTCCTCCTCCTCCTCCTCCTCCTCCTCCTCCTCCTCCTCCTCTTCCTTCTCCTCCTCCTCCTCCTCCTCCTCCTCCTCCTCCTGCTCGTCCTCCTCCTCGTCCTCTCCTCGTCCTCCTCCTCCACCTCCGCATCCCCCTGCTCCTGCTCCTCCCCCTCCTCCTCCTGCTTCTTCTTCTTCTTCTTCTTCTTCTTCTTCTTCTTCTTCTTCTTCTTCTTCTTCTTCTTCTTCTTCTTCTTCTTCTTCTTCTTCTTCTTCTTCTTCTGGCCATCCTCTTCGGTATCTTTCGCGTCTGTGCTAAGCCTGAATAGTATCGATGCAAGTAGCATACTTTTTATAAATTTTGCAGTTCCTGTGAAGATGGCTGCTAGCCAAAATGGACGTTCTAAAATCTGCGTCCGGCGCAGGTACTCCAGACTTACAGCTTTGCCTGCGTTGTGCACATTCAATGTATTTAAATCACAAGGATCGAGAGCTTAATCAAGGTTAAAGTCGAGACAAGTAAATAATTCGGTCCTTATTTTTTTAGGAGAAGGAAACTGCGATTGAGCTGAGAGAAAACCACCCCAAGACTATGCTAAAAGACGATGAAAGGATGACATTCAGGCACATTGTTAGGGAGTGAGTGTGCTACTGTTGGTACTTCTCCTAAGTGTCAGGAAAAATCAGACACTGAAACGAGGGATAAATTCCTCCTTGATGGGTAGGGATGAGAAAATGCACTTGATTTACTTATTTTCTGGATATGTCCTCATTCTATCAGCTTAAAATAGAGATATAATTAATCCCTATCCATCATCACTCTTCCTGTTATCGTAATGAGGGGAAACAAGGAAGAGTATTCACGTCAAATAACTGGTGATTACATCAAATGCTTAGCTGGACGAGGTGGTCATTCCTGTCTGATGACGCCTGGTTTCTAGGTATCAGCAAGGGTTACGCTGACCACTCACCGGCAGCGGTTTCATCTGGCGAGTGACGCTAGATTATTCGAGCTGGCGTGTCCTTCCAAATCTGGTAAGTACGTATGCAAAGCATGGAATTGTTATTTGAGCGTTATAAGCCGTGTTGTGGCTCACGCGGACAACGGCCAAATTTATCCAAAACTGTTCTGACCTTATATTGTTATCAGAATGGGATGATTATGGGAAGATATTGATGCCAATGATACAAAAGTTTCCTTTCTTACACTTCACCACCAAAATTTAAGTCAATAGTATTTTCCCAAGATATTGCTCGGCAAAAAAACTGCCCGGGAGATCAAACCTAAGCATCCAGGTAATCGCAGGAATAAGTAAAGAATAAGGTTGTTCGCTCGCAGGAATTATGGCTATATTCGTCTGAGCTTCCAAACTCTTACTGGAGTCTATCGTCAGAAATAAAAACAGCAACAAAAAACAAGCAACAAACAGCGGTAAAGCAGACACCAGCGACGTCAATCCGGAGTTGACTGCGCAGGGCTCTGTATGCCGGTGCAAGATCAATAAATCGATTGACTGAAGCCCAGACTTCAATCAATTCCCGGCTTGTATTGCTTCTGGTGTGGGCAGCTAATTGTGATAATCCGTCACCCCGTTGCTACTTTAATCTTTGACGATGGACTCCAGAAAGAGTTGGAAAGCTCAGATGAATAAAGCCATAATTCCGGCAACCAAAAGGCCTTTATTTTTCTTCTTCTTCTTCTTCTTCTTCTTCTTCTTCTTCTTTCCACACACATGGAAGGCGAACATTCGCCTCTAATCACAGAAATTACAAATTTCCCATCATCAGTTGATTCCCGTCGTTTACAGTATGTCAGTCTTGAGTAAAGCAATACACAACCTTACAACCGTACGCAGATATACTGAACTAACTTTTAGAATATGGAACAGCCAATTAGCATGGTCAGTTATTGCAATAATGTACAGTATTTCTTAAGGCTAACAACGAGGGGAAATGGAGAGCTCGCAAAACTAATCCTCTTTATTTTTCACTATATTACGAGCTTTATCTGTGTAATGATATTGTGGAATATATTACACCGGAAGTAGTATAGACAGTACGAAAATAGTTAACGACATTTCAGCTAAACAGCATCTTTTCTGATCCCGAAGGGACGGGCACTGCCGAAGACACCAACTAACAGACCCGCCATCGTATCGGACATGGTGCACGGTGTAGATCATAAGAGAGTGAATGTATCGTCTACTTTGAAGGACATAGCAGTTATAGCTTATGGACATGAAAAGTAGGGACATCGGACACCGAAGCGCAGGGAGGCAAGGGCAAACGAAAACAAAACCAATGACAGCTACCCGTTCGTATGAAATGTGAAGCCAAAAAATACGGTTCAGAGAAAAAAAGTGAAACGGTTGCTGGCCTCTGTGGTATTAAAGTCGGCAAGCGGCATCCCATAACTGAATGGGACCGCACGCGGTAGCCACAGGCGGGAAGGAAATCGAGGGATACCCAAGTGGGAAGGAAATCGCGAATGGTACTTAAGCACGAAAAGGCTAAGGGGTGCCATATGAGCCGAAAGCGTATACAAACAAAATGGTAGGCGATAAATAGGCCAATTCATGTTAACCGAATTAAGCGGGTCCGGTTTTACTGTAAACGCAAGGCATCCTGTAAACTACCCAATAAACGAGCATAATCCAAAGCGAAAAAACCCCACAGGCAGCCATATAAGCCCATCCTTCTCTAGTCATAGGCTATTGTCAAAGCGCACTTCAAAAGCAGCGTGATTAGATTATAGTCCACACTAGAAAGTTAGATTGCAACCCCGAACCGCAATCCTAACCCCAAACCCAACCCTAACATTATGATTAACCCAGACCCAAGACCTAACAACAACAATGAAACTATATGGAACATTTATCCTCAAGCTAACCCTAACCCTAATCCTTAAAGTAACACTTAACTAAACTAAACTTCCTAACCCTAATCACTAATGCTAAAATTACACTTAACTCTAAAATTAAATCTAAACCTAAAACTAGCCCTAGCACTAAATGCAACCTTAATCCCAACCCTAACACTATAATTAACTCAGACCCAAACTCTTATCCCAATCCCTAAAACTACCTCTACTCCTAATGCTAAAGCTAACCCTAGCCCTAAATCCAGTTGCGACTTTTGTAATAAACATACCCTTCGCCCTGAACCTTATCCGAGACACTCGCCTCAAACCCCAGTTTTAAGCCCACGAACGAAATCAAACCCAAAACAGCCCTAAATTCGTCTGAACGGCGGCAAAGCTTAATGAAGTACGCCTATGTCCCTAGTGCCTCCCACCCCCTTTCCGAGCACAAATACCAATGGTCATAGTCGCAACTCCAGAAGCCTAAGAGTAACAAGTACAGAAGCTTTGGAGGCCTGCTTCTTGAAGAGGGACGACTGTTGATCCAACCGTGACTGCAAGTGAACAGCCTCAGTCTTCCGCTCATCCGCGGTTTAGTCTCTGTACGCGTGCGCGTGCTTGGCATCGAAATGCCCCTTGAAATTCGACCACTTGAAAGTGCTGTTGGTGTCGTTGCACAATAAGCACAGGGCTTTGTTGCCGCGTTGGACGAAGAATAAATCGTCAGTTCATTCGGGGTTGAAGAAACGACGTTCGAGGTCAACCTTCCAGAGACTGGTAGCTGCACGTTGCTTCTGCTCTTTAGGCATAGTAATTGGAGTTACTGTGCGGGAACTCGATGTTGTAATATGACCATGAAATAAAATTGCTTCGCACGTCCCAGCACACACACGTGCGCCCAACACACGCCTTGACCCCGGTAAGAGGTGAATGAAACCGAGACCAGAGAGTAAACTTGTTTACAACACAACATTTATCATCCCTCCCCGGTCAGGCGCTTCTGTTTCACACAAGCGCCTGACATCAGTTCTTAAAATACACAAGAGCCACAGCTTGAGCTGCAACCAGCAGTAATGAAGGGGAACAAAACCGCGACAATTCAATTAGGCTGGATCCAACAATAATTAACTGGGGGGCGTTAGGCCGGACTGGAATACTAGCTAGGCCGTATCTGGCCTGAAGGTCGGAGTTTGCCGACCTCTGACGTATACAAGCCTGAAAACCGACTGATCGGATTCTGACACGCCTACCTAAATTGCATCCGTAGCAAACGATATAGTAATAAGATCGTGGTCTGACTCATTAGATTCTTGCCATATCGGTTAAGAAATACAGAACAAGGAGGCTAGTACACCGTTTGGCAGTTTCGAAAGTTTTTTGCGTGGAGTTAGTGGAGCTGTATTCGGAATGCTATAGGAGGTCAATAGCGAAAGTTTTCGCGTTGTGAGCCATTAAATGTTAGCAAGTATCGAAAGTACCACCTCGGAGTTTTTTGCGAATTTTCAAAGCATCGATCTCCAATTTATCGGCGATATTTATGGATACAGAGCCTGCTCCAACTTTGAGGAAGGTCATTATTGCGATGAATGGACGACTAAGCCTCCCTATTCGGTTTGCGTGGATGAATTTCATTGTGCGTGAGGCATTCAGTTTTTGGGTCCTATTATCGGGCTTCTGTTGTGTGAGCTAAAGAGGAGGTAGGTGAGCAGACTCTCGCCATCTAAGTAAGTAAATTATTTTCCGTCAGGCAGCTTGGATATTTTTAGCTAGACAAATATAATTAGATTTACAATCTTGCATTATTTTACTTTTCTGCGGGTGGAGCAAGGTGAGAGTGGAAGCAAGACGTAAACTTACACAATTCCCGGACAGTCAGGCTTGGACGCATGGGGAAGTCATGCAACTTGAATTGGCTGACCTCTTCATCGACAGCAATAACGAGAACCAGAGTCTCTAAGTCTTCTAACAGGTCGATAACAGCAGTAGCAGTCCTGCCTGTGACTGAGCCCCGCGAGGGAGATGGGCACTTCTCTGTGTAGGATTTCACCATCTTGGAGGAAATTGGACTGAAGGTGGTTCGCTAGAGGTTCGAGTTAAGGTCAGTTAGAAGGATCTAGAGGAATACCTAAGTAACTATGTAGTATGACGAAGTTATACACGCACAATTAATTCTGGCTGTAAGGATTGACCTCGACGGCGCTGATTACTGTCAAATGCTGAATGCTCACGAGTGATGGCGGCGTTCTTTAGGGCCAAGACAGCATCTGCGATTATAAGGGCCGATGGGAGCATAGGTTCGGTGCACCGCAAGGTACAGGATAGGTCTGTCAGACATCTACACCCCTCGATACTGGCCTGCAAATACCGACGCGATAGAAGACCCTCAATGTATTGTCTTTGCACATCAATCGGGGACAGGGTTTCCGTAGTAGTTGAAGTGACGAGAAGATGTGAGAGAGCCAGAACCACAGCGTACAGTAACTGTTTATCTAAAAATAGGAGAGCAGGAGTAAGGAGAAAAGTGGCTGTATCTAGGATGCGATGATGAAAAAATACTCCGATTGGTAAATTTGAGAGACTTGGATTGATTATTAGAGAAATAAGATGAACTCACCGGAAAAACCATTCACCCGGAAAAGCCAGTGACACGAAAAAATACTACGCTTTGACAGCAATCACCCGCTGTCTTATAAAGGCAACTGTGTTCACACTCTATTTTAAAAGAGTCGAAACATATTGTAAACCGCCAGCAGACAAAAGCGCTGAGTGACTGTACCTTCAGAACATCTTCAGCGCTAATGGATGTCCTACCCATTTTATCCAGAAAGGTAGGCGCCAAACGAACAGACGACGACATTCCTAACATTAATTGGGTGTCTGAGGAGGTTTTGCGACTATTACACCCCCCACTGAACAAGAGCAAACATTCATCGCCGTTTGATGCCACAAAAGGACATGCTGCCGTTCAATGAAACCTCAGGTTTCTATACATAATAAGTTGCAGCGATGGTGACCGCAATAAAGTTTGGGAAAGCAGGCGGAAATTGCAGACCCGCCTACAGGAGTACAAATAGGCAGCTCGGAGGCTAGACCCAAAGTCTCAACTTGCAACGTGCATTGGCCAAACTTTCGATCCTCAGAAAGCTACCATCATAGGTCGGGGCAACTCAAAGACGGAACGTCTAACACTTGAGGCGTGGTATTCCGATGCCAACCCCATCAACAGGCATCTGGACCTTTCTGAAGCTTAAAGAGTCTTGCGTCATTACGTACACGAAGCTCAGGACAAGGCGGCCACGCAGAACTTAAGAAAGCCGCACAGACACAACCCGAGAACGAACTCAACCCAGCGAAGAAAAAGAGCGCAGCGGTCGAACAAGGCTGACAGATGCTAAACCGCCCTCCGGCTCCTCCCTCCCATCGAGGGGGTGATTCATAAAGCACGCAGCTAAACTGCCCGCCAAACATCTTCTCAGAGGCACACAACATAATCGATCAGCCTGAGGCTGACAAACAGGTCAATGCACGCCAATTCCGTTGCTGTCCGATTACAGTAGGTTGCCTAACTCATGCAATGTATCACACACATGCGATGGTGTTATTTTTGTTTGTCGGAATGAACTGATGCACAGAAAGCTGTTCACTAATGAGGAATTCACTTGAGTTCTGTTTATTTGAGGGAAAATGAGGCAAAACATGGCCGAAGCCAAACTTTTTGCTATTCAGGAATTTTCATACGTTATTGAAAGCTACGGAGCAAAACATTTTGCTTCTGTGTGTAATCCAACACCCGAAATATTTATAAAGAAATTTAACAATAGAACGTTTATGATTTCACCTGACATTCAGGAGTAACGTGCCCTACTTTTCTCATCCCGAACAAGATGCATATTCAGGAGCCTTTAACCTGATGGGAATCGTTTCTAATATTTGACTGAAGTTCAGCCTTATGTAGCTTTGGACACAGATTTTTAATCGGTGCACGTCATATAACATAAGGCCGGTCTAAAATAATTGGGGAAGAAACCAAGCTTTGGGAACATTAATTATCTGATTAATGAGCAGGTAGTCTCCAACAAAGCCGAGGTGAATTCGCACAACCAACTCAAGTAGACTTAGCAATTCTAAATTTTCTGCCGTGTATGCCGACGGAAACCCGTACAAATATTTTCTTAGAGGCTTTCCACCCTGACGCATCCGATTTCCGCTTTTATACTTTGGACACAGCCTGCTGTCGACCCCACTCATCATCTTCATCAGCCTTCTCGATTGCATTCTATCCAAGAGGGGGAATTAAAAGGCCTCCTTGAAGTTTTCTTTCAAGAGATGAACAACCCACTGGAAACAGCGATAGTCTTTATCGCAACAGGAAACCCCTTCCTTTGACTAGAACTTCCACCGAGAGTGACCAGCTGCCTGGGAAAAAGTGCGACAAGCTTAAAAGCAGCAGACTGTACCATGTGTCCAGCAGAACTCTGCTTCTTTTCGCTAGAACCTTAGGAGATCGCATTAAAGGCCTATCACCCATTTTCTGGGCGCAGGGCTACAAACTACCTGAATGCGCCTCGCTGTACACTGACTTGTACGCATGAGGAGGTGGTGGCCTTCGTAACATGACGACCTATCCCTCCAGCCCTCGTCACGAGAGGCCTACAGTAGGGGTGAGCATTGGCATCTCCACATTTGTGACAATAAGCAAACGCCCTTCTGCACAACCTCCGCCTTCTACTTTATACTCAGGGCAGAACATATAGGTCAAATCAATAAGACATTCCGTGGTAGTCGCGACGCATGGAAGACCAACTGTGTGTATTTACCGCCTAAGCGAACGGTTACTTCTCTGAGAAGAAGTAGACATGATCGATGGGACAAAAACTTTATTCACTTGCCGTTTCGGATTCCAACTCGAACCCATCTTCAGTGACAGTATCAGATACAGGCAATTACTTCTCTTCTATTAGGGCGCCAACCTGGTTCTTTTGCCGACATAGTATTCGGCGTAAGCAAAAATAGGCAGAGCTTTTTTCAACAATATTGGAAGAGAGGCACTCCTAGCTGGCTGAATTTTCAGAGCAAACGATGTCCATTCTTGGTTCTGTCGCAAAGGGCGTGAAAAAGAGAGAAGCAGTTGTTTCAGGCTGACGGCCCTTGTTGGCTTGATTAGTTGGCCTCTAAATGGACTAAACCCAATGACATCCTAGTATTCGTCCGTTTTGGCTCATACCAAACAGCAATAGGCATTAATTTCTAACAAAAAGACACGATTTTCGGTCGATAGGAGGGAAAGTGTCAGGTGGAGGTGTAGAGGGATAAAACTTACGTGGGGCATTAGCTTGCGGTTGTTGTACCTATAGAGAAAGAGAGAGAGAGAGAGCGAGAGTAAAAGGCTGAAAAGTTAACCATGATCATCATGAATATGCAGTTTATGATCTATCACATGGAATGTACCTACATTTACCAAATAACTCTAATAAGTCGGAGACCGGCTCAAATGCATTAAACAAAATGCCCCCATTCGTAATTTGCACCTCTTAGTTAAATGCATCTGTTAACGAAAAATGAAAATGAATATTAAATTGTTTGTAAGTAGCAGGTTTCCGAAAAGCGGAAATTCAGAAAACTATAATCATGTCACATAATTCAACTTAAGTTTTAGAAGTATAAAAAGCTTGTCTATGCAAACAACTGACTAAATAAAACGGTGTAAGTGCATTTATGTTTAAACAATTATTTTTTGGCATACATTTTCATTAAATATCCTCCAAGAATTAATTTTTATGCGACGCCAAAACAATTATCCATTTTAGACCGATGTTGAAGCAACAGGATTCGACCGAAGTCTAGGCATGTGAAACTGGCCATGAAGCCATCCTAGGGCTTTCAAGCCGCTATCCACTAAGAACATCAATTAATTGGAGCCTTTATAACAGATGCGCACTATCGACTTCGTAAGTTCCAAGATAAATAAAGCACAACACATGCAATTTTACAAGGACCATCTTCATCGTATATTACCCGCTATAATGCTCCAATCATAAAATCCCTATTCCCACCGGTCCCGCATTACACGAGCCTGGGGGTTCCGGCTTTATTGGTGCCGTATATAACCTTTGGTTACTGCGAATATCTTGCCTATCAAGATAAATTTTGTGTGAGGTACTTATTAAAACTTTCAAAATAAGATAGTTCCGAAAAGCATTTACCTCTATAATAAGTGCTTATGTGTCCTTTACCATGTATATGACTCCTGAACTTCCCACCTTCCCCCCTCTCAAAAGTCCTACGGTGGGGGCGACAGCAACCCCGTAGGCGGCCCAGGCTAACTTGGGTCGTTCTCCCACTAAAACAAAACTGTGACCCATAGTGGAGTTCGGCAGCCATCTGGGATGTCCGAGCAGCCCTATTTAGGGACAGCACTGCTTGCCTCTTCGCGGAGGAAGGGGCTAGAAACGGTGCCCTAAACAAATGCTGGTTATCACATATTCTGCAGCCGGCCGCGGCTCTCAGATCGCAAAATACGCGGTCGTAAAACTCAAGCAAACAACAATACCCCCCGTCCCCTCGTCACGCAACACGAGAATCGATGTCGAGGTTACCCAACGGATCTCCAAAGCTAGACAGGCCTTCGGCCGGCTGCAGGCCTCCGTGTGGAATCGCCATGGTATTCACCTGAACACCAAACTGAAGATGTACAAGGCCATCGTCTTGACGACACTCCTTTACGGAGCGGAAACCTGGACCATCTACTCGAACCAAGCCAGGAAGCTGAATCACTTTCCTCTCAGCTGCCTCCGCAGAATACTGAAGCTGAGATGGCAAGGCAGGATCCCGGACACGGAAGTCCTGGAGTGGACCGGAATCCTCAGCATCCACGCCATACTGAGGCAAGTGCAACTGCGATGAAGCTGCCACCTGGTAAGAATGGACGACAAGTGACTTCCCAAACGACTTTTCTACGGAGATGTCGCTACGGGTTCTCACCGGCAGGGAGGTCAAAAACGACGCTAGAAGAAACTTTGAAGAAATCGTGAAGCAACTACAAATCAACCCGGCGGCCTGGGAAGACCTCGCCCAGGATAGACTGGCATGGAGAAAATCCATGAAGACTGATTCAGCAATATATGAGGCCACCCGGATCGCCGCCGCCAAGGCCAAATGAGCGGCACGAAAGTCACCAGTGCCCCGGACCAACATCGTCGATGCCCAGGCCCTGCCAACATGCCCGCGCTGTCAACGCATCTTCCGCGCGAGAATGAGCCTGGTTGGACATCTTCGGACGCAATGCAACAACAATCCGGCAATTCCAATTTCTTCGTCGAATTCTACCAACCCTCCTTCTGACTCCCCCACCCTCACTCCTGGCATCAATTCCATTACTCCCACCATCATAGAGACCACATCCCTCTACTCATCGCCTGTTACCCCCACCACTGCAACCGCCACCACCTTCGCCTTCACTACCACCACCATCAGCGATGAGAACTCTCTCCTAAACTGTCCTCAATGCGACCGCACATTCACCTCACGCATCGGCCTGGTCGGTGACTTGTGAATCCATCGTACAGAGACTGGTGAACCAGTGCCTGGAGCACCAACACACAGCAGAGATCGTCGCCTCCACTGTCCTTACTGTCCTCGCGCATTCACTCATCGCATGGGCCTATTCGGTCACATGCGCACCCATGACAGCGGAATTCACCACAATTCCGATAACACCGATACACCATGCACACCCGCCGCTCCTGCCATTCCTACCGTCACTGCCACCCCCACTACCATGAATGACATCCCCCAGCCTCTACCAATTTCTCCTGCCCACACTGCGCCCGCATCTTCAACTCACGCATCAGCCTGGTCGGTCACCAGCGAATCCATCGCACGAAGGCTGGTGAACCAGTGCCTGGGGCTCCGACATACAGTCGACGCGCCCGCCTTCACTGCCCTCACTGCTCCCGCACATTTACACACCGCATGGGCCTATTAGGACACATGCGCCTCCACGACAACCTGCGGAAAACTACCAGAGGCAAAGCTACATCAGCGCACACTACCTACACCAATACATCGACAACACCCTCACAATCACCATTTACCAGAGTATATCACGGTTTCCTAGGAACCATGGCTTGGGAGTCTGCCAATCTGACGCTTACACCAGACCACGCCGTCGGATCAGTGTATGTGCTGTGTGTTTCGAGTGGCTGACCAGTGGACTGGGAGTCAGACGGCAATGGCTGCTCCATATCCCCTGAGTTTGTGAATCCTGGTGTGTGCGTTATGGGGGCCAGGTCGTGCTGTGGCGCGCGAACACGGGTACGCCGATCCGTCAGCCAATGCGCCCACTCCCACAGCAGGCAATTGACCAGCTCGGACAGTGCCTGATGGTGGGGTTTGGGGAGAGAGAGAGGTCGACAGCTCAGCGCATTTTCCTCACTATAAACAATCTGACGCGCTTAAAACTATCACGGTGCGCTAAAAGCCGTGGCTTGGAAGGTTGCCAACTGACGGGATAACTCGGACCGCCTGGTCAGCCCAATTGTGTGTTTTGTGTGAAGTGGCTGACTGGCGGACAGAGAGTCAGGCTGCAATAGCTCCTTCTTAATGTGGCCTTTATGGCAATGTCACTCTGTGGGATCCGAGCCAGGAGCGGCTCCGGCCGCACCGGCCACCTGCACCCTCTCCCATCTCCGGCCTTCTTGACTCTGTCTTAACACCGGGTGCAGGTGTGGGAGGAGGAGAGAGTGCGGTAGCTGCAGCGCAAGGTTACTATCACTTAAACTAACTCACGCGCAAGTCACCGTCCCTGCACCACCTGGTGTGGAGCATATTGTGGACCTCGTCGAAGTCGACGGTTGAACTGTCATATGGCCGTTTGTGTCACATTGGAGGACTCACTTGAACAAAAAAAGTTCCTTTTCCCCCAAATGGATATCCACGAGGAACAACAATGAGGAATGTGTTTTTTACCAACTGAAATAATTTCTTTACTAACTTTGACTTACGGTATTCTGCAAACAACTTTTTTCTTAAAGAAGCGCAAATTAAGTTAGGGACAGCTACTAACGTAGAACATGGAGGATTGCGGCTCAGATCTGTTAAAAATTTGACTGATAAATTATTTATAAGCATTTTACACAAACTAAAAGGAAATTTTATGGGAACGGGCTAGGCAAATAATGTACAACTTTTTTGGTGCTCATAATTGATTACCTCAATTTCCCACATCAATGTTCATTAATTACGTTATAACCTGCATTTTTGAAGGATAAATATGTATGCTGTCATTTTCTCCGACTTTTGAACTGCTGTCAAAATTACTTAAGCAGTTATGCGTGAACAGTGAATAAGAGCAGACGTGATAAAATGACTATGGAGCAGGGGGGGGGATGTAAACTCACAAATTCATCGATCATTTTTAGAATCTTGGTGAGACTAGTGATCTTCTTTTCCGGCCGAAATGTGCGCTGCGTATCGTTGAAAAGCCTTACAACGAGGTCCAAAAGATGAGACTTTACAAGTTCCTGTTCGTCAGGCTAAAAAAGATATTTCCAAATGCGAGTAAACGAGAATAAAGTGCTTGCAAAAATCAGGATGAATTAATAATAGTTTGATAATAAAGCATGATTATTTTGAATCCGGGCGAAGATTTCTTTCTAATGATGATACGGAAAGGTCCAAGTAATCATGTTTGACTTATTCAACATCGTCGGCTCATTAGAATCATATTTCTGCCTCATTTTTGATTGAATTTCACAAGTCCACAACAACAGCAATGATGGCAGAGAGGAAACCAAGTCACGCGAAAATGCGAGTCTCAGGAAGTAATTGAGAAGATATAGACGTGATCGTTGGGAAAAGATTTTTCATTTGACCCACTTGTGAAAAACTTGGCGGCCTCAGTGGGATTCAAACCCATGCCAGCAAGGGGAAGGCTTTAGTACAGCCAATGCTCTAGCTAACTGAGCTACGAGGCCCCACCGGGAGCCTTGAGTTTAATCACACTTGGGTCAAGTTACCCGCCTAGCCTACTGCAACGTATGGAATCCAGCAATTATGGTACAGTAAGCTGACTGCCCATGCAGGATTTCCTAAGCAATCAATCTAGAATCCACCAGATGACTACAAGGCGCAAGTTACTTTTATTGGCCTGACGTTTCAGATACACCCTCGAACCGATAATCAGAGACAGCATCAGATAGGAATAAATCGTACACGGGGAGTTGCAGTATTTATAGGATCCACTCCCAATGCTACTGCATACCTATGAAAATAAACGGCTCCATCCGTCATCGATGATGGTTGCCCCCTGGTGCGCTAACAGCCTGATAGCCAGCATGCGGGTGGCTGCCTGCTGAAATGTCATGACCACAGTTTTATTTTGGCATGATGATGGTTCGGCCATCTGGTTCCTCGGCACCAACATTGGAAAATGTTCGCACGCTCCCCGAATGGCTAATTGCTTCGGCCAAACTAAGTGTCCGTGCACTTGTTACTTGACTGAAAGGCCTTGGACCATTACTCAGACAACTCACGGCTCGCGCGATTGTCACATCTCGCGAGAATTTCGCGCCCACTCGAACTTGAATGTGTGCTCTGGTCTCGTCGAATGAGCTGCAACCTGAGAATTGGCATCATTTCTATGCACTGCAGCCACGTGTTTGGCAATTCGCGTCCGGAACAGTCTTTGAGTTTCTCCAACGTAGCTGCTGTGCTCCCAAATGCACCAGATCCGTTTAACGACTAAATATGTCTTGCTGGGGCAAAGGGGCAACCGCCAGCTTCTGACGCATGTGGCTTAATCCTTCGCGTGTAAACCACTGTTTGTAAGATAAAATTTCCGCATTAGCGTCAGTTATTAGAAGACACAAATGGAACTTTCGACTCGCAGAACTGCAAATTTGAGGTAAACCTGAGTGCAAACGATGATGTTTTCAACTAGGTCACTTTTGAACGCCTTTCCTCTGCCTTTGGTAATTACGGGATAACACGAATAAACGTTTGTTGGCCGAAGTGCGGGATTTGCTTTATTGGATGCCAGTAAGCCTTATATGCTCCAAGTTTCAAACTCTATCTATTATTGAGAGAAAAGTAACCATAACTGACGAAAACCCAACTTTAAAAAGTACACAATTTCGAATTTATTCCGGTTGGTAAAACGAATGAAACTTCGGAAAAAATCACATTTTATCAAAAATAGCGAAGTTAAAATAAATCAAAGGAAGTAGAGTGCGTCGATACAATTCGACTAAAATAACATTCGCTTACACTGCATAACCGGTCGTACTCCTTGAGGACGTGTTCACTAAAGTAGGCCGCTGAACGCGCTGTTTTTTCCCTTAAATTGTAAGGAAATATGGAAACACGAGATAAAATAATTTTTAAAGAAAAAAGAACAATGCAGTGGTTCGGTTAGAAAGTTTGGCGGGGCTGACAACACTGCTGAAATTTGTAAATTATTTTGACATTACTATTGACATTCTTTTCAGTAGGCATATTTGTGTTATTAAAAATAAAGTTACAGTAAAAAGGCATAACGGTTTAGTTTTCTTTCAGTGCTAGTTTCCTATATTAGGCTACAAACTTGGGTTTGATTTAAGGGTTGAGGGCGGGAGGGGGCTGGCCATTGCAGTTGACACAATGACTGTGTGCATAGGGTTCGCGCTGAGTGGGGGTGTGAGTTAGGGCGGGGTGTTGGGGACTAGGCTGCTTGTGGTTCGGTTTCGGATTTATGGTTAGGTTCCGCAGCTAGAGAGCAGCATTAAGATTAACGTTAAAATAACGGTTGGTTAGATATTCAATAATTCCATATTGCTATAATCCAATGAGTAAATACTTAATTAGCAATCATAGTTGATTCGTTACAGTTTCGCAAATTTATTCAGTTCTTGGTCGCTAGCGCTTCGCTAGAGATTTGCTGCAGGAGCGGGACAGCCGGAATATGTGTTCCTAGCTGCCATTAACCAAGTATTCTGTCACACGAACTACAAGGACTTCCCTCTGTGACCTAAATTCGTAACATCCAATCTGGCGAAGCCCTGTACTCTGACTATTATCAAGATCTAAGTGTGTGGACAATAACCTGTATTGAGTCGGCAGATGTAAGAATTGATCGGTTATCACTGAATCATAGTCGAGACCAAACGCATGCTCTCACCACTGCACCCATAAGGTGGTAGACAATAAACAATGGAGTAAGCGAGAACACAGCAGTCTTACTAAAAACGACGGTCAACGAAATCACTATTTCTGGTGTTTCTGGTGCCAGCAGCCAGTGGTACTCGAAATTCAGCCGGCATATCCGAGGCTTAAAACGGGTTAATTGATACTAAGCAACACACTCACCACTGCACAAAGGATTAGCAAGTCCAACTTTCTTCACGTCAGCCAGATATAACGCCTAAGAATCAACTATTTTGCCAAATTCAAGGGTGATATGTGACACGAACCTTTCCTTCCTGAAGTCTTCATGGCACAAATGAAGTTTATGCTAAAGAGAGGACCGAGCCTCATGCGACCACAGGACTACGCAATTACTCAATAAACTGATGCTTTGGTTTTGCTGTCTGGAGGTTTTTTATGCCTGTACGCCGCCTTAGTCCAACATAGGAGACGGCAGCACGTGGAAATATAAGCACCGAAGGACGAAACTTAGCATCTCCGCCCTCATCTTAACGTTGGGATAACACATAACGCTGGAAACATACCCAACAAACTATCGAGTGATGCCAGAGGGGAGTTATTTGAAATGTTTCTTGCTGATAGTAATGTTCGTTTATCGTAAAACGCACAAAACAACGGGGTTTTGCCTATGCTCTTAAGTAGAGTAAGAAATTACTCGGATGTATGAAAAGGTCCGATTTCGCCTGAATCTGGCCGACTTTTCTTCAATAAAACAGACTTTAAATGCAATATTTTATAATATAAGGCTTTTCGAGCATCAAATAAATTCAGCAAACAAAAATTAGCCTAACTAAATATATTCCAAACTAACCACTCAAATTTCGCTCAGGAAATTTCCGAAGTAAGGTCATCTACTGTACCTGATAAGATATTCCATAATCTCCTGCAGCAGATGATGATGAAGTGGGCGAAGAATCAGTTCTTGGATCACCTTCTCCAGCTCTTTACCAACGCTCAAATAGTTGAGACCCCGCAGCTCTTCCCGTTCTGCTTTCAGGGCCACGTCAATGCCATCAAGAGGGTTGTTTTGGAGGTAATTTATCAGCCCGCTCATAAACTGCCGCACCTAAAAGGAGCCGCAGACAACAGAAAAGCGTAAAGGAAAACAAATGAAGAGCTGGTAAACTCTTTGCAACTTAGGCGGAATAATATAAACGACAAAAACAACGGCGACTGGAATGGCCATTTCTGGCCTATTCGTCGTCATCAGCCAGCCATACCAAATCCTAGATGTTGCGCCACCCGAGGCTCGACCCCATGAACCATTGATTAGAAGTTGAACAATGTAACCATTGAGCCACGGGTTCGTTATCTTGTCAGCCCCGATCGGGAGCAACAGGTCGCGGGGTCGAGCCCCGGGCGACGCAACACCTGGGGTTGGGTAAGGCTGGCTGCTGACGGCTAATATGTCGGAAATTACCATACTTGTCTGTCTTGTCTTTGTCGGCAATGTTTATCTGCCAATAATACTAGCCACTGTAGCTGCTGGAGGGGTTCGAGAGTGAACCCCAAAGGTAGAGCAGGACTAGTGAGTCACCAGTCGCTGAATGCCCATCCACCAATAACAATATTTGAAAATTCCTAGATGGCACTGGCTTCATTTCACGATTTTTGAAATATTAGCGCATTCAGCTTCTCTCTTAAGTCCTTGATCAGTGAGTAGGCTATGGTGTTTGGGTCAAATTTTTTGCATTGGCGTGTAGGTGGTACGAACTCGCACGCTATTGAATAAACGAAATTCTAGAGGTTTTTATGCACATATAAGTTGTGAAAATTTTGAGTGCTCTATGTGAGTAACAGCAAGCAAGAAGATGAACACGTCTGTTTTAAACATACCCAGCCTAAACAATTTATGGGTACGACGATGACGCTATGTGCTTGTCAAGTAATGTAAACGCTCAAAGATGTCAAATCTCCTAAATTTCGAGCACCCTTTAAGATCAACTGACCCTGGAAAAGGAACTCGTGGCAAGCTACGGGACGTAAAAACAATAATACTCATATTCCAGAGGAGCATATTTTTGTAGTTCACGACCGTGGACAATAGAGCCCGAGAATTAATAGGCGAATAAGCGGTGGTGTAAGCGTGTAAACTATGGTTATGCATGTATCTAGAGATCTAATCTCATTTAACAAAATATCGTCCGTAGATTGGATGTTCATTTGAAGGGGTTTTCACCATTAACACAACGAACCTTACATCAGTCAACACCTAACAAGCCTGTTTGTGTCAACGTTCTATGAAACATCATACACTGGAAGTACAGAACCAGATGTCTTAAATCCTTGACGCTTCCATGAAACCGATCGATTTTGTCAGTCCTTACCCTTTGAAGAACTTATTTTAACTGATGTGATTTAAAATACGAATTTGCAGGCAGTTAGCATGTGCGCTGCTCACCCCCGCAAAGTTAGCCAATAATCGATTTCCCATGGACTACCTATTCACATCCTTTGCATCGAACAAAACTAACCACTTAATCTGATAGGAACATCAAATCCGCAAATGAAGGACCGTGTAAATGATTGCCAACTTCTTTTAGTCAAAGTTTATGCTCGTAGCACTTGAGGAGTAAACTGGTAGGTGCCAATATAAATTCTTAAAGTAAAAAAATATTCCCAAAGAACCACGTTCGCCGCTATGTAGGACGGCCGGATTCCTTCCACGTAAGCAAATAAAACTCACACCCTGCATCGTTAAGTGGGGACTGCAATATCCTCTCTGTTTTGTGCAGTCAATGAAAGTCAGGACTTGCTTTGAAAAGGCACACTCTCCATCATTAGCGAGCCTGCAAATAAGGACAGATATATTGTTACTCAATCTTTAAATAGTATGTGGGGTTTTCCAATATATTGATGTCGGTGAGCACCACATCGGACATCAAAACGTCCAGAAATAAGTATATATATATATATATATATGCACGCATGAAAAATAAGTCTATAACCCACATTATCAGCCTGGCTACGATTTCAAATACGTGAAATCAGCCGCAAACCTTTATCCCGCTATCCCACCGTAGATCACTCGGGCGCCATAGGTCCAATCAATAATACGTGGACATTTCCGGCTCGTTGGTTTCTTCATTTTCCGTGTCGGCAAATTTTGTCATGTGTGACAGAGTACAGACTTGGAAATAAGATTTATATAATTTCGCCCAAATAAAGCTCCCACAAGCTCTTTACCTCTAAAGTTCTTCCATCTACTTGACACAAACCTAGGGTCCGACTGATGGCGCTTCTCAACAGAAAAAACTAACAGTGCAGAGAGAACACGTTAAGCAGAGAGTAAAGTATGGAGGCTAAGGAGACGTTTTGATAAGATATGGAAAGAGAAAACCCTCCACCATAATACATGTGGCCTTGCGTCCAAATTGTTCCATTAGAAGTATTTTTTCTAATATAGACTACGAATACATAATATTTAGCAAGATCATAATATGCGAAATTTCCCCTTTGAAGAAACACGAGTCATCGGCCAAGCCAATGACAAGACGGCCAGACCGGTACTCGAAAGTTGGTTCTCAGTTTTTTCCGAAAAACCTCCTCAAGTTTTGCATTATATCAACTCAGAATGCATACCACCTCTGATCTACATACACAGCTTCGCATTTTCCCACAACCCAGGGTTTGACCCACGTAGGCGGCCGAATAGCGACAGAAATAATTAATCGTTCAATGCACCATGCTAAAAACGATGGAGTAAAATTTTAATACGCAATCCTTTCTCGAACCCCAGCCGGCACCCGAGTCCCTTTATATCGAAGTACTTTAAAAATGAATATGGAAATCGCAATAAATGAGCGATTAACGTGCGGGCCGCAACCCTAACCATACATCTAACGATAGACATGACGTAAATAGAGCAAAGGCGACCGCTAAACCAGCCAACTTGTGTACAATTCGTTTAGCTCCGCTTAATCCTGAGTCAGCGGAGGACCTACGGACTGCCTTCTAGGCGGACGTAGCACTTGATTGATGAGTGAATGGACAACTGTAATTTCGTAATCAGTCCCCCATGGCGGAATTAGTTCGTCATGTCATTGTCAGCCGACGGTTAAGCTAATAGGGTTAAGAGGCCAAACACATTTTTATATGAGCGGGGGGCTCCTTCGTAGCATAACAGACTCTAGTCTAGCGAATGATTTGGTTCAATTTACGTCCGGTACCGAGTTTGAGACAGGCACGATTTTTAACCAAAAAGCTCACTAATAAGATCGTGATTATTAATTTTTTCAATGACTTCTAAAGTGCACTATTTTTCCGGTCGATGTGATCAATGTAGAGGTATTTGCGAGTGCAATAGCCAAGTAAGGAGGGACTCACGCATGTACAAAGTCCCGTATGTGATGACCGGATCTGTTAACATTTTGTTCCTCCGGTGTCGGTGGAAGCGGAAACGACCTTACCATGTCCGCTTTCTCCATCTCATGTAGGCCGCCTACATCCTCCGATAGGAAAGGTATGTCCGGCAAGAGCCAGATCTTGTCCGGTCTTCTTGCCGGTGAACTTATTACACCACCCAGTGCCGCTTTTGTACCTGGCCCCACAGAAGTTTCACCGCGCGGCGTGGCAACCTCGATCTCTTCGTATAAATCCACGTCAGAGGCCTCGTACTCGTTACTGACTTGACGCTGCTGTTGCTGTTGTTGTGCGTTTCCCATGTTCATCTTCCACAACTTCATTTTTCCTAGAATAACTTTACCGATGCCTGCGTTCATCTCTTCATGCAGTGTCTTCAACGGCTCATGCTCCACAAAGCTCACCTCGCAGGGGCGATCCGGTATGTGAGTAGTTTCGTGGATTATGAGCTCGTGCGGTCCCGCTTTTGGCATCAGTTTTGGCACAGCGTCTATTAAAGTGGGGGAAGAGAGGGGAGAGGGGTGGGAGTAATGAGGTGAAGGATTTATGTGCGGCCAGGTAATAAACGCAACAAACGTTTTTGTGAATCATTTATGTTGGTGGTAGAAATGATCCAAATCCCCGTGTGTTTACTGAGGTTTCTCCATTGTTTCTGTTTTTTTCGGAACCGTATCGGATTATACGAAGAAGGCAGCCAAGTATATGAAGGAACACTACTGGCAGACTGCTTCGGCTATCGATGTTTGGAACGCACAAAAGGATGGTAGGCGGTCCCGCGGTTATGTCCGGTGAAGACCAGTCTAGATAACACCAAGGCACCAATAAAATTCGAGACATAGAGGTCAGTCAACTGGAGATCTGTCTAGTGCTTCACTAAGGATCGAGGATCAGATTATAATAGCTTCTTCGATATGTGACATGCAAACAAGGTGCCCACCTTTTCTGATGCCACGGAGGTCGCAATTCCAGTGTGCACCGTCATTTTCGCAGGGCATCTAATCCAACGTCCCATGAAGGGTTGGGTCCCGAACTGCCACCCGTAGCAATGAGTTGGGATGTAAGACCTTGACGGTATACTTATTAAAATATGGCGTGGCTACGGTTGTTCCGATGTCATATGAGCAAGCATATTGAATGTTCTACGGAAATTATCATGCATTTGTATGTGAAATTGTGCAATATGTTTTTATTGAGCTTATTGGATAACGAAAAGTTTATAACTAGTTTAGGATCTACATATGCGTATCTTCTTGCAAATTACAAGTGCTTCTACGTGCGCTGTGTTCAGAAGTTTCCGAATCTGATATAGCAAGAATGGGTCGCAAGCATTCAGGTTCTGGAGCCGACCCACCTGAACAGAATATTTGCAATACCGAAGCAGATCTAGTTTTAAATGAATAACTGGGTCATTAGAGCGTTTGGTCGTTGCCACTCGAAACGAATTTTATATGAAAAATTAGCTGTAGTTTACCACGAGAAAATGTCCTTTGTTTACATTTTTTGCTTCACTTGAGTGTTTGAGAACCACTTGAAAGTCTGGGAAAGCCTAGAAGCGAATGAGGACCAGAGGGATATTCTGCTGATGCAAGCGAAGATGCGAGTCAGAGGAAGCGGGTGAGAGGAAGTCGATGCAATCCCTGGAACAAGAACTTTATTCGCCTGACGTTTCGGATTCACCCTCGAACCCGAAATCAGAGACAGCATCAGCATTTGCAGCATTTAGAGGATGCAGGCTCTATGCTACCGTACACATATGAAAAGCTGCGCTGGTTACCACGTTGTGGGGCATTTGCTTATTGGCTGGTATTGGGGTCGTTAAGCCCTGAAATATCCTCACCCGTGTTGGATGTTGGCGTGATGATGCCTGGGCAATCATGCTCATGTCCACTGGCGTTGGAAGCTATATTCGACTTCGCGCTTCCCAAATAACTAATTACTTTGGCCAAACTGAACACTGAACAGCGGGTGAGGAGGTAATTGTACTTGTCAATAAACTGGGGGCCAATGAACCATGGCTAAATCAGCTCGCAGCTCACGCGATCGTTGCCTCTCGCGAGAATTTAAACCTCGTTAAACTTGAATGTGGCTGGGTTTCGTCTAATGCGTCGCAACTTGACAGTTGGTGTGATTTCTCCGCTCTGCCACCACGTGTTCGGCCATTGTCGTAGGTGTACGGTAGCATAGAGACTGCATCCTATAGATACTGCAACTCCTTGTACACAGAGTACCCGTACCGGATGCTGTCTCTGATGATGGGTTTTAGCAGGAATCCAAAACGTCAGGCAAATGAAGCTCTTCTTCTAGCAATAGCGTCTACTTCGTCTCTGGAGGGCCTGCTGTAAAGCCCGGAGCAATAACATCTGAAACCAACCGAATTCACAAAGCCAGAGAGGACCTATAGAACGCATGAATGGAATATATATGAGCAAATCTGTTATTAAGCTACTCCATTCCACGTGTCATCATTGTCTCTACGTAGCCGTAATCTAGTTTGGTTTTAGTGAGTACCTTTACATTCATCGCAACAACAACAACAACAACAAAAAAATATGCTAACCTTGAAGAAACTACCTCCAGTATCCTCGCCCCTGCTGTATAGAGAGAATAAAATATGCTGAAAGCGCTAATTTTTCACCCGAAAAGGAGCAATGCTGTGCAGTAAGTGACCTATCTCCTGAAACATCAACTGGCTTTTTCAAAGCTTCTGATCACAAAACGCTTTCTTTTCCCTATAATTTTGCACTCAACTTGCCATTGCAAATGCGTTCAACCTTTCCCGACCAAAATCAATAAACCTTTTGGTTAAAGAAAATAAAATATTTCTTTATGTTATTAAGGATGCTTCGAATAGGCTAATACAGTTTTGCAATCGATATTTCATAAGGAGCATTAAAATGGGTAGATACGATACTAGTTGAACAGAAACAGTAGATTTCCTATCCAAGGGAATGTCAGTAGAAAGTCTGAAATGAGTTTTCCATTCGAACAAGTTACTTACGCACGGTTGTAAGATTAATTATCGCGCAGCTTAGTCTCAAGAGATCTTAGTCACGTCAGGATGTCGGTTTTTCAATGAGCTTTTTTCTGACCTTCGCAAAAAATATATTTTGCCTTTCGTAGTGTGTATTTTCTCATGGATTTTCAATCGTCTTATAAATTCCAACTTATTTCACAGAAGGCATGCATAAACATATTCTTTTTGGCACCCGTTTGGTAGTAAATTACGTCTTCTTCGATGTTTTTACTCGAAAAAAGTGTATCTTTCCTTCTCAAGGTCATGCTCGCTATGAAGCCGTCGGGTTGAATTCTTTTCAAACGGTTGGTCAGTTGGGTTTCAACCTTATCCGTACGATCCTTCTCCTTTTCTGTAAAGGCCTTAGGTGAATTAATCGAAAGTAGATCTATACTCGCCCAATTGTCTTTAGAATTTTTGAATGGTTAAACAGTCCAAAAATACCGCAGTGTTAACGGCTCTCGATGGGTACCTACGCATCAACCCGAAAATTGTTGCTGCAAGAATACGGCCCAGGTTTATCGGGAAATAGATCAAGAGAAAAGAGAATGCAAACTGCTATTGGAGCGCAATGCGGAGGAGTAGTAGAATTATCACCTGTGATACCTTAAGGAGATACGCAGAAAATGAATTGGAAAGCCCTAGCGTAGAGGGGGTAGAACCAGGGCGTCCCTTATGCCAAGGTACAGGCATACTCAATCACCTCGATCACATTTCCCGATAAATCTCAGCCATACTTTCTCCGCCAAAAGTTTGGTTTTGATTCATAGGTATTCATTGAGCGCCGTTAATACCACGGGATATTTGGAATGCTTTAGCGTTGCGAGAATTAACATTCAAAATTAAAAAGTCAATTTGGTGAGCATGCGTCTGCTTTCGATAAACTGACATGAGGCCTTTACAGAAAAGGAGATGGATCGTACGTATAAGTTTGTATAACAAATTGCCGACTGGTCGAAAAGACCTCAAACGGACGGCTTCGTAAGCGAACATGACCTAGAGCGTCTCTATCCTATCGGCGCGCATATACCGCGACTATACGGCTTACCAAAGATCCACAAGGATATTACACCCGTTCGTACCATCCTAGGTATTAGGAACTCACCGTACCTTGCGCTAGCAAAATGGCTAGTGGACAGACTTAAACCCATGCAGTATTAGTTAGCACCACATGGCTACCGAGATACCTTTGCATTTGTTGACGGTGCGAAAGACCTCGACCTGAATGGCATCGTGATGTTTTCACTGGATGTTTCGGCTCTTTTTGCGAACATGCCAGTCACAGAAAAAGTCATCTAAGTCTGTAAATTCATTGATTTCAGGCAGCGGGATATAGGAATGCCAGTGAATGCGCTCAAGGAATTGATATTAAGACGTGCAATTCCTATTTGACAACAACCTGTACAGACAATTGGAGGGAGTAGCTGTGAGCTCACCTCTTGTCCCGCTTCTGGAAGATATATTCACAGGCAAGCTGGAAGCTTTACATCTTTTTCAGCAGATAAACACTGAAAGTTTACGGGCACTACGTGGATGATATATTTTTTGCGGTCACATATGAACAAACTGATATTTCAGCTCTAATGGATACCATAAAACAGGCATCCCCTTCAATCCAATTTACATTGCAACAAGAACAATCCGGATCACTCCCTTTTCTGGAGGTCCTTCTGATTAGAATGTCTGACGGGATGAATCGGCGTAGTGTTTATCGTAAGAGGACATAGTCCGGGAAATATACGCATTGTGGGAGTTTCGTATCGCTAAACTGTAGCCGAAAAATACCCTTTACTTGAGTACAAAATTTGAAAAAAAGACGGAATTTACTACCATACGGATACAAGGGTAAAGATTTTGTGAATTTTTCTATAAAATATACTTCAATTAATAAGGAAATATGAAATCGATAAGAAAAAGACATGCTACTAAAGTGTTAATTTTTACATAGTATACGTTTCATAGGACATCAGAAAAAAGCTTGGTTAAAAGCCGGCATGCTCTGTGACTTAAATATCATGAGATTATTCAGTACGATAATTAACATTACAACCTTGCGTAAGTACGCTTTTCGAATCAAAACACATTTATTGTTTACATTGACGATGTTGGTCCGGGGCACTGGTGACTTTCGTGCCGTTCTTTTGGCCTTGGCGGCGGCGATCCGGGTGCCCTCATAGATTGCTGAATCATTCTTCATGGATCTTCTCCATGCCAGTCTATCCTGGGCGAGGTCCTCCCAGGCCGCCGGGTTGATTTGTAGTTGCTTCACGATTTCTTCAAAGTTTCCTTGTATCGGCGTTTTTGACCTCCCTGCCGGTGAGAACCCGTAGCGACATCTCCATAGAAAAGTCGTTTGGGTAGTCGCTCGTCGTCCATTCTTACCAGGTGGACGCTCCATCGCAGTTGCACTTGCCTAAGCATGGCGTGGATGCTGAGGATTCCGGTCCGCTCCAGGACTTCCGTGTCTGGGATCCTGCCTTGCCAGCTCAGCTTCAGTATTCTGCGGAGGCAGCTGAGATGAAAATGATTCAGCTTCCTGGCTTGGTTCGAGTAGACGGTCCAGGTTTCCGCTCCGTAAAGGAGTGTCGTCAAGACAACGGCCTTGTACATCTTCAGGTTTGTGTTCAGTTGAATATCGTGGCGATTCCACACGGAGGCCTGCAGCCGACCGAAGGCCTAACTAGCTTTGGAGATCCGTTGGGCAACCTCGTCATCGATTATTTTATTGCGCGACAGCGTGCTTCCTAGATAAGCGAAGGTTTTCACGTTTTGAGTTGAGCACCGTTGACGTTGATTCGGGGAGCATTGTATTCCGTGCTGGGTGGCGGCTGGTGCATGACAACCGTTTTGGCTGTTATGATTGTTAATCCAAAATCGACGCAGCCTGCGGCGAAGAGGTCCATGCTCTTTTGCAGGTCCTCCTCTGTCACGGTGTTAAGGGCGCATTCGTCCGTGATAAGCAAGTCATGGACTGTAGTCGTAGACACGCGCGTTGAAGCCTGCATACGCCGACTGTTGAGAAGGTGCCCGTCAGTTCTGTAGGCGATGCGGATACCAGGTTGCTCATCACAGTAGGCGTCCATCGGCATAGCCGAGAACATGAGACTGAAGAAGGTGGGGGCCAGTACGCAGCCCTGCTTCCCTCCGTTGGTCACTGCGAATGCTTCGGATACCGTCCCGTTGTCAGTGACGCGCGCCGTAATCCCGTCATGAAGCTGACGCAGAATGTGCGTGAACCGCTCAGGACAACCAAATTTCTGCGTGAGTTTCCACTGTCCATCGCGATTCACCGTGTCCGAGGCTTTCTTTAGATCCACGAAGGTAGTGTATAGGTGAGTTCGCATCTCCTGACACTTCTCTTGTAGCTGGCGGGCGGCAAAGATCATATCGGTTGTTCCGCGGTGTCGGCGGAAGCCACATTGGCTTTCCGGGAGCAGGCCCTGCTCTAGGTGACCGTTCTGACGATTGAGAATTATACGGGCTAAGATCTTCCTGGCGATGCTGAGCAACGAGATGCCTCTATGATTATCACAGAGTTACCGGTTCCCCTTAAGTTTGTAGAGATGAACGATGGTCGCGTCTTTGAAATCCTGAGGAACTTGTCCTTGGCGCCACATCTCCTGGAAGAGTGTTGTGAGATCTGCCATCAGCCGGGGCCCACCGTGCTTGTAGAATTCCGGTGGTATTGTGTCGGATCCTGGTGCTTTCCCGCTGGAAATCTGCTGCACGGCCCGGATGGTTTCTGGTAGGGAAGGTGGCAGATCCAGGTCATTGTTCGTGTCCACTTGAAGGAGCCACCCGAGCAGCCTGGGGGGTATGGCGAGGGGGATTGGGACGGGGGGTATTGTTGTTTGCTTGAGTTTTACGACCACGTATTTTGCGATTTGCGAGCCGCGGCCGGCTGCAGAAGACGTGATAACCAGCATTTGTTTAGGGCACCTTTTCTAGCCCCTTCCTCCGCGAGGAGGCAAGCAGTGCTGTCCCTAAATAGGGCAGCTCGGACATCCCAGACGGCTGCCGAACTCCACTATGGGTCACAGTTTTGTTTTAGTGGGAGAACGACCCGAGTTAGCCTGGGCCGCTTACGGGGTTACTTTCGCCCATATCATAGACTTTTTGAGAGGGGGGAGGCGGGAAGTTCGGGAGTCAGACATACCGGGTATTGAGGCACACTCAACACCGGAGACCCTCATCTGGTTTAATCTGGCGGTCGTGACGGTTTCTCGGGGTGTGGCCGCTGGGAAGAACCCAACTTCGAGGAGCCACAGGTGAGAGTTGGGTACCAGTTAGAGGCGGCTACAGGAGCATTCACCACCTGTACGAGAAAAATGGAGCGACCAAGTGTTCTCTGTGTGGTGCTACCCCTTACTAGTACTCCTACACCCCACAATTAAACATAGCCATGCAGAGGCAGCCCTCACCACCATATTTTATATTTTTTTCAGTTCCGCTAAAACTGCACAGGATTTCAAAGTGGCAGTATGTCACGATTGCAGTAATTCTTTTATTGCCACGGCCTCTTATAAGAAAGGTGTTAAGGTACGTTAGGGTTGAGTTTATCGTTAAGGTTAGGGTTACTGATAATGGTAAGGTTAGGATTTATGGTGCACTTAGGGGTAAGATTAGGGCAAAGGTTAGGCTTACTTTAGGGCTAGTGTTAGTATTAGGACATGAAAATAGTTATCCCGTCCTGGCAGGGCTGCCTTTATTATTTAGCGGGGCGTTCTTATTCCTGTGTCCCGCTGGTGAGGGGCCATATAAGCAATCCTTACCGAAAAGGCTACTTAGTATTTTTACACGAAAGTTTTTAATTTATGACAGCTTAACACATTAGTGGAGGAACACGCACCAACTAAAAGGCTATCTTCCCTCTTTCGGACTTACAATGGTGCGCAAAATAACTTTTTAATCAAAACTCTGATAAGGCCGAGCATGGATCAATATGGGTTTATGCTCCATGCCAAGCAGCATTGAAACCGCACTTAAGCACTCTTCACTCTTGGAGAGCTTAGTTAAAATTGTGGTCCAGATGTAACGAGATTCGGTGAGTAGAGGGGTCGCAGTGGATACATTCTCAGAGTTGGTTTTCTAACCATTTATAGCACAGCGGTCTAGCAAGGAACCTATCAGGAACGAAGGCTAACTAACTAAAAAAAGGTGTATAAATAACGAATTCTTGGCTTTTTAAAATTATCTTTCTGATAAACTTAGCAGTTTTGTTGTAAACCGATGGCTTGACTGCATCCGATGTTTTTCAAAAGCAGGAAGTTCAGGTCATGTACACGAGATAATAGAAAAATACTGAAGTACTCAAAAAGACCTACACTGCGAATCCCTCCTTTCGTCGAACTGATTCACTGGGATCTGAGAAAAGATATTGACCTTTCGCAGTGTTTGGCAAGCCGTCAAATTGCAGGGCTACAACAGTAAACATCAATCTTTACTGAGATTTTCCAGTGACCGATGAATACGAAATAAAACTTTCAAAACAAAAAAGATGTAGTATGCCTGCAGCAACGCTACACACAGCGTCCGAATCCCAACAAAAATCACACTGGAAAGATCTATGAAGCACAATCTCTGACCTTCGAATATACGATACTGGGTTTTCAACCCTGTTAGACTAACCCTCGGCCAGTCTGCCCATAGGATTCGCGTTAAATCCATTAACTGGCAGCTTATTGAAACGAGGTCTCCAAGCCAATAAATATTGCGGAAAGGAAACCACAAGAGGCAGCAACTATCCGATTCGAACGGAAAACATTTAAAGGAATATACTGACGATGCGCTTTAAACCGAGTCCGACTTTCCATCTATATTTCCGGTAAACTTAATACAGGTTGGGGAAAAAAAGAGTCATAGGCTGGGGCAAGAAGATTATAAATCTAAGTTTTGGATGCCTTATTGAATTCATAATCACAAGTATTACCAAGGTCACGAGATTCAATGACCAAGATTTAAAGCTGGACCACTTTCATCAGCCGGCATTCAAAGCGCGCAGCTAAGTCATTATCAAAAGACAGACATCTGGAAAAGATATATAAGCTAATCACTTTGCGGCCGACTGGCGATAAATGTGTGTAAAAAGCTGACCTGCACGTCATAAATAATGAGCTACAAGATATATGTACTATTAAAACGCCAAACGAGTTGCATATAACCGTTGTGCCTGTAAGTGATAGCGCATTTAATGACACCAGTCCTCAAGAAAGACAAAAGCCTTTGCTCAGAGCGAACTTCGGCGCTAATCATTATACATGCGTCTTTGTTGAGAGGTACTCGAATGCCAGGAAGGAGTCAGAAAAAAGTCCTACCAGTATCCATATTTGAGAGAGATTTCCGAGGTTGTGCTCAGGTTCCTCATGCTAATAAAAAAATAGGAGCCCCCATAAGCCTGACTCAACCCTTCATCAACGGACGATGCACCCAAAAGACCCGACCGCTAACGAACTAAATAGGCCGTCTTATTTGGGACACAACGCGAACTTGGGAGGGGGACACTTAAAAGTAGCGAGTAGATGACTGCGAATGCAGATACATGACCATCGGTTGGCCATTTTGAGATTTGATTTAAAGTCACAGATGACAATGCATGTTGTGCAGACGGGGCACATCCTCAACTATTAGGTCCTTGAGATAGTGGGTCGAGATGAAGATCACGCATTAACACAGCTGTAAGAAGCCTGACTGTCAACCGATTGTTTAGGCGAAATCGCTTAGACATCTGTGCACTGTTTCTAGCTCTAATATGTACTTGAAAATATTCAGTCGAGGTTTGAGTATCGCTTTACGGCCTAGGAAAACGCCATTGCCGCGGCCGGCTGCCGAACAGGAACTGTGTTACACACACAGCTAGAATTCACGATGTATATATCTCACAGGATGCGCGTGCAGTCATCACATATTACAGTGTGAACTCTCTCCGAAGGCGGGAATTTAAATGTCTCAGTCAAAACCTCTACTGCTTTTCATAGGCTACCTAGGAATCGTATTTTCGGAGCCGTCGTACCCCTTAGCTCCGGTGGCCACCCTTAATCTTAAATATAGTGGTGCTGGTTTTATTGTCAAGAGTATGATTGAATGAGTATTGCAGAGAGAGCGAAAGAGATGACCGGGGCACGAAGATCAGCTGTGAATTGTTTAGTAAGTGTTTCGTGTTCGCCTCAATCTACCAAAGGCTGGGCATTCAGACTAAGGATGCAAACCACCCCAGTAACTGCCTACGCCACGAAACTCCCTACAGTTCTTCGCATGTGCCGACTCTATAAACTGCCCAAATTCATTACCTTCCCTGTATATCAAAGTATTCCTTGAGCTTAGAAGTTAAGTAATAAGAACATACCTCTTCCTCCGCGGTTTGTATGCTCCTTTGTAAAGCCTTTGCGGGCATGAGAATGCCGATGCACTCCTCCTTGTCGTACGAAGCTACGGAGCCACTGCGTGGCGATTCCAATTCTGACGAGGCACTAGTGTACAGGGGCCCTTGAATTTCACTGCTACCACCCACAGCTGTAGCCGTCGGCGTTCGCGACACCACTGACTCCTCCATACCAAAGCTCATCAGTAGTCCATCATGCATCGATCTTTCGTCCAGGGACAGGCTGAGGGAGGATTTAGAACCTAGAGCAGTGGTGGTAGCGGCTTCGGCGGCGTCGGTGGCGGTGGTGGTGATGGTGGTGGTGGTTACAGGTAAAACCGGGCTAGTGATTGTCGTTTCAACCGCTGCCAAAACTGCGTCTCTGCTGCCAGTCACATGATGGTGCAGGGTTGCCCACCGTGCGCGGTCAATCGATTGATTCACGTAGGATGAAGTGGGGCTGTTAGCCTCTGAGATTGCTTCATCGCTCGCAACCTGGGCCACTAGTGGTGGGGGCAAATCCCAGGGGTAACTGAAAATTGTGCTGTCTTGACTGCTTCTATTTGACGCCGCAGTGACTGTTGCGCCGCCACCAGCGGGAGTCCCACCCCAAATGCCACTGTCACTCGGGGGGTCACCGCAGCTACTAGGTGGTGTTTTCTCACGGTCTTGCCTGTAAGCGGCAGCCCCGCAGTTGACAGGAATTTGAACTTGTGGCGCGGCGATCAAGCTGAGATGTATTGGATTCGTCACATCCTCCTCCTCCTCCTGTCGGCGATGGAGGGCTTCTCGACGGAAGTAAGGGAAGAAGGTGGAGTGCGGGAGGATGAGGGATTGCAAAATGAAAGTTTGGGCGACTACAGTAGCAACGATGGTTCGACCGTCAGAGACGATGGCATTCGCAGCGTGCCCCAGTGGGTGAGTGAAGCAATGATAACTTGGCAGGGGATACGGCAAGGTAACTATCACACTTTATCATCCCTCACTCACCAGGCTCCGACAGTGGTTTTAGAGGTAGTGGTTGACAAAACCAAATGGCCTGTCTGCGAGTGTCAAACACTACAAGGTTTACAGTGTACCGAGAAGAATAGAGTGCTTACTTTCTGAGCAGCATTTTAGATGTAAACTTAATGGGGTGCGGAAGACCAGGAAGAGCGAAGCATGCTGACTCATAAAAGCGTCCGTTAAACTGAACGATGAAGACCACAATTCATTTGCTATGGGCTTTCTGTCGATGAAAACGGACTAAGGATCACTGAAATTTTGACCTAATAGCTAGTTGCTGCTTCTGTGGCAAAGAGAAATTTGTTAATTTTGTGAGATCTCTCTTTGGAAATCTGCGCTGAAGTAGGTTTAGATTGAATTGCCTCGGGAGCAGGCGGGGAGAATATTCTCCCAGGAGAATTCAAGAAAGCTGGATTTACTGCGGTTCGGTTGAGACGTTGGATCTCCTTCTTTACCTACTAGTCCTTAAGAACCGATTCTCAGGCAAACAACATAAGCTGCTGACTGGCCTTGCAAGGCTGTCACGATTGCGTGGTTATTGCTAATTCTGTAGTGACCCAACGCCGTGTGCATGTTGAATGATGAACCCGACCACCAACGAACTAAATAGGCCGTCTTATTGGGGTCACAACACGAAATTCGGAGGGTAACATTAGAAGTAGCCAGTAGACGACTGCGAAAGCAGATGCATGAGCATCGGTTGGCCCTTTTTTAGATTTGATTCAAAGCCACAGGTGGCAACTCATGTTGTTCAGACGGGGCACATCCTCAACTATTATGTCCTTGAGATAGTGGGTCGAGATGAATATCACACCTTAACACAGCTGTAAGAAGCCCGACTGTCAATCGATTGTTCAGTCGAAATCACACAGTTTTCTGTGCCCTGCCTGGCCGATCAAGATACTTGAAAAGATACATGCGAGGGGAACTATCGTCAATTATCTCTTTACGAAAACGCTGTTATCGCTTCCAGCAGCCAATTAGGTGAGTGTGTCGCTAACCCCCTTATAATTCACGAATTACACATCGCGCAGATATGCGCGTAACCAGTATACATTATAATCAGTACTATGCGCAGTATTTTAAGGTAAGGATTCGAACACACTACTTGAGCCTTTAAAACACACATATATAATTCTCATTATTGTGCTTTAAACCTTTGTCTGATAGGCAACTAAGTTTAGCATTCTGCCAGCAGATTAAACTCCCAATATCAGCAGAGGAGGCCACAGTTCAAATGCCCATGGAAGTTTGTTCCAATTCTTACTGTGGGTAGGTTCCTTAGTGCACAGGAGTGATTCATGTCACCGTCCATGCATCATCATATTTCATATGTAACAAGGGCAGTTTAGCATAAGCTGGAGCAACTGCACCTTAAAGTACTTACTAGAAATAGAGTGATCAGCTTGCGAGATTTCATCATCCAAGTTTGGAATCCTCTCCTTGGAAACTGGGCACCAGGTGCCTGATTCATCCGGATGAGGCAGTTGCAGGGAAATATCGTCACTGCTCTTGTCGGAATTGCTAATTTCCTCTTTCAAATACATCTGGATATGTCATTGGGTCGAAAAAATAAAGGTTTAAGTGATTAAAACGCTAACATACGCAATCAGATCCTTCACAAGGAGAAAATTTGTCTGTTCTCTGATAAAATAAACAAGTCTAGAAGCCTAGGCCTCCAGGTGCTGAGAATATTTTCGGAGTGAGACACTAGTAGCTCTATCAGACTGGGCCTGACAAAGGGACCTGCGTCCTCATTAGATAAATCGAGAGTGATCTCTCAAGACCGATCCTGCTCATCCAGCTGGCGCTAAGGTAGAGAAAGTGCCACAAAGGAAATAAAAACGTTTGGATGTTTAAAAAATTGGCAAGTATTACAGGTGGAACATTTGGATGGCAGAATATGGGCAATAGGTAAGCCGTACAACTGAGATACCCATGTGCACAGACGGAGTGAATTTGCAGACTCCCCCATCTTATTTTATACCACGGAGTTGTCGGCGATCTACTTTCAAAGCGTACTTCTTAGAGGATTTGTTCTTCGATTCTAGCCGAAATAGAATCAAGACAAAAAGGGATTACTTTAGAAGTTTTAGACATTGAACAAAGGTTTTACGGTCATGCGAGTTCCCCATTTCCCATAGTTGAACATTAGGAAAGGTCAACTAGTTAAGATTTATTAACACCGAAAGTCTTCTGCATAGGATTAAGTAAACGGAAAATTCCCAATAAATTTCCGTTGTGAAAAACTGAAAATTAATTTTTTTATCTAATACTAACTTATCTTTCGCTCGACGAGACTTGTACAATTTCTTCTCAGCTTCAACGAGAGGGCGATTCAAAAAAGAAACTATATAGTATATAATGTAAACCATTTTGTGTATTCAATTCCTAATTTAATCATGTGTATATCTGTTCCACTTATTTTTGTAGATGAAATTAAGTGACGACCGTTATTTTGAAACAGTCATTGCTACCACGAAGAAAACAAATATTAATAGGTTACCGAAACTCCCATAAGTTATCCTACTTAGAAAGAAAGAACATTTTAGTAAATTGGTTAACGGGTTGACTCAGATGAAATTTATTATCTTTTTGGTTAGTGGTGGAGTTAAGGGGTGTTCAATTAGGGATTCCAACGTGATCGATGTAGTATCTTACAGGTGGTAAAATTGCCTGACGTCCTTCAAATGGCATCTAATTCTCAGCTGTGGCTCCCTGAAGCTAGGCTCTGTCTTGCGGCCACACCCCAGTAACCGCCTCGAAGGCGAGCTAAGCCAAGTTGGGGACTCCGGTGTTGTACGTCCACACACCCTGTATTCCCACCTCCCCTCTTCTACCTCTCCATATTCAAAAAAGTCCTATGGAGAAGGCAGCGCGTTGTCCCGTAGGCGGTCCAGGTTAGCTTGGGTCGCTCTTCCGCTAAAGAAAGCATTTAGACGTAGTAGAGTTTTGCAGCCATCTGGAATGTCTAGCAGCCCTATTTAGGGATAAGACTGCTGACTCCCTCGTGGGACTGCAACTTCTTATAGAGCGGGCGCTTAAAAGCAGAACAAAGCGACGCGGGCATTTTCTTTTCCATCCGAACCGACATCTTGGGACAACTGCTCTGTCAACGACCGATTTATGGTCCAGAGCCTGCCTTTTCGTGATCCAGCTTTGCCACCATCCTCAGCAGTTACTTCCCCCAATAAATAGCTCTGACGAGAGGAAGAGCAAAGTTTACGAGGATATGCACGCCCTCCAGTCAACTGTGTCGAAGGCGGACAGACTGATTGTCCCTGGTGACTTCAATGCCTACGTCGAGAGAGAAAATGCTACCTGAGTGAGAATGTTGGGTCCCAGAGTTTCGGCGGCTGTAATGAAAACGGCCTCTTTCTTTTGCGAACCTGCTCGGAAGAGCCCCTCCTCCTGACACACATTACCTTCTGCCTTTCGACACGGGAAAAGGTAACGTGGATGCATCCCAATCGCGGTGCTGGCATCTGCTGGACTACTTTCTCGTCCAGAGTCGGGATCTACGGGAGGTGCTGGTGAAGAACTCTATGCGCGAAACCGTTGGCTGGACGGATCCCTGCCTGGTTATCTCCAAGGTAAAGCTCCGACTTGAAGCTTACAGGAAGCAACACGTAAGCAACCACCAGGTAAGTTAGGTATTGTTTTGTTTAATTTGCCTGCTCACTGCTTTTATTTCAACACGCCGTTAGACCAGGGACTGGAAGACCTGCAGGCTCCAGATGATAACACCAGAGAGGAGACACGGTAGTGTCAATTGCGGAGTGTCCTGCACTACAGTGTGCTTGACGTCCAAGGGCACGCCCATTGTCAGCATCAGGACTGGTTTAACAACAACTATGCGGATATTAGCGATCTACTTGCCGAGAAAAGCAGACTTCACAAAGCCTACATGGATAGCTGGACCGACGCCAACAAAACGGACTTTGTCAGATGTCGCCGCCTTATGCAGCAACAACGGTGGTAATGCAGGACGCCTGGATGGACGATAAGGAGGAGAAAATTCAAGCGTTCGCGGACTGCGACGAGACTGAAAACTTCTTCGACTTCTTTAAGACCATGCAAGGCCTCTGCATCAAAGAAACTCCGCCACTGCTCATTTCGAATGTAGCAAGCTATCTTACGCGAAACCGCAAATTCTGAAGCCCTATGCCGAGCAATTCAGATATATACTCAACCGTCCACAAGTACCGCCGACGCAGCCACCGATTGGCTGTCCAAGTGGAAAAGAACACTGACCTGGATCACCCGCCTCTCCTACCAGCTGTGCAGTAACTTTCCAGCGGAAAACCTCGGGACCCGATGTGATCCCTTCCAAAGTCTACCAGCACATTGATCTCTGTATGATGGCACAATGATATTCCAGGAGGTGTAATGCCGAAGACAAATTCTTCGGGAGTTAAAGGGCGCAGCAAACGGCAACCTCTGCAAGCAGCAAGGGAACTTGTAACTTTGTGATAACCACAGAGGTATCTCGCTCCTCAACATCGTCAAGAAGATCTTCGCTCGCATTTTTTTTAATCGTGTTGACAGTCGCATAGAATAGGGAATGCTTTCGAAAGGCCAATGTGGATTCCAACGACCACGGAACAGTCAAAATGATCTTCGCCACCCGCCAGCTAAAATAGAAGAGCCAGAAGGTATGAACCCACCTCTGCAATACTTTCTTGGATCCCACGAAAGCCTTTGACATTCGTGAATCGCGATATTGTGGAAAATCATGCATAATTTAGGCTTTTCTGATATATTCACGCTCCACGACGCGATGATTATGCGCCTCGGAATGACGGGAATGTTTCCAAGCATTTGCAGTGACCAACGGATGTAGTAGGGCGGCATACTCGTTTCTACCCCCTTCTGTTTCATGTTCTCAGCCATGGTGATGAACGCTTACCGTAATGAGCGCCCCGGGATCCACGTCGCCTACTGAACTGACGGGCGTCTTCTCACTAGTCGGCGCATACGGGCCCCAACGCTATAGTTACGACTTCTGTTCCCGATCTGCCCTTCGCGGACGACTGAGCGCTCAATACGGCAATGAAAGAGGACATGCTAAGGAACATGAACCTCTTCGCAGTATATGCCCACATCGAATACATAGGCTTGAATAGCTTTCTAATTTATGTAACATGCTCATTTTTATCGTTTAAAAAGCACTGCTGGTTCTCAAATTCCATGCGTTTTGGAACTTTCTGTCCGTTAAGGTTGGCTACATGAATTTTAATCCATGTTCATTTGCTGACCTTGATTGAAATCCAAAGCTCAAAGTTCATTACACCTGAACTCTAGCAGACAAGACTGTCCAGCCCTAATCCTCGCAGTTGCATATTGTAGATGAAGAAAATCAATGGACGAGTTGACTAAAATTAAGCTACTACCCATATTAAGGGAACAGGGAAAAAATTCTAAGGACACCTTCTCAAACATGTACATGTAAATGTCAGCGCTATTGGTGGCAAAAAGCTATATTTATGAGGCGTTTTTTCAAACCTAGTGAGTTCCAGATTCCGCTCTAAATTGTATGCATATGCATTTAAGAACGTTTTTAAGGAAAGAATATAAGATTGCTACAAACTTACTTGTAGGCAAGCAATAAAAGCTTAATTAGATGACAGTACCACATACATTTAACCGAAGGAATTCAGTGTATACTAAATGGTATACACTATGCTAAACACAGCAAACATATGACATAATCTGGAAACGGGGTGATAAGCTTTCATTTTCATATTCAGTGTATAGAAACCTCAATTTATGGTGCACACAATTGTTTTCGGAAGGAGCTACGTGGATAAGCCGACGATTCCGCAAGGCAAATCACACATCTTAAACATTTATTTAGAATATGTGCAGTTTTCTGTAAATGAACCCTCCTCCTTTAGATCCGAAAATGCTTGCTTAACTAGTCCTCTGAATTTATGAGCGAAGTACAAATCAGAGAACGTTTTAACCAATTCGTTAGGTGGAACATAGACCCTAATTACTTGAAAGATAGTAAGGAGACCATCAGTTGCAGATAGCATACAAACCAACAACTGCTTTACGAAATCAGCTTATACAACCTACCAACAGCGTTTGGTATTGCAAAAAATAGGCGACGACAGAACATGCAAGTTCTTCGGCTTGATTACTATAACATGCTTTCTTTTTTTATTTAGGTAGGCATTTTATATTGAATTTGCGTTTCCGGCTGAGCTGAAGAAACGTTTAGAATTTAAAGTAAGCTTAAAGTTAAAGTTACGTTAAATTTAAAGTTATGAAAATGGTTTAGGTTAGAGGTGGCGTTAAGTTTGTCTGCTGCATACCGTGTTACCCAGTCCAAGCTTCTTTAACCAATAGCCTATGATATCCTTTTCCCACCCGCTCGCACACCTCTCATTCACGTTTTTAATAGTAAGCCTCTGTTTTACTAACTCTTTGGAATAATAAACAAATAAATACCGGAAATGCGAGAATTTTCAATGCCTTCCGCGAATACCGTTAAGTGCCTCGCTCATCAACCATACTGACAAGACAAGTATCATCATCTTTTCCATTGTACAGGAGTCCCTGCGACTCATTTTTTCAGTGGACTTGCTGAAAAAAATCGTCCAATAATTTTAAGTACCACTTTTGACGCAGTCAAAGTGGCTGAAGTGAGCAATCGGCCTCTGATAATCTACAGGAATGCTGGTTACGGGTGAACGCCGAGACCATCCATGCTACGAAGTCATGCACAAACGATCAACCGGACGCACAAAAGCAGGCCGCGAACTCGTAACAGCAATCAACTCAGACGAGACATACATCAAAAGGCGTATGCTGCATGCAAATTATCAAGGACAAGGGGAGACGGACACAGCCATTCACGACAATTTGCAGGAAAATCTAAACCAACTTCAAAAATGGTCAAAGGACTGGCTTTTGCCGTTCAATGAGAATAAATGCACTATTCTACGAGTCGGTAGAACTAGCACTCCGAACCTCATGGATTACTGCCTGAATGGTATACCATTGCAAGAAGTTGACGCGCAGAAGGGCTTGGGCGCGTGGATCTCGAGATCCCTTAAACCCTCGCTGCATTGTCCAAAGGTAGCAAAGTCTGCGATGTCAGCCCTGTACCTTGTCAAGCGGACTTTCTCTGCCTTTGATGAAGATTGCTTTGCCAAAGTCTTTCGAACTTTTGTGCGGCCTCAATTGGAGTTCGCTATTCAAGCTTGAAGACCCTGAACCGCGAAGCATATCAATATCCTCGAAAAGGTTCAAATGCGTGCAACAAAACTTGTGACTGAGCAGGGCTCATTACCCTATGAAACCCGATTAGCTAACCTTGATCTCCTTGCCTTGAGTTACAGGCAGCTACGGGTGACCTGATACAAACATTCCGTATCATATGCGGTAAGGGCTGCTGCCTCGTACCTGGAAACTTCTTCCAGTTAGCCACAACCATGAACTTGAGACGTCATCCACTAAAATTACGTGTGACTGGGGCCAAGATTGGACAATAGTGTCTCGTAAAGCAGGTAGCTTTGACCTCGAACAAGCTTGGTAGCACGTCTTTGTACCTTCTCAAGAGTGCTGCGGTCTTGGACAAACCACCGTCTCCAGGCTTGTATGGCAAATTCCAATTGTGTTGCTCGAACATTCCGAAGACCTTATAAAAGCACCTTTTGTCGAACTTTGTAAATGCTCGCTTAATTAGAGAGAGAGAGAGAGAGAGCGGTCGACGCTTGGAATGATCTGCCTCTGGATGTTGTTATGGCTACTTCCGTTGAGCTTTTCAAGAAAAACCTGGATCAGTATAGCAGTGCCCACTGTAGTATCCCCAGATTTTATTAGTCACGTCCCAGTTGAATCACTCTTATTATTACAATAATACTTTATATATTTCAGTACCATTTTATAGCATTTTTTACAATCAAAAAGTCATCGCATATGCCTCACTCAAGAGAATATTGTCAACAACAATAGCATGTACTCATGCTACTCGTAATATGTGAGTACACATTTGTGTTTACTATCTTCGATTAGTCAACAGCTGCTTATTTTCCGCACGCTATTAGGTAAACCAACTTTTCACATTTTTATGATGTATCAGAGCCTTTTTAGCTACACTGTAACCAAGAAGGAGTTCAAAGGCGTTTGCCTATCTTTCCCTTAATAAACTGAACTGAACTGAGCTTTGGCACTGGACGCTTATTGGTACCAGTTTGAGCCAACCGCTGAATACCATTTTTTGTTCGTTGCTCATAGGTTCGAAGACCAGTTAAGCAAACATTTTCCGAGATTTACTCAGTAAATGTTATTCAGTATTGAAAGCATTTGGCTTAGCTTTAGTTGCTTGTATCTAATTAAGCGGGCATTTACCAAGTTCGACAAAGGGTGCTTTAATAAGGTCTTCGGAATGTTCGAGCAACCACAATTGGAATTTTCCATACAAGCCTGGAGACCGTGGTCTTTCAAAGACCGAAGCACTCTTGAGAAGACACAAAGACGTGCACCCAAGCTTGTTCGAGGTCAAAGCTACCTGCTTTACGAGACACGATTGTCAAATATTGATCTGTTTCCTTTGGACTATAGACAGTTACGCGGTGACCTTATACAAGCGTTTCACATGCCGCGGGGTCAGGATTGCTGCCTTGCATCTGGCGACTTCTTTGAGCTGGCCAATACCACTACTTTGAGAAGACATCCTGTCAAACTACGTGTGACTGGCGGAAGACTGGACGCAAGAAGGTTCTTCTTCTCCAACAGAGTGATTAAGATCTGGAATGCTCTGCTTGCGGACATCCTCATGTCCCCCATCCGTTGACCAGTACAGCCATATGTACCATCACGACATCAGAATGTGACACTTCCTGTAACCTATCCCATCCATAATTTACGCGTTATCGTACAAACTACTCTCTATTTTTGAGTAATATGATTTTACAATTTTTTCGTCCGGCACCCTGTAAAGTGATGGGGAGATGACCATTTGTCCAATGTCCATTATGCGTCGGCCTTTTTTAATTTGCAATGTCATTGAAATCAATGGGGATTTCAAAGCCGTCACCTTCCTTTCCCTAAATAAAACTGAATTGAACGGAAAAAAATGCGTAAACGAGGCAGGGACGTATACACTAGTATGATATAGGCGTTTCAACTAAGTATAAGATTGCAGTGATGGGCCTTGGTTAAAATATGGGTCGAATGAAGAAATATGGATCCCCTCGTACTAAAGATGGACTTGTGCCAGGTTTCAGAGGGGCAGTTATTGCTATCGTAAACCTACCTCGAACCTAAACTCTCCTTACCCTAACCGTAACACTTCCCCGCGCCTTCCACTCAAAACCACCTGCTACAAGAAGTTTCCGTATTCCTGTGCCTACCCCAAACTTATGCCCTCAAAAATGTGCTGAGATTGGGTAGCGATTTAACTTTAAACTTTTTTTAAAATTGAAACTGTCTCTTCTGACAGAAAATTATCTGGAAAAGTCAATTTTCGTGAAAAGCCATGGAAAGTTCCATATGATTTTACTCACATTTTTCCTTAAAAAAATTACTGTTTTTAGGCACGGAAGGTTTTTGGGATTTTTAATGGGTAATCCTTTTGAAATTTAGTTAATGATAATTGAATGGAAATTGCATAACAAAACTTCGGTGCAGGATTATTCATTGACTTCAAGGTGAAACAAAAACTGACTTCGGAATCTTGAGGACGAACGATTGAGGAAATTTATGAACTCTGAGAAACAAATGAAGTTCGATTTTGTATCTTAGAATTTGTTTTATCAACTACAATTTAGAGGATTAAAGTATGAACCCATATATGTTTTAGCATGGATTCCAGGATTTCAATGCCACTTTGCTGCCAAACATTTTGTATGCTTAAATATCTCGCAATGAGTCCAAAGGTTACGGCTAATATTTAAAAGAGGCGAATTCTTCCACAGTCAACATAGTTCATTTCTCAAAGGATTTCTTGCTGAAAAAAGCTTATTTGAATACTTCAGGAAATGGGCTAATACTTAAAATTAACGATGCCGATATTCAAATGAATTTTAAATGATATCATAAAACTCTAATCCCATGTTGATAAAGTAACAACCCTTAAATTTACAGGAAGTTAATGGAACCTTTACAGCAGGAGGCGCATCAGTTGAATGGGAATTCTTCGACTGGTCAGGTGGGGTTGCGTCAGCGGAGCGTACTTCGTGCACAGTGGACGAGTTGACAAGTGCGTTCAAATCGTTGATCGGACCGTAATATTTCCTAAAGGAATGCGATTATATAGCCACACGTTTAAAATATTATTTAAAACAGACAAATACCTAAGGAGTACATAGATGATAGTATTATCCACGTCGATTTATGCCTGCTAGCAGGTAAGAACTGGAAATTTGAAGGTCAGAAGAAAACGCTGCCGACATTCGAAGCTCGAAGATACATCCAAAAAATCACTTGCAAGCAATAACGCTGATAACCTTTGAAAATAGTGCTAATAGGAACTCATACTCATATCTAATGCTAGGTTTTTTAAAATGGGAGCAAAACTGCTTAATTAGTGAAGAAGATTGGGAAATAATAAGAAACATGAGTTTATTAATTGAAACTGCTAGGCATTTGAAGGCATCTGTTGCCACAATGGGGACATTAAATAGATGTCATAAGCAAGAAAAGAATTCTGCTGCGTTTTTGAAGTTGGGCACATTGGGGTCCGCCGGTCAGCGGAGATCAGCTTGATGCCTGCTGGAGTTTAGAGAAGGTATTTAAAAGCTGTCTTCAAGTCTGTCTTAATCGTCTTTCTTATGACAGCTATCTGGACCCAGCACCTACGCCTTCAATCCTAAAGTATGATGGAGCATTAGAAAACCCATCAATTATATTCTGTTTAAAAAGAAATTTTCGAAACCGGGGTAGTACGAGGCCACTGACCGAAAATATAATTCAGGCATAACATCCTAGAGGCCGGAGGATTCAATTTTAAAACATTTGTCTGTCTGCAATATATGTCCCATCTACACAAAGAATTCGTTTAAAACTCACTTTAAATTCAACGACTCCTACGGTTAACATAAGTTGGCGATTTTGTAGCCCCTGGACAACCGCAGTAAGCACAAATCGTACAGTGTTCTATTCTTTTGTGTGCCATCGCGCAGATCTAGATAAGAAACCCTATCGTGAAGACGGGATGTGGTCTTTTGGATTTTACTTAAATCTCGAGTTAGGCATCAGGTCATGCTTGGTGGATGTGTATCGTGGTAAACTGGTGGTGACAAATAAGTAAAAGCGGTCATTCCAACCTCCAAACTCTTTAACAGACGGATTCTAAGCGAGCTTCGTATGACTTAAGTCCTTTTAGAGGGAACGCTCAAAAATGTTTGCCTTGTTGATTAAAATTTTAGTAATCTTCAGGAATATTATCTAGCGCTAAAATGGAAGTGCCGCAGTTAATTTATTGTTTTCGATAATTGGGTCTTGGAAGTCTACCCATTGGGCAGCAGGTGTGACCCTTGTTAATTGCCTGTGAGCGGACATCGTTCAAAGACTCACGCAATCTGCAAGTGGCCACAACACAACTTCTTCCACTTTCTTTCAGGCCAATACCCTATTTATAAGAAGTAGCGGAGAATCGTTCCTCAAATGAACTATCATCTGTAACGAAAAGTGAAATTTATAGGTGGAAGGATTGAGACCATGGTTGCGTGCCAATAAAGCTTTCGAATCCATTGTAGAAACCAACTTTGAATCGGTGGGTTGAGTACTTGGAATATTTTGCAAGCTTTAGCTTAGTTTTTAGGGCTGCAATAAAAAAGCTACTGGATGCACGTCTCCTACGATAGAGCAGGTTTCGTATTGAAGCGCTTTCGTTTGTTTTTCTGTTAACCATTGGGACCACCGGTTGTAGATCGATCATGCCTTCGACATTGCTGATCATGTTTGCTTCAGACTCCCAATTTTGTACCCTTATACTATGCCGTTTCTCGTTCACCTTCATTGAGACCGAGCTCCACAATTTTGTCACCTTTTCGTCTCCGGAAATAAGAAACAAATTGCCCTCGTTCCGTGATTTCCATTTGGTAATTTTTCAGGCGAGTAGCATTCCTTAACATGAGTTCTTAATAAGTGTCGACTGCATCTCTTGGCGGCTTCTGGAGCGAAGTCAATTCTGGCCAGGCTCCGCACGTCTGTTACAATGCTGAACCTCTCGCGACTAAATGTACGTGCGCACCAGTAGCTGTTTGGTCCTTGCCGATCCCGGCTGTCCAATCAGCTTCAAGTCTAACTCACATATGGCACTTGTGATATCGTAACTTGCGGTGTTGGACATGCTCTCGTCGGCAGTCAACACCTTCCTAATCCTTCTCCGATAGCTCTGTACAGAATACACAATCCTCTTAACTCGCGTCCCACTTCTTTTCTCCTTGTATGGAATCGAGCCAGAATTTCGTAGCGGCTAGGGTCTTCCCTATTAACTTAAGCTGCTGCGATAGTCTTAAAGGAAACCTCCTTGGCTCAATATGGGACTCCGGACATTTGAGAATCGATTGTTCCCGTGTCCCATACATAAAACCAACAGAAGACTTCCCGATTTCCCTTGAAAGATGAGGTGTACTTACTTATTTACTTGTACTTGGTGCGGATATGAGCATGTCCAATGTAACCGGTTTTGATGATACCACGGATGTACCTCTCAACGCGTGAGGATTTGCTGCAATGCATTTGGACAGCTCGCTCCATTTTCTTCTCCAGCGAAGGAGACCAAATATCGAAGGAGACCGTCCACGCCATGAAGAACCTTATCGAGCTACGTCTTGAGTTGATCTCCTCATCGCCGATTCCGGGTGGGCAATGGAGCGGAACCGAGGGTACTATAGCTAAGCTCATGAGGCTGATGGTGGAGAACCTACCCAAACCTCCTTAATCGACTTTCTTGGATGGCCTGATATGTCTTCGCAATATTCTCGTGACGTGTGCGGATTGCGTAATTCGAGACGAAGTTGGTATACTTCACCCGAATGATGATCCTCAGGCAAAGGTTATCAAATATCTCCAGTTTTCGTTCATCTTCCGCACACAAAGCCCAGCATTCATAACCGTAGAGGATGACTGACTGGACGAGTGCACGTTGCTCGCTGATCTTTCTGGTGATGGAGATGTCGCGTCCGGTCCACAGACAGTGTCCAAGGGTTGAGAAAACCCTGTGAACAGCATCCAGTTGGGGGACTATTCGCCCTTACTCTGTCTAATGGCAACAGCCTCGCCCCGAGGTATTTGAAACTGTTTACTTCTTCCAGTGGACAGCATTTTATCCCGAAGGATGCATTCTCCTGGTCAGGGATGCAGCTCACAAAATATGGTTTTCCTAGCATTTAGGGCTAAACCTGTAGTGATCCAATACCATGCAGTTGTTGAACGCTGAGCCTATCGCGTTTACATACACGCGCGCACCAGTCGCTGTCTGGGCCTCGACAATCCTGGCTGTCCACACCGACCAATCATCGTCAAGACTGACTCACACCTGACCTTGCTGGATGCCCTGTGGCGACAACACGGTGTCATACCCTGGGAACGTCGCATACGCGGCGGCCGGACGTGCCCTCGTCCGGCAGTTAACTTCCTCCAACCCCTTCTCCGATAGTTCTGTACAGAATAAACTATCCTCCCAACTGGCGTCCCACTTCTCTCCTTCTACGGAACCGGGCCTGAAGGTCGTAGCGGTTACGATCTCCCCTATCAACACAACCTGCTGCGATAAACCGACCGAAGTAGCACCTGCATTTACCCGTATATCTCTTATTATATCCCAGAGGTAACTTCGAGCCATCTCCGCTGTTAGGGTAAGTTCTATAAAGGAAGTTATCACAGATAAGGAAATTTTGATTGTTTAAGTGGATAAAGAACAGGCGATCGTTGTCACGTACAAGAGCGCGTGGTAATATTCGATGAACTGCTAGACGATAGCCCGTATATGAAGTCATTGACCCAGTAGAAATAAAAAGCGCGGGTGAGCAAACTTAATGATAATTTGAACCTATTGAGATACCACCATGCAATAGCTGAGAAGGAATGGAGGTAGAAAACCGCTAGATCCCACTCTGGCACGGTACCGTGGTTTAGTGAAAATCAACAAGCCAAACGTTTTCTTCGGACAAATTATTGGACAATTCAAGAAGCCGACTGAGGTTTCAGTACACACGCGCATCAGCCGTGTATTTTCTGGAAAAAACCTCAGAGTCGTCTCAATGACCTTGACGTTTTTTGTTAACCTCCCTCCCTATTGGATTAGTCGTGAGGGGCATCAGTGACCTACCACAGTGAAGGCATGATAAAGGGCAAACATTAAAAAAATACGCACCATAACTATAAGACTATTGCCCAAGTACGTACTTTGTACTTACTGACTAAGTCTTCTAACAATGTCAAAAAACCTTGTAGGATTTCCTACCTCCACTTATGTCACTGAGGGGTTTTTGCTGAATTCAAAAATGCGTGCCAAATTTCTGGAATCACTAAGATGACGACATTTTCCCAAAGAGGTAAAAAGCACCTTCAGAGGGGCTCGAACTCAATTTTTCTCCAAACGCAATTCACAAAAATTGAAGATGTGGCCGGATAGATCCTTTTCCTTGATTTCCAGGTGTCAGGATAGGAAAATAGAGTCCTCCACACTTATAGTTTTTAAAGGACGATAAACCCTGCAAAGATCATTTACTGCAAAAGTAATCACCTTTTATCCCTTCAACGCATTTACCTTGTAGCAGCGGAAGATTGTGAGTTGTGAGAACATCCCTTCGTGCATAATGCATGTCCCACAGTTGCAAAAACGGGTGCTTGTAGAAAAGACGCGCAGAAACCAAGGGCAAGTGAAAACCCGGAATGCATCCTTATCTTACCCTCAATGAAAAACTTTTTTTCGAAAACGGAGAACGCATTTAGGCGCAGTCAACGTGGGCCTTCGGTACCAGTCTGAAGTCAATCGCTATCATTTGATCATGCAACTAAAGGGCAGATTACCGGCTGAGGACACATAAAGAATCATTAACCACGCCAACCTCGTGAGCTCTCTGGATGAGTATCTCGGTACAGCGTTTCGCATACTCTTGAGAAATATTGGTGAGTAGTCAAATTACTTCACTATTATTACCCATATATAGCTTTATGGCCAAATATAAGCTACTGAGGTGCATGCAGAGGGCTTGTTTCAAGTTCTTGATCTCTGTTAATTAATTTTTTTCCGTTATCAAAGAATACTATTAACAGCTAAAAAGCGATCCTATAAGTTCAGAAATAATTCGCTTTGCGGAGAAGTCTTTATACAGAAATTGGAAGCTGCAGTTCTTCTCACAGTTTACTCGAAATTGCGGCTGCATCACATAAAGGACAAATTTGAATCTTCTGAAAAAAGCGAGTTAGCAATACGTAATAATAACAAGCATATTGAATCACCTTTTCAAGGAATTAAATTAACTTTGGTAACAGAAGTTGACGGACAAATCTCATCCCTAGATGTCTTCGGACATTGAAAAACAAATCATTTTAAACCACTTTATTACAAAACATACATTATGGGGCCATCCAGCACCAAGAGGGTAGTCATCCAGTCTCCCGTTAACGTAAATTTGATAAAATATTACCGGTCCCAGCCAAAAACCACTACTCTTACCTAGAAAGTTTTCGAGCAGAAACGAAATACCTTCTCAAACATTTTTCCGAAATTGATATACGTTGGACCTTATGCGTCAACTAAGATGGAAAAACCAGCCAAAGACAATCGCCTTTCAAGCCACATAATTAAAAACTAGAATAACTCCTCCGAGGTTGTTGAAAGACAGGTGAAAAAAACACTAGATACGGAGATTGGGCAGACGTATAGTTACTTTGCGTACCCCGATTGTACAACCTAAGAACAGGGTCGACCATTTAGATAAAAAAGAGGTTAAACACCTAATATGTACCAGTTTTGCTGCAGTTGAGTAATCATGCGACAAAACCAGGCCAGAAATTCAAGCTTGATGGGGCCCGAATTCTCGCAAAAGATGACGATCGCGTGAGCCGTGAACTGCTCGAGTCATGATTCATGGTTACCCAGTCTATTAACAAGTGCAATGACCTGCGCAGGCAATATTTGGTGCTGCAACATGACTTGACTAAGGCCATTAGTCACTAACGGAGTGCAGATGAGCCAGATGGCCGGGCGATCATCATGCCAATATCGAACACAGCTGATGAAATTTAAAGATTAACGATGCGAATGCCAGCCATCAAGGAGTTAACACACCAGAGGGCAATTGTCGCTGATGGAGAGAGGGAGCCGTAAATTGTTACAGGTATGTGGTTATATAGTGATAGCACCATAAAAATACTGTAAGGCCCATTCGCATTTACTATCCCATCTGATGATGGGTTCAAGCATGAATCCAAATCATCAGGCAAAGAAAGTTCTAGTTTCAGCGATCGCGTCTTCTTCTCTAATACTTCCTAGGATTCGCATTTTCGTTTGTATCGGCAATCATCTTAATGTAAGATCCTAAAGAGATGAGTTTTCGCCAGCAGTAGGATTAGATGATGGAGATTTACAGCATACCCTCTTCCTTTACCAGAATTTGCACCTCTAAAGGCTTATGTGGAAATGCTTGTTGTAGTAGAATTCATGCATTTATTACTTTGCATTAGGTTAGGCGTTCCAGCGATCAGCGCCACTGCCGCTGACTCATGCTGCCTTCGCTTGCCGAGCCATGCATACTCGAGCGCTAGTCAATCTCAGGCTTGCGACGCTGTGACACCAATCAATATTTCTCTCTTCATCGATTGGTCGTAGCCACCCGCACCTCGCGTCTGGATGAAAAATAAACGGCTGACACGGTTGGCGACGAAACTGGCCTGAACAGACAGCTAGCAACAACTGCACGTAGATACCCATGTAAGCTCTTTACGCTCAGTAACACTAGTCCAACATAATCCATTATCCCGGACTTCCGATTTGGGAAACCTTCGTCTTGTCAACTCGATTAACCCAACAAGTTATTTAGCAAACAAGGGAAAAAGTCAAAGTTCTCTGTTGGGGTGTCGTAGCTCTGGTTAAAATTGTGGCTGTAATCACGTTGACGTGAGTCCGAATGCCACCGGGGTTTTCACAATTTGGCAATCTGTGAAATTATCAAATATATCAAAGCACGTAAATACATTAAAGGATAACTTCTATGCTGCAAACCAATAACAGTTGCTTAACGGAGAGGGGCCATGGAGCAAGAAGGCATTTCACTACAAACAGCAATGTTTTTGCCGCTTGCGGTTCTACTGCTTCACGTTATTACCAATGGCTGAATTGGATTAGGCAGTAGTTTGAAAATAGGCTTTGACTAAACAATTAAGCAATGTCTCTAAGCTCTTCTTTATAGTGATTATGAAATATTTTAAAAGCCTGACTTAAAATATTCAATCTATGTATACATTTCGGTAAGTAACAGTTTTTGGCTGGACACTGTAAGGCATAACATTTCCTCAACCCTTTGACCCACGAGGATGAGTTGCAGTAAATTTTTCTAAACTGAGTGATTTAAATTCAGAGATTGCCTGCAAAGTTGCGAAATCCCGACTAAGAGAACCACGGGCGTCACCAATTTACCTGTTGATTACATCATCGTGTAGGAGGACGGCGAACCGCTTGTCCTGAATGCCATTTATAGGGTCTGCGTATCGGTGCACATGCGTCCTTTGGGTTAAGCGGGATCGAGTGGGCTGACCAGCATAACAAGGCGTTTTCTGCATGGCATCTTTTGCCATTTCGGATACACCTTTGGGCAGTATCTGGTCCGTGGTTGAGAAGATAACAGGGCCATTACTGTCGGCAGTGGCTGCATCTCTGCCACCTTGGCAGGTAACTGCATTCTCGGTGATTTGCTTTTGCAAGAAGGTGGCCAGCGTTTCCCCAGCCAGAGTTTTATCGATCGGATTTTGGAGTGAACGAGAGGAAGTTGTTATAGCAATTTGCGAGGAATCCTTTTGTGTTGGAGTTGACTCTCGCTGGGCGATAAGTTCCGCCAAGGGTAGTCGTGGTCGTTCCATTTTAGACCAAAACTGCGAAAGCTCCCGACGGGCTTCCTCTACGTCACTTAAGGCGGAGAAAAGGTGCCCTTTATGTTCGTTGCGCGGCCCTCGAAAGCCACGCCCCATCTCCCGTTCTTGGGTGCCTTCAACGTCGCTTAAGGACAAGCCGCGGGTCTCTTCCATATTCAAGGCTGCAGCCTTCCCTTTTCCTTGATACTAGGGATAACATGTACAAGAACAGGTCGATAAAATAAGACAATTATAAAATTATCGTCACCTAAACGAATCATAAGATAACAGTAGCGTCACAGGCCATAAATACTTACGTAGGAAAACCGACGAATCAATGAGTTCATGTGGATAAATGATCCATCAACCTATTCCCAAGGAGGTACAGGCTGATCTTGTTGGCAGTAACTATTCGTAGGCCTTTACTCCTTCATTCAGTCTGACTGCATAGGACTTCGTAGATTGGAAGGCCTTCGAAACATTGCTTAACCGATTTATGGTCTGTCACTCAGGCCTCGATCGCCCATGGGGTTGCTTCGCTCATGACGGAGCTAACTATCCTTAGGTCAAAATATCCGAAACTATTATTTTCTCTTAGTCTGTCAGCAGTCACGAGGTGCAAGTGGGGCTCCAATCAACAAGCTATTTTATAGTTGTTCAACCTAGTATCCGTTTTAGTCCAGGTTGTCCCGTATAATTGCAGATTCAGTCGATTAACCAGGCGCAATAGATAACATCAGATCGTTCGCCTATGGTAAGTCGGTCCCCGGGAACGCATGAACTGGTTGCGCATTGTATTCGCCGGTCCCCATAAGAGGCCGATGGAGACTGCGCGCCCAGACGTCAGAGGCGCATCTAAGGCATAGAAACGCATGCTACGTCCAAGACTCTGCCTAAATGGCGCCATCTGCTACCTGGCTCCGAAGAGGGTACATGCATTTGGCCGAGACGTCTATCCTGAACTGATCACGGCGGTTGCTAGTCTTCTTACTTTTTCATACTGAGTGTCACGGAGATTTTTTTCGCACTGTCGTCTAAAACAGCTGAATCGTATTTTATGCGACTACTACCAGTTAGTGTAAAGACCGAAAGCTGGATTCTTGATTCGTATTCTTTATGTATAGCGTCGTTTACAGATTGTTATTTAATTGGCAGCCGGCACAAATACAAGGAAAGGAGAGATTCATTTCTGAACAACGAAAACCCTTTTTGTGTCCAACCCCTTTTCCATATCTTAAAAAGAAGCCATGCGGACATGCTCGTCCTATTCTTTGCTCAGACTTTATTAAGCTTCCGCTTAATGGAAGTATTTTGTAACTCTATGGCATTGTAGTGGTTTCAGATAATTATAAATTGTGAAATTGTTGCAGACTACGATGGTAAAAACCACGCGAAACCAGTAGAAGTACGGCAAAACATTATCCCCTATCTCCTTTCCCCCATAACACCTCTTAAGCCGGACAACACTAACTCTGCCTGGCGATCATCTGTATATTTTCCAAGAAAATATTAGGTTAAGTTGAAAACCAGTTCTATTCGCGCAGATTTTACTTGTGGCAGACAAAAAGGAAAAACAGCATGTATTTATTAAAATGAAATAACTGATCGCCCGAAGCTTCGGATGTTCCCGGTAAATAGCCGGAATGCTTACTTTAAAGAACACAATGGATAGGATAAGGGTTAGGGGTTAGGGTTAGACTCGCGTGATGGCAGGCAATATAGTAATATCTAATTCATTGCTAAAAACCAGCTCTATTGAACGATGACGATGTTTATATTAATTCCGCCAATGAATGCTTACCTTAAAGAACACAACGGATAGGGTTAGAGTTAGGAGTTAGGGTTAGACTCGCGTGTAGGTAGGCAATGTAGTAAGGTCTAATTCAGTGCTGAAAACCAGCCCACTTGAACGAGGAAGATGATCATATTAATTAATTTTCATTGCCAACATGGTACCGCCTTTTCCTTCCTTTTAACTGCCCTGCCCCACTGGCATTGTTTCCGCTGGTAGGGTCATACAAGCATTCATTACCGGTTAGTAGGGTCGCACGAGCATTCGTTGCTAAGACATTTTTATAAAACAGATCAGAAAGGTTCTCAGCGGGCTTTCGGCATGCAACGGTTTCCAAATAAACCAGGAGTATTCCGCTGTACTTGTGCCTAAGTAACATCCCATTTCTCCCCCCCCCCCCAACTTAGTAGTAATTCATACTCAATATCGAATGTAAGAATTTACGTCGATGGTAATAAATTGCGTACTTACGGTAGTCCGCTCAAATTGAAATCCTATCAAAATTTTCAAACTGACGGTTATAATTTCCGTTAAATGTTGCAACTTTTGCCTGGAAGATCAATGGTGGTTGCTTATGTATTATAAGAACACTAATAATAGACGCAAGAAAACGTTTTAAGCCCTATGGATACACTGGCGGATTTTAGCTCTACGCAGGCGCCGAACTAACCATAACGATCTGCGCAAATGTCATGACATATTCGCAGTGTTTGTTTACTGTTTTTGGTTAGCAACAAGGCTGGCGTCGTCGGTTTGAGCCTCAGCGATACAAGCTGTGAACCATGCTTAGGATTCCGAGGGAGGTCCATGACACCGCCCGACCAATCAGTATGGCCATAATCGGTAGGGGGAAGACGACCGGCAAAAGTTGGCAGTTCTTAATACAACTGCGGCTTATGACCTTATAATTTGTTCGATAACTAGTTGTTCGTCTACTACTTCGCCATGTGTGATAACCTGCATATTTCTTCGAAGACCTTGGATGATGGTCATTAAAATATCTGGCACGTGTGGACGTGCTGGCTGAACGCATTCATGCTAATAGGCCGACCCAACATTCCCGAATTCTTTCGTTTCATGCATGTGTACAAGAAATATAGGGTATAAGAAAGGGGTCTTCAGTGATGCCTTATTTACCAATTTGATTACAATTTCAAGGAGAGGGCATGCTAACAGGCCCAAATCAAAAATCCACTGATTCTTGATGCAACCAACGTATTTCTCACTAGTTGAAGAGAGTTGACCGAAATTTACAACATCACTTTTAAAGGCGGGGATTTCAGGTAGGAGGGAGGTAACAGGAAGCAAACCTTAGATGCAGCTGCATGAATAGAATCTGGCTTTATAAAAGTAAGTTTAAACCACGCAGTCTTTATAGTTTTCAGACTTAAACAGGCAGTCTGAGCAGATACTCAAGGCTCACCAAACCGCTTCTTCTCTAATTCCAAATTAAAGTGACAACATAGTGAGTGACCTAATTCATAAAATTTGTTTAAATTAATGAAAAATCTATAAATAAGGAACCATTTTAAATGCACTGACCAAAAGTTATAATTTCTAACAAAACACCTTCAGTTAACTAGCATATACAATAAATACTTGGAGTAATATAAAATTGGCTAAAAGTAATATTTTTTCCTAAATTTGGGAATAGCAATAGCGTAAAATATGAGTAAACTCAGTATTTAGAAATGCATGAGGCCTACTGATGCAAATACCTAAGTAAATAGAGCAGCGTGAACAAAATACCGCCTCTAAAGTTCTTTCAGTTTGATTCTGAAGTACTGTCATGTCCTCCAAGAATTGGCGTAACCTATAGTGTAGTGTGTAGTCAAGTGGGTAATATTTACTACTTAAGTTAAAATGATGTTTCGGAAATTCACAGTTAGTTTTAGTTTTTCACACTCTGGAGATGTGCTTAGCTAATTTAACCGTGACGTCGTTTAATCTCTTTAACATGGACGTCACAATTATAAAAGATTTCGTTTGGGTACTTGTCGAGAGGACCATAAGCGCTTGAGAGATTTGAATAGAATTAGCAGATGCATTTTCTGTGCTTTTTGGTGACGGTCAGATACATTAAGTTTCAAGGCGTCCTTGAAATGCCCATGAACGTTTTACAGTTTTCTTTATACTCAATCGACTGTTCAAGCAGTTTAGCTCTGTTTTTTGTTTTTATCAAACCTTCCAAAATATGATAATTATTAAAAGTATTAACCAAATAAGTAACTTATCGGACGTTAATTTTGCGCTGATGCGGTTTTCATCACCATTTGGCTTTCGCCAATTAGGTTAAGTACTTTCCAAAAAATGAACGTTCATAACGAAGACTTAAGATAGATATGACTTTGGTCGATTGAAAAACTCTAATACGTATAATTTACGAATGTACACGTAGTTCATCTTTTTCCAAAGTAAGATCAGCCCCGCTTCTATACTTTTCTGAAAGATACTGAGTGTTTTACGCAATTTTGTTGTTTCTTATGAAGTACTTTATATGCCGGGAAATACAAATACGTTAAAAGGAAAGATTTCCCTATGTATTAGGACTAATTTTATGGCATAACGTCAAATATACTTAAATAGTCGCATTTTTAAATAAAGGAAAAAAAACATTTTTTGGGTTTTTTGGAATTAGCATGCTTATTCATCACCTGCTTCCCCCAATTAACGAGGACAACGAATATTTTTTTATGTTGGCCAAGTTTTTTTTGATCAATACCTCTAGTCGAAACACACGCACTGATGCACTAGTGTGGTCTGGGGCACATAGCAGCACAGATGGTTTTCTGAAACTAAAGAACTTCTGAGTTTCACTCAAATATTTAAAGCTTTTCCTTGATGAAATTACATTAAAATCTATTCTACCTCAAAAAAACTCTTGGAAACGCAGTAACCCAATAATTGAACTACGAAACGTTTGTGAAACCTCAAAATAATCAAATACTTTTCTGCATTACAGTTTCCTTAGTTAAGTCAAATTATCTCGCCTATCAGAGGAGCAGCTGAAATAAACCCCTTGAATTCTGCAAAGAATCATCACTGGTCTTATCGAATGATACGGAAACGATCACCGGACAGGGTAATTCGACATTAATCAATCGATTTAACCCTAATTCACAACACGTTTACTTCTAAAAGACAACAAACCATTTATATGGTTTTAGAGCATACCTGAGGCAATTTTCCGGCTATTTACCGGGAACATCCGAAGCTTCGGGCGATCAGTTATTTCATTTTAATAAATACATGCTGTTTTTCCTTTTTGTCAGCCACAAGTAAAATCTGCGCAAATAGAACTAATTTTCAACTTAACCTAATATTTTCTTGGAAAATATACAGATGACCGCCAGGCAGAGTTAGTGTTGTCCGGCTTAAGAGGTGTTATGGGGAAAGGAGATAGGGGATAGTGTTTTGCAGTACGTCTACTGGTTTGGCGTGGTTTTTACCATCGTAGTCCACAAAAATTTCAAAATTTATAATTATCTGAAACCACTACAATGCCATTGAGTTACAAAATACTTCCATTGAGCGGAAGCTTAATAAAATCTGAACAAAGAATAGGACGAGCATGTCCGCATGGCTTCTTTTTAAGATATGGAAAAGGGGTTGGACACAAAAAGGGTTTTCGTTGTTCAGAAATGAATCTCTCCTTTCCTTGTATTTGTGCCGGCTGCCATTTAAATAACAATCTGTAAACGACGCTATACATAAAGAATACGAATCAAGAATCCAGCTTTCGGTCTTTACACTAACTGGTAGTAGTCGCATAAAATACGATTCAGCTGTTTAGACGACAGTGCGAAAAATCTCCGTGACACTCAGTATGAAAAAGTAAGAAGACTAGCAACCACCGTGATCAGTTCAGGATAGACGTCTCGGCCAAATGCATGTACCCTCTTCGGAGCCAGGTAGCAGATGGCGCCATTTAGGCAGAGTCTTGGACGTAGCATGCGTTTCTATGCCTAAGATGCGCCTCTGACGTCTGGGCGCGCAGTCTCCATCGGCCTCTTATGGGGACCGGCGAATACAATGCGCAACCAGTTCATGCGTTCCCGGGGACCGACTTACCTTAGGCGAACGATCTGATGTTATCTATTGCGCCTGGTTAATCGACTGAATCTGCAATTATACGGGACAACCTGGACTAAAACGGATACTAGGTTGAACTACTATAAAATAGCTTGTTGATTGGAGCCCCACTTGCACCTCGTGACTGCTAACAGACTAAGAGAAAATAATAGTTTCGGATATTTTGACCTAAGGATAGTTAGCTCCGTCATGAGCGAAGCAACCCCATGGGCGATCGAGGCCTGAGTGACAGACCATAAATCGGTCAAGCAATGTTTCGAAGGCCTTCCAATCTACGAAGTCCTATGCAGTCAGACTGAATGAAGGAGTAAAGGCCTACGAATAGTTACTGCCAACAAGATCAGCCTGTACCTTCTTGGGAAAAGGTTGATGGATCAATACAACTGCGCCCGATGGTTTTTGCCTTGTTGTGTTATCTCAAGAAATTGTTCGTACGCAGCAACGCCAAAGCAACGATGAGACATGACAGAGCGAAATTTACCTTAACTATTTATCTTTCTTGATTTTCATCGGAAAAAAACTTGGAGATAGCGGACCACCAATGCTTTTGAGTATCCAGTGCAGGCAAACTACTCTCACATAGTTCGTGATCCTCAAGAATTCATTTTCCCCAACCGCTTCACTGAGAATAACTGAGGTTGCACCTAAGTCAAAATCCACGAATTGTAGCTTTTGGAGGTCATTTTAAATTCTGAACGGGGGAATATGCTTAGCCCTCTTCCCGCGTATCATCTTGAAATTTATCATGCGTCCAGAGAGGTATATTAACCCCGACGAGTTGGCAGTCATTGTAGATTTTTAGCGTCAACGCTTATAAACTACTCAGCAAAGCTAAAATAAAATTTTAGGCTGGTGGGAAAGACAAATGAGGATTAGCTAGAGTGCATTCTAGCTTCAATCCTGATGGCACATTTCATTTGGTTCGGTTAGATGGAAGGAATAGGCCTTGGGGTCAGCACTCTTAGACCGTTTTATTTAAACCATCTTATATGCCCAATTCAATCACCAATCTCGTTGATCGGACCCTGCCTCTGTACTTTGAGGTGGCTGGGAAAAGGAAAGATTTTGAGTAAGCCTCCTTCATTATGTTCTGATTTACGTGGCTCTTATCATTTTTTACCCATAGAATAAGCAGTCGTCTCGTTTTAGAGATGAATTATCATGCACCTTGGTCACTGCAAACAGCGTGGACAGACAGTTATATCTATGATTTGCATGACTAAGCGTTATCCTTGGAAGAAAGGATTTCCATGCAATATGAAAATGCTACTGCAACTTTTTAGTAGCAAAAGTCGCAGACCGGGGGACCTAATCTACAAATGCATTTACCTATTCATCGTTTCCTGCTCCTAGGCGTATGTAGTTTTTGAGGCTGCTCCAGCTAAGCTTTCATTTCGAAGGCCCGACCGGCTACTCTTTCTTTCGAAAATATATCTTGAAACACAGGCACGCACAGCTTGTGTCCTTAAACGATGAAATCTCGTTGATCGGACCCTGCCTCTGTACTTTGAGGTGGCTGGGAAAAGGAAAGATTTTGAGTAAGCCTCCTTCATTATGTTCTGATTTACGTGGCTCTTATCATTTTTTACCCATAGAATAAGCAGTCGTCTCGTTTTAGAGATGAATTATCATGCACCTTGGTCACTGCAAACAGCGTGGACAGACAGTTATATCTATGATTTGCATGACTAAGCGTTATCCTTGGAAGAAAGGATTTCCATGCAATATGAAAATGCTACTGCAACTTTTTAGTAGCAAAAGTCGCAGACCGGGGGACCTAATCTACAAATGCATTTACCTATTCATCGTTTCCTGCTCCTAGGCGTATGTAGTTTTTGAGGCTGCTCCAGCTAAGCTTTCATTTCGAAGGCCCGACCGGCTACTCTTTCTTTCGAAAATATATCTTGAAACACAGGCACGCACAGCTTGTGTCCTTAAACGATGAAAATTTGTAAATTCACGGTTACCGACAAACTGCAAGTGCTGATTTTGTGCATAAATAATCTAAAGTAATCAGGTATAAAATCTACCTCGCCGGCCGGTAAAAGTCGCCGTCGTGTCCCTAGCGGTCCCATCTCTGTGATGACGGCCTGAAGTCGAGATCTAGCAGTGGAGACTGGTGAGACTGCCGGCCACCGGGTTGTTGCTGGGTTGTCAACCCCCACCGGTTTTCGCTCTTCACTCAGGCGTTGCAGGATTTTCTCTGGGGTTTCGTAGTCACTCTCCTTCTGGCATCTACCTTTCATAGTCCAATTAGAGGTCTTACTAATAATTGATGCCTTTACGTCAGTGATGCCTGCGGGCGCGTTAACTCGAATCGGACTGGGGCTTGAATTTTGGTGTTCGAATAGGCTGCGCAAACGGCTTACGCCGCCTTCCACTTTGACCACATTCGAGGCCTCTGCATCCAGTGTGGATGAACTCGGTTCTAGTCGATGATTTAGCTCGGCGCTTTTTGATCTCGTAAGTGCTTGTAATGGTAAAGTATAAAAAAGGAGAGTGGTTTCAATGAGACCCTCAGAACTAATTTAATCACTTAGGAATCAGATTCCTTAAGGCTTTACAAGGTACGCTGTCGAAAATTGAGATTGAATATTTGCAAAAGTCCTGATTATCTTTATGTTTCGCAATTTTAAGGAAGTTTATCAAGACTGGGAATTGTTATAAAAGTAAAGACTGAAGTTTTACATGTGTATAAATACAGCGATCCAGTGGCTTCCCGGAGCAAACAATCTCTGAATGGTGGCACGGGTCACCAATAAGCAAACCACATCAGGCAAAGCTTGACCAAGATGATGGCCAATGTTATGGATGATCGAACACATATACAATAAGCCTAAACAGTCGTTCGTCAATTTACCAGCATCTATTTCGATACACTATATGAAAAAGAATGCTTTTTCCAGCATGGTCTGGTTTAATTTATTGTATGTCCCCGATTAAACATGCACCCGGAATTGTCATTTCTGTGAAACATTTACCTACTGACATACTTTTGCTCCTTTTATTGGACAGTGACATTACTTTTGAAATACACATTAAAGTTAAAAAGTATCTTTAAAGGTAGAGTTCAATATGGATTAGAATGGACTGCAAGTTCAAGTTAACTTACATGCGTGAAAATCCTGATTTCGAAGTAATTATACTTTCAGGCTGCAATGAACTGAAGCTCTGAATACCATGATTATTAAAGAATTGCGCATTTTTCGTCGGTTTTATCTGCTTTCATTAGGTCGATTATAACTTCCAGAAATGGTCACAAAAGTCCTTTTACAAGCAATTATCCTCTCTGCTGAATCTTCAGAGCTGTTTGCATTACGCAAATGCTAATAAATGCGAAAGAATTTTAAAAGACGATCAGAGTTTACAGATATTTGGTTCAAATCTGTAAACTATATACTTTTTTCTCCAGCTACTTCGGTTATTTCATGATATACCTGCGAGAAGGCCTGACGTTGCGGAGTAATATTGCGATATCTTGTGTTTAAAACTCTGTGAACATTATGGGTAAACCTGCATCAAATGAAACAATCGAATAGTCATACAATCACCCAAAGCATTTTCATAATAAGCAACTGAAAACCGAAACACGTGACCTTTCAACTCAAAATTATTAAGGAGGATTTTTCTATGCCAAACCTCTAAGCAATAAATCTTATGCACATTATTGACGAGCGACATGATTGAATCTAAATATATGAGTCAAAAGCACTCTAATAAATAATTATTATTTCCGCACTTGATTGGCCTCAGTCGCTGAAGCGATGCCCATTTAAACGTCAATCAGTGCGCATCTTTCTTGTTCATTCAAGCAAACGTTTCTGGAAGAAGTGACATTTAAAAAGATCCGTTTTTGAGCTTCAGTGAAATGCCTTTTCGCCCGTTGGTTCTTCATTAATAACGTTAAAGTTAACCGCACTCAGGTAGGCACCGTGCATTCAAGTATCCTTTGAACATCAAGTGACAGGAAATAGATGATCCGCCTGAGTCACTTACTCGATAATGAACAGATTGATCGGTAGCTGGCGATGGCTGACTTCATACACTCCAACTTACAGAAGACGTCTGATGGAGTCATAAATTAAAATATCAAAGACAGTTCAAACTACCTCTGTTCTGTCGGTTACACCTTCATATTACGCGAAAAGGTCAGCTAGCATGAAAACCCTTATGGATATCCTTCTTCGCAAAAGTGATTTTGCAACCGATGAATATAACTTGACAGCACATTGGCGGAGCAGGGACTGAATTTTTTGGTATTTAAAGGTTTAATCTTTGCAAGATAATCAAAGAGCAGGGTATAACTACTTGCTTTGAAAGGCTGATCTTGGTTGGATTCCAGTTAAAACTGGTTTTGGGACAGAAACGTATAAAACCGAAGGAGCCTGTCACAAGGAATGCGCATTTTGCCCTACAGTCTATTTCGGTCAAAAGCAGTGGTGAGCTATAGTCATAAGGGATGGAATCCATACATAGAGATCGACATGAATCTAGAATTAACAGGAAACTAAAGAAAAATTGGCACAATTGAAATAATTCACAGGAAAATCTAGACGACTAGTGGTACCAGTTAAGCCGGCTGATGTCCATATGTTCGCAGGGTTGAAGTTTAAAGCATCAAATAAAAGTAGAAAGAAACTAGAACCTGAGGAAGGAATACTCACAGAGTGTATGTTTGTTACAGATGTTTAAACAGAAGCCTCCTAGCATTCCAATTTATTCAAAACATTTACACTGCCCAGATTGCCTCGCAAACTAAATTCCATTCCACTGAGGAATCTTCAACAGTCGTTTCTATCTTTAGAAGGCGTCAGCGAATGGGAATTTTAAAAAGGGCTCTTATATCTACTGCTTCGATAAAAATTGTCAAACAACATCCTAAAGGATAACGCACAAGGTCAGAGGTTATAAATGGAAGTGCAAGGATGATTACCTTTCAGGCTATGCAACTAAACGTGTTCTAGGAGGGCCAAAAACCGTCTATCACTCAGAGAGGAGAGGAGGCACTTGAACAATGAGCTACCCATCCTACAACACTAGACACGCTGCATGAAAACAAGGTAAAATCGGAATTTGGAAATAATTATGGGCACAATAATACACCCGAAAGGCGATGGAACTCATTGCTGAAAGTGAACTCTATCTGACTGCATACCAGTCGAGTTCGCTGCTTTATTAGTTTCACTAATGCTAGCATCGTAATATTCCAAGGTTTGAGTGGCCGGTCCTGGATCTGTGTTGGACCTCCTGTCATCCTGAAGTATTATTGGAAATGTCAAATAAGGTTAAAATAATTATTTGGACTTAATTACTGCAGTCAGCCAGTCACATTCCTATCTCAGAACGAGTTGATCTGAGATTGAAACGTTTATCCAATTAGTCATCCAGTCAATGCGCTACCAGTTGATTCAGAATCTCAGTCTCTGTCGGCTACAGTTGGCTGAGTATGTTTGGCAGATAACAGTGACGAAAAAGAGGCCATGAACTGCAGCCTGGTGTGCTTCCTCTCCATCTATGATGCGTTTGAATTACTCGTTGTCCCTGTCTGGGAGAAGTCGACGGTGGCTCTACAGTGGAACGCGAGATAAAAAGCTAGTCCATGTACAGTAGATTTCCTATCCCATAAAATAGCAACCGAAATTCTGAAAGGTGAGTTCGATTCGAAAAAAATTACCTTAGTCCGATTGTAATAGTGATTATCATGCACCCTAGTTTCCGTCACACCAGGATGGCGGCTTTCGAACGCGTTGCTTTTCGACTGCCTGCAAAAAGCACACTCGGGCATTTACTTCATTGATTTTCGATGTCCTTAGAAGTTCAAATATAATTTATAAGAAACGTGCCCACAAATATTCTTCCTTATACTCGTTTATTAGAGAAGTATGCGCACTTCAAATGCGATACTTGAAGAAAGGGTATCTTTCGGTTTTTAAAAAACTTTATGAATTACCGAATAATTTCGAACCCTGCCGGCCGTTACACTTGCCTTCAAGGTTTCCAAAGTATAAGCTATATCCATTCGGTCTACGGAAAATCACACATTTCTCTACGCTAGGATAAAGAAGTCACGTAATGTTCCAACTGTTTTTTTCAATGAATGGGGATCATGCTGTATACTATATGCACCTTATTTACTACCGAACGAGCAAATAAAGAATATTCGTGCGCTTGATTTCTAAAAAACTATATTTGAATATCTAAGACAGCGAAACCATATAGGTAAATGCACGCTATTTGAGGAGTCATTTTTTAGAGTATTCTTTTTGCAGGCGGTTGAAAAGAAGCTCGTTTTAAAGCCGGTATCTTGACGTGACTGAAACGTCTTGAAATTAGGCTGCATGAGAATCGCTACTACAACCCGATTTGAGTAATTTGTTCGAATTGGAAACACATTTCAGAATTTTGGTTGACATTTCATGAGATAGGAAATATACTGTAATTCATCTTAGGATCAGGTCAGCTCAGTGCTCGGTTCTATAACCTAAAACTTTGAAATTGCTGTGGGCGAAAAACAACCAAAGGGGTAACAGGAAAATAAATTAGCGAAAATAGACACCGATTTGGCACACAAGAAAGAGAGAGTAGAATAGAAGACACAAAAAGCGGCAAAGGCAACTTCACAGGATGGGAGAAAATGCGTAAGGGCGCAGGGTAAGAGGAGAGGAAAAAAAAGTCAGATGGCTGCAATTAGAAGCTCAGTGAGAAGTGGGGTACGTACGAATATCAGGAGTCGCTTAGAAACCAGTCAAACTTAGAATACATTTAGAACATGGATGGCAAGTTCGTAATTTAGAAGAGGGGACCTCAGTAGCTTTTGGTATTTGGATCATAGGAGCATCGTTAGTTTGTTGAGCATATTTGCCAGTGTAGGCAGCTTAGTTTCTAGACTGTTAGAACATCCGTGTTGTCGGTTTGAAAGTGTTCTTAAGTGTGGTGCTTTGATGGATCCAAGAGGATCGTCGTATATAAGGAAATATCTCCAGTGATGCTCTTACATTATCTTCTTAAAATATGACAAATTTTCTTTCTCCTAAAACTGATTAAAGTAAATTGGTTTATTCGAATTTGTAACCCGATTCGATAGAAGCAGACGAGGTTCAAATAGAAACGAAAGAAACTGTGATTTTCGGCAAAAACATACGCAAACGGTGAAATATTTTCTTCGGACATACACATGACCGGTAAGCTGTGGTTTAAAGAGTTCAGTTGTATATGTTTAAAAAACTTCTGAGCGAATTTTTTCAAAAGTAACGATCAGCGTCAGTTATTGGTAATAAGGTAGTGTAATTATGAAAATTTCATTATGAAGCAGAACGTTCTGTGGATGAAGCAAAAATTAATGTGCGGTAATCAACAGAATTTACAGTTGTCACCAAACAATTTAGAGCATTCTTCTCACATAATAGGATGTTCAACCTGGTTGGAAAGAGAACCTTCGCATTAGTCATCTGCGTTCTTAAGTTCTTAAAATTTCATCAAATTCATTCCAATTAAAGCCTTGTCATAGGCTCCATCTGTATAAAGTTTGCAGCATATGCGTTATATGAAGAAGTTGGAACTTAAAACCACCATGCTGTCTTGGTCGTGCTTCGACCGAATGTTAGAATTTCGGGGATGTTTATTCACACTTTGCTTCTGATTCTCTGACTATCACTAAAGATGGCTTGCACTGGTTTCTTGTGGCTCGTTCATAATGCCATCTTTTATTTCTTCAGTTGTTACTGACTAATGCCTCTGTTGAAAATACCCAGCATACAAATTCCTGTACATGCTCTATCCCAAAGTAAGAAACAAAAAACGCATAATTTAAACCAAGATTTTTCAATATGCAAAACATCACGTATGTGGTTGAGATAAATATTTACGGCTGCGCAAAATGCAACCGAGTGATCAAAAGTAATTCAGAATGTATTCTAGATTTTCTTCGTTTGATACATGACGAAAACAATAGCTCCCGGAGTCGAAACCACGAAAACAAACTTTTTATCCTTCTCTGAAAATTATGCTAGCCACGCATATCCAGATTAAAAACCTTTTCTCTCAAAAAAGTTCAAAAAGCCGGAGATATCTTTTTCTAAGATGGTTGAAAGGAGACGAAAACATTGCTGAATGAGCTGAAAACAAAGATGCTCATGACTAGCTAAGGTATATCTGACATTTTGCTGACTGACTGGTTTGAGAAAGGAATTGCGTTACTGAATTATTAGTCCTCTGGAGAATCCTGCTGAGGCAGTTGAAACTTTAAAATTTCCGAAGTCAATACCGTAACTAGGTTCCAGACATGGCTTCTTCCCGATGACACCTTGCCCATAATTGTGATTTCACAAAGAGAAGTAAAACGATAAGAAGCTTGGCTCCATGTCCCTTAACTGATATTTTATTTCTGAGGAAAAAGTTAAGCTAGGTGGTTCATTCAGATAAGGAACCCTTTTTGCCAGTGACTAGAGTTCTATTTTATAAAAAAGCTGTTTTTATATCAATTCACCCCTCCCAAACACACGACTGTTCAGCCGTCGTTTCCGATGAGGTCCATTGCGCCAAAGAAGAGGGGCGAAGGGACGGTAACTTTCTTGTGAATTAAGTTACAGGGATAGTAGACTCGTGCAGTATCTACAGCACACGCTTCTCCCTCTCACACCGGCGCTCGATGTGAAGACAGAAACCAGAAAGCCGGGAGCGGTATCGACTGCAGTGGCTGACAAAGCTAATTCGCTCTTCTACACGTGCCACGCATGACCAGATTTTCACAGAATCATAGGACGGCTCGAATCCCAAAAGGCAGGGATGCCTTGAACGGCCACCTAAACATTCTTACCTCCTAAAGTAGGTAGAGTGTCATAGAGTTCACATAAAAAACGAACAGTTTTAGGACCTTGTTCTCCGATCAGTTCGCAGCGTTCCAAACCACGGCTTTTAACGCACGTTGGTAGTTTAAAAGATCTTTAGATAGTGCCGTTGATACTGAATCATCGGAGAAGAACACGCTCTTCCCTCACTGCAGTGGACTAATGCATGGGAATGCCCGAGCCGGCAGCAATCTGATGCGGGAGTCTGTCGCGTTTGGCTGGCGCGGAGTGAGCCCATACCTAGGCGTACCACCACACCCCCATCTATGGCATTTTATATGGGTGTGCAGTCGAAATAAAGCGTACCATGCACTTATCAAGCTCCCGTTTAGTGATTCTCCCACGTGGCCCATTGCAGGGGCACATGCAAATCTACATCAAGCCCTGATTGCAAAAGAAAGTTAATTTGATATTGGATGGACGTGAATGCAGTAGATGATAGACATACACAGATATTCTATGCCTACTACACATGTCCTACTCACGAATCCTATATTATTAGGGTGTAGTAAAGAGCCCTATGTTTTTACATAACTATGAATGATGTGAAAGCTACCTACGGAAAACACCACTGCAATTCGCACTCTATCCTGACTAGTACCGCATTATCCGGTCAGTTGATAACTATCAAAGTCCCAACTGTTTTTCGTTATGTCCCGACGGAGAAGGCTAAGGTTTTCACGAAGAAAATCCTTTATTCAGCGCAACACATGAGTTAAGCCTTGGCCTACCTGTGAACCTGTTTTATTTCCTTTGTTGCACCTGCTTCTGTCTGCTTGGCTGTCGGAATATGCCCTTGGAGTCGATAGCTTCGTACGAACTTCTTATTTGACGGCAGTGCTTCTCAAGCAGGCAGCGCGCATCGTTTGCTCTCTCGTGCGGATTTAACTCGTTCTTGCCTCCGGGCGTTCTCCGTAACATTTCCTGTCGCTATAGGTATACAACACGCTTGGATGGCCGTAGTGAGACCAGTAAGCACCCGATCCAAACTGCGTCAACTAAAATCCCTTCTATCCCTCTCATACGTCAGAGGTTTTACCGGGTCAAGTGGAATGGGAAATTACTTTAGGCCAGTGGTCATCCACCTGTTTGATAGTAGTTATGGCCTCACCCATATTCAACGGAGCCCGACTCATGCCAGCCGTGAGTTAATCTGGCCAGTATTTGCGATAGCGGCACAGCCCTTCCTTCCACTTGAGAATCAAGCGATCGGCAACATAACAGTAATGTGTATGTAGCCCGCTATGTTCTTTCGTAAAACAGTTAGCAATCAATATCCACCTGTTGCATGCTAATTCATGAACGTTCATAGATCGTTAACGGAACTCACTCGTTCTGCTCTGCCTTGAGCGTCATTCTTGAGCCCCGCCAGCAGCCGCATAGCGGCGAGTATTAGTAGAGGCCGAATAGCAATGTCGACAAAGACAAAGGAGACTGCAATAGCCATTTCCGGAACATAAGCCATCATCAGCCAGTCATACCCAACCCCAGGTTGTGCCCCTCCCGATAATCAATAGTTGGAGCGTTGAACTTCTGATTAACAGTTCGCGGGTTCGAGCCTCGGGTGGGGCATCACCTGGGGCTGGGTATAACTGGCTGATGACGGTTAATGAGTCAGAACTGGCCATTACAATCTCCATCGTCTTTGTAGCCATTGTTATCCTGCCCCATTGACTTTGTCGTTACCGGAAATCTCACAAGCCTGATTAGTCCTCAGATCTACCACGGATTCTTCTTAAAAAATGAGAGAGAGGTCAGTAAAGGGACCATGAACATTTTGTGATACTCATCGGGCTCGCGAAGAAATAAATCAGTCGAGGCAAAAACTCTTATCCGTACGGCAGCCACCGGCGTCCTACGTTGATGACAGGGTTGTTTCAGCTGAGGTTTTATTGCAACACGTGATAGGCCTAAATCCGATTTATCTTCGACCTATGTATTTACTGAATTCCATGAGACAATTGTTCTTAATGTTGTGCGTTACAGACCGCAAATGCCTGAGCGAAAACGGCTGACGTGGTGAAGGTTTAAAGTCTAAACAGTGTTTGTAGCAGAGCACTATAATCCTGAGGCAAAATCACGGGTTGCAGGAAAATACGAAAGGCATACCTGGGAAGAATGTATTGTGTACTGAAGTCCAGATTTGCTGTTTCAGGCAGCAGTTGCAACTAGGGAAGACCGTGTTAGTGTTCACTGCATACAGTCATGTTTAGGAAAGTGTGAAATAGCGGTCGCAGGTGCCGGTAACGTGTTTATGGAGCAAGTTCAAGTGCTGTCTATTAGGTGGGTGTAGTATTTGCTGAGGCTATACGTTGTATCAGCCGAGGGTGGGGGCGTGTACAGGTGGCACTTAGTCACCCGCGGCTATCTGAACGTGTGCGTGTGTGGTCGAACGAACGGCGGTCAAGTGACTGAAGGTCAGCGAGCCTGAAACCGACCGCCGCTAAGTTGAATGACCTTGAGGAAGTGCACCTTAAACAAAGACGCCGAATATAGCAACGTTGGCTGTCGGCAACAGGCGTTCAGTGACCAGAGTTGCCGTTCCCGCTCGAGGGGCCTGCTAAAGACATGGGCATTCCTTAGCCTGTATTTTAATTTGTCGCAAATGTTTACTGCAGTAACCTCGTTACATTCGATTGAATTTGGTCTAAATCGTGTTTGGCGGTAAGAGTGTGGAAAACTGTCAATATTTACTGTCATGCACCATGCTGAGGGACATCCTTCCCGGCGATCGCAGTTGCAGGGGCAGCAAGTAGTTCTAATCGTTTAGGACGAACAGAAACAACCCGTGTCCGTGACCTAAGCACCCTCAATTATGAGAAGCCCAGTCGCAAAACAAGTATTTTCGATAATTTGTCATCGGGCCTGTACAGTTACAAGGATAATAAAAGCAAGAGGATTTGATAGGGTATATATTTCCTTACCCTTTTTAATTTACAGGCCCGATGAAGAATTACCGAAGGCACGTGCTTGCCGACTATCCTTATCAACTTTAACGTAGGTATATTCACAGAACCCTTAATTTTGTCGAGAATTTGCTTGGTTTCCGTGGCTCTTCCTGAGATATTAAGCATTAATTTGTAGCAATCTTGCTATGGTTTACTCTGCCTTCCCTCCGTTTTCTTGATTGCGACAGGGTTTAGGAGCACCATTGTCTTCTTGCCGCGAAATACACATATTTGGACGCGAGACGTTATTGACTGACTAGAAGCGTTGTAGGATTTCTGAGCATCAAACATAAGTGGGGGTTTCAGAACAAAATTAAAATGCTTGCTTCGTTCTGCTACTGATGTATATCAGTGAGTAGCAATAAAATGAGACTTTGAAGATTCTTGATCTCAGCCATGAGAACGTGAACCCCTAGTTAAGATTGGACTGCATCAGAATTATAGCTGCTTAATTATCGTCAAGCAGGTAAGCCAAGCATGGTTCAACTATTAGTTCCCGGCCTGGAGTTTAAGCAGTAATAGCTGTTGTTGACAAATAAGCATGAAATATCTTATTCAGTCTTTCTATTTGACAGTTTGACCGTCTGCAAAGCTTCCAGACACATAGTTCCACGGCTAACTAACAATGCGTATTTTCACCCTGTAACAAAATTATGTACGGTGGATAAGGGGTCTTCAGGTCGATTCCCGTTCATGAATGTGTCACAACGCAATTAGTGCAGAAAGTTTGCGGTAATTTATGGCGTTCAAAGGCACCACATAGTTATGTAGAAAACAGATTTTTTATCAACTAAGAAGTCGATTTTTCAGCACATTCTATATTTATTACGTACAAACTATTACTTTGTCAATTTCCCTTGCAGCGTATAGTTATTGAAAGATCTCATGAAATATTAACTTCAATTCTGAACTGCCCTTTCTGTTAGGAAAGGTTACTTAAGTGTGTTTGTCCTATTTATTAGCTTAGAGCCAGGATGCCGAGTTTTGAATACGTCACTTTTTGGCTGCCTGCAAAATTCACACTGAGTCATAAACGACCACATAAGTGGTAGATATTTTGTCTAATGATTTGTAAATCTTCTTATCAATTTAATTACATTTTGTAGAAAACACATTCAAAAATATCCTCTCCTGTACTCATATGATAACAAATCTCATCCTTTGAAACTTATATCCACAAAGAGAGGCTATATTTCGGTTTTGGGGAAGTTTTAAATCATGAGATTTTTTTAACATCGAGAAAGATCTCGAAGGCAGAACGGGATGAGTTCCGCTAATGATCAGTGAGCGTTCATCTACGAATGTCCATTCAACTATCATCATAGCTATCTTTTTTTCCTTGCCCTGATGAAGAATACAACAAAGGGTGCAGAAATTGCAAAATGTTATGAGTCCTTCATAGTATCTTCGTAATGACATAGAGAATGTTGATGTGTTTCCTTACACGGGAAACATATAGCTGGAAGACTGAAAACCTTAAACGAAATGCAAAGGCGGATCGGGCTTGAAAGTAGTCTGGAATTGGAAAACGCTTTTAAAACCAAAAGGTGGCTTTAATTTGATTATAAAATGCGGAGGCATGCTTTCATATCAAATAAGCACAAGCAGTAATATTTTGCATATGGCAAAAGCACTTAAAACCCATAAAAAATGCACAGTTGTTCATTAATCCTGTAGATATCGACTGAGGTTTGTGGAGAGGGCAAGAAGGGCATGCATTAAAAAGCAGGCATTCTGGTGTGCGAAGTATGTTGAGTTTTTATTCTATGATAAAAAACATTACAGTTATATCTCGGTATGACGCTGCACAATAATAAAGATTACAATTCACATAAATTATACTTCCTAATAGAAAACACATTTTATGATTTTGGTTAACAGTCCATGAAATCGGTCGCATTCTGTATATATCTCATGATGTCCGTTGCATTCTACTAACTGCGTCTCAACGTCATACGTAAACTGCTAGGAGAAGAGTAAAGCAAACTCCTTCGGTAAGCATATCAGACCAAAAACTTAATACCGGAAATCTGAATTTAGTTGCTACGGTGGGTGACTGGGTGTTGTAAGCAGTTAAACAGTTGTCCATGTGGAATGGAAGGACTAGGAGTACTGACACCTGTTGCGCCAAGTAAGCATCTGCGAGTCAATATCTTTAACATAAGCAACTGAGGAATTTGGAGTGATAAACTATAAGTCATTGACTAGCTAATTTCGAGTCACAGAAAGTACAAGCTCTATAAGACATTCCTTTGCGCACAAAAGATTGAGTAAGGCAGCTGTATTATCACCACCTTAGAACAAAACTTGTCGAAAATATGTTAATCTAAATGCGCTAGCCTGTATCCGTCAGTGACAATTTTTTCAAAAAAACTATGAATCATCGATTGGAATTTAAAATAATAGAAGGTATACAGACATGAATTCACCTTAGGAAGGTTTTCACAGGTGCGATCTCGTGCGGTGTTATCCAGAGTAAGGTGTCCTTTACTTATAATCATTCGGTTAATTGGACTTATCCGTAGGATATAAAAATATCAATTTTGTTCCATATGTTTCAGCGTTTCCTGTGAAGATACTGCCGTTAAAACTTCCCAGAAATGGCTAAAATTGTACTATCCACTACATATTCAACATTTACTTTCAAAAGTGCAAAACAGCAAATCTGTATATCATATATATATATATATATATATATATATTTTCCGTAACCCTCATCTCCTGTTTCCGACACTTACACCTAAGTAAACTTTAAAATATTAAAGTGGGTGTCCCCCATCCTTATGCATGACTATACGTTATAAGCTTTAGGCCTAACAATAACATATCACCCATAAAATAGACGAATTGAAATCCGCACTTAGATTACTTTGTCGCGAAATCGTTACTTTTTTGATTATTTTGAATGGAAGTATTTTTGAATTCACAACCTTAAATAATTTTTCAACGATAACCTTCGAGAAGTTTAAAACGTCCGATTTTGAGTTTGATGCTGGCTCATGAGCACAAAACACCACTGATGGCGTGCGACTAAGGAAAAATATCCGAAAAGATTCTACCGTTTTATTGTTTATAGAGTTCTAATCTAGAACGCTAGGTGAGGTTTGTATATTTCCCATAGGAAGCCCATAAGTCACAAAATTGGTTTGATAGAAAGGTCAAAAGGCAAATTCGCCTCTTCTCTTTTCCACCATCTCCTAGTTCTCATTGCCATCAATATTCCTCTGCATATTCTACTACTAGCCGCATAGCGGGTTACTGGCAGGGCTTGAGAATGAGCCTCAAGGCAGAGCGGGAAGAGTGAATTCCGTTGGTGATCGGTGAGCCTTTATCAAAAGATGCAACTCAATGTTCCCAATCTAAACCGGCAAGACAATGAGGCCGTTGGCTCATTGATTAGAGCGTTGGACTTCTGATCAACAGCTCGCGGGTTTGATCCTTGGTGTTTCGCCACCTGGGGTTTGATTATGACTGGCTGATGACGGCTAATAAGCCAGAAATGGCCATTCTAGTCTCCCTTGTCTTAACCGGCGATATTCATCTGCCTATTCTACTACTAGCCACTGTGCGGCTGTTGGCGGGGCTCAAGAGTGAGCCTCAGGGGAGATCGGAACGACTGATTTCCGCTAGCCATCGGTGAGAGTTCATCAACGAATGCAAATTCTCTTTCCGTTCTCTCAGGATTCTGCTCCCTTAAGCGTCCTACCCACGGACAAGATGATCAGAAGCATATATCGGATCGAGTATAAAAATGTTTTCTTTTTTATCTTAACTTTTCTCCTAAATTAACGCATTTGTATAAAAAATGAACTTTATTGCTTACATATTTTAACTGTTAACCTGTCTACCTGTACATGAACGAACTGACGAGAATTTATCGAAAGCAAACTTATGCTCGCTAACTGGTCTTATAAAACTGTTTTAAACAGTTTTAAAGTTGCATATTCCTGAAGTATTTATAATTTAGTTACCACTTTCCTGACTGATGCAAAGGATCCCAACCAGAAATCAAGCAAAATGTTCTACATGAATCCCTTTAACTTTTTCTTCTGCGCTTATTCGTTTTGTTACCTTACTCACATATTTCTCGTCTAGCCGACAACTTGATAAAACGTTGGTAAGGTTTTACCATGAGCCTGGGCACGTACTATGCGTAAATTATGCAGACGAGCGCGTAGGTTGAATTTTCAAGGTTCTGATCTTTCGTCTTCATTTGTGTGTCAGGTTTTCTAAAGATCCAGTAGCCCATTAAAACGAATGAAAACAGTGCGTCGTTATTACAACGAGAATAAGTTTCCGAAATTATGAATTATTTAAACGTGTTCAAAATATCATTTTACCAATTTGCGTTGAACTATCGATTGACACCCCTTACACTTTTGCCAGTCAGCGGAATAGTGAGATGTTTTCATAGAAGATAATCAATGAAAACTGCGCAGTACGACAATTTTTTATTCCACAAACGTTGGAATATTTTTCCGGACTGCTCTATTTGCAAAACAATGGCCAATTTTCAATGGCTTGCTACAGCCTTTAAAAAATAGTTCGGTCACAGAAAATTTAGATGCACGGCAATGATATTATGCGATTTATATATCCTGAAAATCAATTATCTGACCTTAAAAAGTGTGCCTTAGTTATTTGAATGATGAACGACTAGTTACTGATAAGAGTGGGAAGGAGTGTTTCAGAAAATAATTGGGAAGAAACTTCTTAATCTTTACTTCAGATAGGTTCTTCTGGCGTTTTGAATTTCCGTTGAATCTTTCACCAGGAGCTCTTAAGTACACTACGTACATCTAAATATCTATATCTATTTATTTTTTAAATATATTGTTATTACGCCATTACAAGAAAAAGCACCCACTTCTAGGGTGCTACATGCTAGCTATGTACCACATCTGTCGCTGTTACGTACCTCGTGGCCATGCCCAAGAAACCAAACTATTTAAGCTATGCAATCTCGTAAACTGTATCTGTCTCGGCATAACAAAGTCACCAATGCTCACATTCGTCCGAGTAAGTATGGCCACATAAGGTGTTAGCTACGCAAATGCCGACCCATTTATACTGGATCGGTAAATAAAATTAAAAGCGGGCTTCAGGCAGACCATTATGCACGTGGTGGTACGGAGACATCGTCCTCCAAATGCAAAGTTCGCATGAAAGTTTTGTTTATAAATACCCCAAAAAACCACGCGTACCATACTGACTATCCACCCGTGGCAATGGCTTGATAGATCGTGTTTACTAAATGTATTTAAAGCTCATTCAATCCTAACAATGCGAAGGTGGTGAAACGTGCAGAAGTTAATGGCGGCATCAATTTTGCGGCCTCTTGTTCAACTCTGAGCGCTCATTGCATATTCCCAAACCGGCTACCCGCTAACTGGCGAGAATGATTGTGTGACCCTACTAACGAGTACAATCATACGTAGGCGTGTAATGCAGGAATGGTGGCAATGGCGATAGAGCAATTTAAAAGACGAAAAAGGGCACTAACGCATTGGCAAAGAAAAGAAATTTATATATCCGCTGGCATTATTAAAGTGAGTTGGTTTTTAGCATTGCATTGCACCGTAATACACGCCTACATTCATACCACTATTCCTAACCCGAACGCTAACCGCAATCCAGACACCATCCTAAACCTAGTCCTATCCGTTTTGTTCTCTGGGATTAGCATTAGTGGCCCCATTAGTTGGGTTGCACAAGAATTCGAAGCCCATAACACTAGTATTGCGTGATGAAAGCAGCCGGGTACATACAAATAGGATCTATCATAAACGGCAGAACCTTTGGTTGGACATCGAGGTGGGCCGGATGCCAGGGAGGAGGCTTTCCATAGGCTAGTGAGTTTTGATTACAATGAAAACTCATCAACCGTACATGGGGCTACACAGCATGGACTATTCGTCGGTCCACACCCCCGTATGCCAGTTAAAACTAAAAGGTGTTGCGTGGTTGGCATTGAGCTGTGGCAAACTGGCGACATTAACGGATTTCCTTGCAATTACCTCACGTTTTCTTCTGATATCCGTTTTAATTCTTATGACTGATTATATAGGTTCCAAAAATTATCTCGCATCTCCATGTTATCTCCTTTGCAGTATGGTACACCGAATTTGGCCCCTAGTGAGGGGCTTTTTGCACGTAAACTATTGTGTCAAATCCGCCACGTTGATGATACTGTGGCATGAAAATGCCAGTACCGATTTTCGTATCGGTTTTTAGGTAGGCCATGATTAGTTGCGTTTGAATGTGTTTTTTGTTTTAGCTTTCAGGCAAAAAGCGCATTTTCCAATTTTTCCTAACACATCGTGTGCACCGAGGCTAGTTCATGTTTTGACTGGTCTACTTGGCATCAAACGTCTGGAGGGGAACACAGTCACCTTTTTAAATTCCGATTTTTAGAAAGGAGGCCGCTTTATGCCTACCAGATTCCGCACTGAGCACGCGAAACTTTTGCACAGAAAAACGTACAATATAACTCTAACGGAGAGTTAAGGTGAAATGGTACTCCTGAACCCCAGAAGAAACTGAACATAGAGCAAACGCGACTTATCAAAACACCTTGCTGTTTCTTCTCGAAAATCTTGAAATTAAATGAATTGATGAAGCTTGGTAACTGTACATTATATACTTAGAATTCTCGCTCTGCATGAAAATACGAAATTTAGAATGTCAATTTAAGGCTGAGAAAAGTAGAAAATGGGATATTTAAAGTCCTAGCTTAATGATAATCTCAACAATATATTCCTACATCTTTGGCCATGTACAGCAAAAGAATACGGGCATATTGATGGTTATCCAAGTTTTACTGAAACTGACCTCTTGCAAAAATCTCCCCATACAGTGGGAAGATGCAAACTTTTCCACAGCCAAAACCACCGTTAATGTTTTCAAGATATTTACTTAGCCATTTCTGCTCAGTCATAGCTGCATCGGTACGTTGTCGTTTAGACGATAAAAGCCTTTGTGGCTAGGAAAAATCAATAATGTTCATTTAAATTAGAAGAATCAATTTGGTAATAAAGCATTTGTAAAATCACGAAATATAAATTTATGAAATTTCGTGAAAACACCGTATATTCATGAAAACACCATGTTTGTAAGCTCCTTACGTGGAAAATTGGTGGTGTAGCTCGTTAGCTTGTTTTCACCTAAAAGCAATAAAAAAATTTCGTTATCACATGCCACGTTTGACGAGTCTTCAGTACTCTTCGCATGAAATGACCCATCCTTTTTCCGGATCTATAATGCATTTGGTAGCCTACTGCGTTTGACCATCGTATACTGCTTTCCGGTAGCACACACAAATGAGCGTAAGCAAGGGGCCATCAAAAGTTTAGCAAGTGTTGGCAAAATTCAGTGAGTATCAAATTCTAACTTATGCTGAACAATTTTTTCTTTCATCTGCCGAGAATTCTGATATTGATATCTCCTCAGCACTGGTATCAGATGTTAGCTCTGACAACATTATGAATTGTGAACTACTTACTGATGCTGATCTAATATGTGCGCTCTTATATTTATTTCCATAACCTACCTGTTTATTTGATTTGGATTGGCATGCTTTATTAAAGTTACGTTCAGACTGAACATAAGAAAATGCTTAAGGAATAGGTTAACATGAAGGTCAGGTTTAAGGTTGGGGTTGGGATAACATTAAGGGTTGGACTATTTCTAAGGTATGTGTTAAGTTTGCCTGCCGGAGACCATGTTACTCAATCCAACCTTCCCTAACCACTAACTTTAGCTTTCCTATTTTCCGTCCGATTCCACGCTCCTAACTTGAATATTTCATACTGAGTGTCTGTTACAGCACCTCACTGGAGTGATATACAAACTTGAGGATAGAAATGCAAGCACTCTCACTGTCTTCCACAGACTCCTTTAATTAACTCACTCCTCTGTCCTTTTGATAAAAATTTAAACTAGACCCTACAAGTTTAACAGGAGTTTCGTAGTTCCATTTTCTCAGTTGAATTACCTATTAGATTTCTATCATGTCGATTGCCGATAGACATTATGATAATACACATGCAAGAACTTATAAATAGGAAACTTCGAATCTCCTCTACACAGTACAAGAGCACTGAGAAATAAAATAAAGCTAAAGATAGGAGTAGTCATTTTGAGGATTGAGCCGATGGCAGAACCAGTTAAGAATGCAGCATACTGACTAGCTAAACTTGAGTTTCAATTTCAAATTTTTCTGGCCAAAAAGTTGAGTAGCACTTTCCGATGACAGCAGATGGACCATACATAGTCAGTGATAATTCTTGACCAATGATTACGTTTAATTAAGCGTCGGTATATGAGGACTCTGGATCGGGGCTCCAACCCTGATGGAAGACCTATATATCGTTTTGAGATAAAACCCGACCATGAAGACTACGCTTGTATAGCCTTCACGGTGTTTGAAGCTTGATTTGTCTATAACATCAGAATAAAATGCTAGTACAAACCCAACTTGTCTAAAAGTCGGTTCCAACTTCCCCATGATTAGAGATCCTCGCTAACTTTTGAGGTGGGACTAAATGGAAACGTTCGCCACCACTCTCTAGTTATGACCCAGTTTGTGGCCTTATGGGTACACTGCCAAGATTGACAATCGCATACAACAGAGTCTTAAGGGCATCATTAGCCTTCTTTTGATACCGAACAATATTTACTACTCTCTCACATGTGAGCTCAAAAGAATGCCCATTCCACCTTATGTTTTGTCCCGTCAACCGTCTTCACTCCGTTAGTAGATGGGCATAATTCTTTCGCCAATAATTACATTGTATGGTGTGCGGACTATTACTGTAACTTTTATAAGCTCTATCGGAGGCTATTTTCTGGACAGCGATAACCACCTGAGGTCGGACGCTGGCATATTCAGACGCGTGAATGTGGAAGGTTAAGAGGGAAAGTGGGTTTTTAAGTAAAGGTCACTAGGTTCACATAGGTTCTCACAGTACTAATCAGTAGAAGAATAATGAAGTCGGTAAAAGCTGGTTGGTTTTCTTGGAATGCATATATTTGTGCACAAGTATTTTAGATCCCGAATTTGTAAAACGTGCTGGGACATACCGAGAAGCTAAAATTAAAAGTGGGAGGGACATTCATCGAGAGGAGTTCATTTTTGATCTGAAACTTTGAGCACGAAGTTGGGTTAATCATTTGCAGAAACTAGAGGTTGGCTTCAACGTCAATTACTATATGGTACGTGGGTTACATGCGCGTTCAGAATGATATGCAGATTACCAATGCCGACTGTGAGAGTGGATTGAGCCAGGATTAAACCGAGACCTTATCGGCCCATCCTCGTTGACAGTGTCGATAATTGGCGGCTTCGATCGTTTCACACAGTCACAACCTCCCGTCAAGTAGGTTCGTTGATTCAGATAGGAGAGGCAAGGTCATGTGACGGTTGACTGAGAACTCACTGGACATCCGGGCCTCCTGTACTTGCCCTTATTTCTGTTCACCCCTTGGCCTACCATTTTAACGGCGTCAAATTTGAAGATGTAGCCCGTCTGCGTGGCATGGCTTACTACCAACGACTTTGGATCTGACCTTCGAGCGAAGATCCGATTCTCACACGTAGTCGGCATTGACGATCTACGTATCAGACCAGTTTCGCATTTGATCCTTGTGCCATAAACTAAGTGTTGTGTATCCAACGCTCCGTCTGAATCAGCAAAGCTAAAATTAATGTTCAAAGCGTCGGATCAAATTGACATTCCTCCAAATGAGTGCAGCGGATTTTTAAGGTGAGACCTCGGAATCTCATTTTAACTACTGAAAAGATAAAGTTAGCCAGAAACAAGATTTTGAAAGAACATCGAGTGCCGGTTAATCTGGTATTTAAAAACTACAAAACGGGACCAACCATTTCGCCAAATCTTCGTATGCGCTATTTTTACGGCTGCTAGGAGATATCCAGGGTAGATGGGTGGATAAAAACCTTTCCTAACTGATCTATTGTATTTTTATATCGTTTTTCGCTCAAAGCAAAGATGAATAAAAGAATTTTTGTGTACTATTATACCTATGATATACTTGGATATACTACAACTGGGATATACTGGGATATATTCGAACTTGAGGTATCGGAAAAGAATTTGGATGGGAACAGTTATTCGATCCCACTTTCACCCCTGATGTGACATTTATCAAAGAAGTAGGAAGACTTGAAGTCAAAAAGAATCCAGAATGTCGGTGATGCGAATCTAAAGGGGCAAATTTCGGCGTAATCCACGCAATATTTCATGCTGTAGAAACCCGACGTGTAGGTCACTCAACCGTTTCGACTAAGGGAAGGAATAGAAAGTTAGTTTACCCGACAGAGCATCAATGTAATGCACGACAAAATCTCAGACACGAAGAGGTGAATAGTAATCCGTTAGCCTCTAATGCAGAACGTAAATAGCTTGCTCAGTGTGTTCGGGTGTATTTTTAATCGAATGAAGGCAAGAAGAGCAACTGTCTTAGCATAATATTACTTCCGGCAGTAGCCTGCTTTCACTAAAGCCTTAAATTCGTTGCTATTAAGGGAATAAGGTGCTATAATTTTTTTATTGATTTTGGAATAAATTAGCCATGGGAGCGTGCCTGACAGGCGAATACCTTCTTCACTATATACCCATAAGGGATAGGTACAACAAATTGTTGAAAGACGAACGCCAGCTAAACAATAGAGAATGCTTACTTTCAGGCAGTTTTGTGATGCATCAAATAGTAGAAAAATCAGGGAACATCAGCAGTTCATAATCCCACTCGAAGACTGAGACACAGTCGTCTCAAACAGTGCGAGTTACCTGGAAATCAACGACCTGCACCGGATCACCAAAGACCGAAAACGCTGATGAGTTATCAGCGCTGGCAAATCAATAGACCAAGTGACTGACATCTGTGATTGATAACTTTGTTAACGGAGCATTAACCCAAGGAGACTGCTGATTGGGGAATGACTTACCATGACGTGGATAGTAGCTACGGGTGGAAAATTGACCTAGAACTAAGATCTACAGCTCCATCCAGACCCCGAAAAACGTAAAGATGATGTTAGTGAAGAAAGCGATGAAACAGTCATGCCAGTAAACATAATTATTTAGTCTTCACATATATTATACAATGATTTACTCCAACAGACAAAACAAATTGATATCGCGATATGTGCGTAGACGCAGGTTAAGATGCAGTTTAAGTGTGCCCATATACTCAAATTCCCGTTTACTGGTGGGCCAGCGGGTAAGCACGAGAAACAAAAGCTTGTCCAACATATCGCACGTTTGACAAATAAATCCATCGGTGATGACTTTCATTGTCGCTTGTACTCCAAAGTGGGGTAGAGTGCGAAGCTCGTCGAAAACCTAGACTTTGGTTGGCATTGAAAAGGAAGGACGCTGTCTGCCTGAAAGCCAATCACCAAGAACCATTTTGGTAGCTAGGATGAGGTGTGTCCAGACGTTACCGCAGTTGCTGAACGGACTGTTCATCTTTTTTAATGGCATTCTCTTCACCAGCTCGTTCATGTTTCGCAGGTCTTATTAGCTGGTGCAAACCATTGGTTTGCAGTCAAATCTCAGGGTATGATTCGTCTGTGCTTCAGCTTCCGTGTAAGATAAATATCTACAGGCGTTCCCAGTTTCTCCTGAACGAGTCCACACTCGGCAATGGGAATGGTTATCGTAAGCCCAGTGGGTCACATCTTCAAATTGAATCCGATAGGTAAGAGAGCGTTTAGTCCGACGCACGGTTCACTTGAGCTACGAGTTTCGGTCTCTGACACTGGGATCGGGGCTATGTAAATTCACAGAGATATGCTGGTTGCAGGACAGAAACTATTACTCTTGTTTTATATCATTTTTTCTGTTATTTAGCTCATCCAGGCCATCCCGTAGCGACAAACATTCAGTAATTGTGAGCTGTTACCGAAAAAGATTACGTACACTGGAATGGCCTTTCCTGACCCGCGACTTATACAAAAAGGACTTCTGGATTACATTTTGAAAAAATCCGTACTCACCAACTACGCATAATTTTGGATGGAGATAAACTTAAGTACTTGGCAGTTACTTCAACAAATTGTTCTAGGTATAGCTGTGTGGATGCAATCTACTTAATAAGGAAATGCTGGTGGGGGCCTAAAACGCGGTTTCATTTAATCATTTCTTTTTGGCGTTATTTTTGAGACTGGTTTCGATGGACGTGTTGGCTTCCATGAAAAATAGACTTGCAGTAAAACGGCACGATGGGGTGTTTTATACAATGGCTGCGGGCCTAGAGTTGGCGTTGTGTGGGGTGTCGGGGATTGGGTTATAGGTTGATGGCGGTTTGGTTTCGGGTTTATGGTTAGGTTACTCAGATAGTGGATAAGGGTTAACGACAGGATTAGGGTCAGGGTTAGCGTTTCAATGACAGTTGGTTAGATATTCAATAGTTCAAAAGTCAAATAAGTAACGTAATTAATTAAATATGAATTCAATCAACAATTAAATAATAATCAATTGAGTGTAGGCTTAAGGTTGGCGTTAGGGTTCGGTTTGAGTTTAGGGTTAAGGTCAGAATTGGAGTTAGAGTGAGTATTGGTGGAAGGATAAAGGTTTGGGTTCATGTTAACTGCAAGGTCTAGGTTCCTGGTATGGCTAAGTTTAAGGTGAGACTTTGTTTTTATGTTAAGGTCAGTGTTGGAGTTGACACGGAAATATTTATCCTTCCTAAAATTTTTCACAAGGCAACCTATTTTAAGAGGGTGGGCCAGTTCCTATTCTCACATTCTGTTTAGGCGGCCATGCAAGGCATGACTACCATAATGGTAAGCATTGTCGATTCGTTCCTGTTTCGAGAAATCGGTCGCTTAGCGGTCGATAGCGAGTCGATAGACATTTTGCCACACAATTGCTGTGACACACCGTTTTACAAGTTTTGCACTGTTTCGTAATTGAACTGGCAGAATTGAACACCATACTTCATATGTACGAATTTCCTTATTTTTGCCTCTACATTTTTTCAGCTAGCTACCATTTTCTCCCACCCTTAAATTTCCTATATCGTGCTCTTCCCGTATTAAATTACCCACTGGTTTGAATTTTGTTGATGGAGTCGCGCTTGAGACCACCGCCTTTGGTTAAGCGCAAGTCAGCCTACTTTTTGTGTTCGAAACCTCAAGTTAATCAAAAAGTACAAAGGATATTTTAGTTTTCAATGAAATAGGAATAGAGACACTTTACTTGCTTAAGAATCAAAACTTTAATATCGTTAACTTTACTAAATACAGCTGAACCTGAGAATATTAATTGAGGCAGCCCGGAGAAACATATTGGAAAACAATTTCACGGAAATGTACCAGAACCGAGCAAATGCTATTCGCGTCTTTGGTTATTAGCATTGAAGAAAACTAGATAATAGATAAGAAAAAACCGGTTGGCACCTTACGCATGATCGAACGATCTCTTAAGATACAAGGGATTAGCATATATTTTGAGAACGTGCAGAATTCAGTCAAATGAAAGTAGCCTCAACCTTGTGTAAGTAGCATTGGTAGAGCTGATTTTCAGCTAATCGGTCTTTCGATGCCGTACCCAGTAGAATCCTTAGACAGGCAGACGAGTTTATAGCTTTCCAACTCACACGAAATTGACGAATGGCTCAGAGAATAAAAAGCTGCAGCACTTAGGCTAGGAAATCTACCAAAATTAACGTAGCTAGCAACACTATCAGCATGAGCACGAGGCAGGTAATCGGCATCAACCAGCCTATGACATCCTTTGGAAGGAAACACAACTGCTCATAGGTAATAGTTAGCATGCAAACAAGACTTACCCGCCTCGTCCATTCTCAACAGCAGTCGCCAAAATAATGATGGTCGTACCCAGTTCATCTACTGGTCCATGCTTTCTGTTTATTTCGAATGTACGCACATAGCGGACACAGACATGCATATTCGCACACCACAAAGCTGATCGAGAAAGTGCCAGCTAAGTGGACTTTTTACTTACGCCAGCACATGATGCAACATAGGTGTATAGTCTTAGTCAGCGAATATGTAAACCATATCCACCCTCCATCATCGTTGCACCCCTTGCTGTTGGCACATTCTGTGTATAGGTAAGTATAAATGTATGCACCTCTGTGCGGACACTATGTTAACCATTTTTTTCGCGAAATAGCCAAAGTGCGCATATAACCTTTTTTTGCACAGTGACTTCGAAACGCCCACTTGCATTACTGACATTACTGACATTGCATTACAGACACGTGATCGATGTCGTTTACTGCCTACCCACAGAAAAGTAGAGTAATGCTGATCAAAAAACATCACATAATGTAGCTTTTGCTCCAAAATGACGTCCTGATACACATGCGGGCCCAAAATTTAGAGAAAATAATGAACACAGGCTGAAATTATTACGAGTGATAATAAAAAGCCCAACTACGCATTTTCGCTGACCTTATGTCGCTGCACGAAGCTGCTTTGAGGGCTCGGCTCATCAGTGGGTCCTGCAGCGTGCCCCTATGCTTACTGGTATAGTACCTCCAGTTTCCATCCTGTCTCATTTAAGTTCCAGAGAAATAAATGCGCAAACTTGGAGTAAATCCATGGAGACGAAACTTTTTAGGCTTCATCTGATCCTCGGATGGATGGAAAGTGCAGTTCATATTCCAGAAAACACACGGAAACGCTGGGGCCCACTGATGATCCGAACCCCTCGGAGGTGAATCCTGCAGCAGCACAAAGGCGGCAAAACACACGTGTCTGGGTTTTCTGCTAGTACTTTTGCTTTCAGTGTGGGAAATAATTACGTAGAGCATGCTACTGACTGACTTTTGTCAACTTGGGAATATTACGCGGTTATACCGCAGTGGCTGATGGATTTCAGCTCAAATGTTCATACCAACATTCAGACCGAACCTAAACGGTTTTGTTCCAAAAGAGTTTCTCCAAATTCACGGAATAATTTACTCTGAAATCGAACAAGTAAGAGGCGGCATTTATTACCAAGCCACTGGTGAAAATAGAGAGGGACGGGCGGATGCTCATTGATCTGCTCCGATTGCAGCCTGAGGGTTAAACCTTATTATCTCCTAAGACCAGATTAGATTGGCGAACATCAAAGTTGTGTAACTTGGTATGTTGTATCTAGGTTTATTGTACCTATTGTATATATACTTATATATGATCTATATATTATATATTTCCTATTGGTATAGCGCACAGTATCGGAATAGCTCTGATCCTTTGGCTCACATAGCCGAGAAATATAGGTTTTTGGGGGTGAGTAGTGGTTGAGTAATAAAGGCATTTAGGGTGGAAATGACCATTTGATTTTCTTACTGCTTCTCTATTATGAATCGTGAATCGCTATATGCATTAACTCTACGATATTAGATATGAAATCAAATTATAACGGAATGTCCTCACCGGCTCCAGATAGCAACTCCGAAGCAAATCAGAACGAGCATGCCTGCTTTGTGAATTAATCGGGGAATCAATAATTCATTTGAAACCTTATTTCATTCCTAGTCACCAATTGATCCCACCGTCAACTCCTTTCAGCACATTAGCCCCAAAAACAAACAATACAAAAAATACCCAAAAACGATGGAATTAAATAATCTTTTATCGACACCCATCAATAGACTGGCACTGGCGTCATTTAGTTATGTCTCAATGAAATCAACAGACAGAAAAATTCAAAAATCGTTCTACATTGTTGCAGATAGCTCTAGAGACACTGTGAGAGACAAATTATTTGTTCAGGACAGACATTTAAATGTTCAAAATTATAACACCTCAAGGGAAAAAGGTACGCTCTTAGGTACACGCAGGAATTATCTAATTTATTGTGTGCTACGAAAATCAACAGTGAGACTTTGATAACTAGTGGAATAAGTGTAGATGACAACTGTACTTCTAATGGACTTCTTCTGAATTTTCTACGAAATGCGTGAAATCGTTTTTGCTAAATAGACAAACAAAACCACACGTATTACTGCCTCGTTTGCTGACAGGTGCACAAATATGCTTAAACTGCTATCCTAGAAAACTAAATCACAAAAATAATCGAAACAGCTTTCTTCTCACTAAACTCTGATTAAATTATATTCAAGTTCATTCATCATGCGACTGGGAATCTGCCAAATATGCATTGTCTTTTATTTACTCTTATATAATAAAGGCTTTTTAGCCAACAAGAAGAAGACTTTGTCACTGATACAAGCTTTTTCAGCAGTACGAATGCATATAAGGCCTGGTACCAGCAATCGTATCAGAGTAATGCATGAAATACATGTTTGAACGTAATTTCTGCGCAGCAAACACATTCCAATACGTTAAAAAGCCGCAATAGACTTGGTTGTTGCAGAGATTTTATAGTGTGTTTTTATTTCGTATAGTAATTTACATAACTACTGATTATATCAGTAGTTATGTAAGTAAGCAATACTCCTTGTTTGCCTCTGCCGCTCTTTGTTTTTGGTTCGCCTAATGGGTTTCAGTGTTGGCTAGGCATCGGCTCTACTTCAAGTACCTGGACCCACGAGCGGATATTGGAATGCCAACCATTGGCATATTTCAGGACAGTTAATCTAGTTTAGACTCTATAGTCCGTTTTTTTTTAGTTGACATCAAACGTACGATGTTAGCTGCTTCAAGATTGCAACAACGGGGCTGAAGCTAATCTGTTGACTACAGAAAGTGACTTGTAAATTGTTCACGTCATGAGACGCACTTTTGAATCTAAACGCCACTTTCCCTTTCATTTGATTTCGGTAATCCTTCTGCTTTTCGCACAAAGTTGTGTGGTAGCACAACAATTATTACTTTTTCTTCAGTTCTGTTCCTACCACGGAATTCTGCGTTCTGTGGCTATCTTAGCGCGTTTTCGATGGCCGTAATGTTATCACAATGTGTTCTGTAAAACTTTCAAATAGTACTGAACCTCGTGCACAACTGCGTCTGATACCAACTTTGTGGCTCATTTGCTCTACTCCGAGGCCACAGACCAGGCTAAAATTTCCCGTTGGCGATGCGATAGGCGAGTTGCTTCTCCTTTTTTCGTTAAAAATGTCTTGCCACCTAACTTCGATTTAAATTTTTCCATCTCGCGATAAAAGTGCTCACTTTTTAGAACGGCTGAAACTTGCGACTTCGGATTATTTTCGAAAATATTTCAATGTAGCTCAGAAAATATATCGACTTACTGGAATCATTCTGGGTCGTACCCGGTTTGGCACGTAAACTCAAATGGAGTATCCTAGGACAGCGTACTGAAAGGTTACGCCGGTGGCCACCAAGAACTCGCCGCGCAGTAGGTGTATTTGATTGTCGGTTCTTACGCTCAAAACAACTGGATCGGTTTGCCTGGTTTTCTAATTCATCAGCCCACTCGACCTCTGAGGGAGCTAGATGAGATCGTTGGACACTGACCCAGTTGGCGCAATAGCTTGTTGGTTGCGACACTTCCATCGAGGTACTCTGGCCACTGTTGCTGTCGCCTTCACATTTGTGTTGTGTTGGAACTTCCGGTGCGTTATGAGCCTTGACGCTGATCGACAACGGAGGCACACAACTGCCACAATATTTTAGTATTTCCGATGAAAAACGAGGACTCCTGGAGGTGCCTCCGCTGGCGAGAAAATTTGTCTGTGCTTGGCAAAACAGGTCATTTTCATAAGGGCCCAACTCATGACCCCGTTCCATTGGCGCTTTCTTAAGTGACGGTGAATGTAAGTGACTGTGGCCACGGTCGTGTGTAAGTTGATAATTCGCCTGTGCCACAAATTTAGGTGGAAACCTTCCGAGAAAGTGATGATGATGTTTGATTTCCTCCACTGTAACTTGTCCAGGTGCACAACCCAGTCAGGCAACTGGTACTTTGTGCGTTAATTTCAGCGGTCTGGGGTTGAAGGGCAGGAAAGAGCGTACCACAAACCCACATGCACTCGCACACACGCATGTCCGGGTCGCGCGCACGTGCGTGTGGGCAGAGACGTGTTTGTGCTTGTGTGCCCGCTGCAATTCACTGTTGGGTCATACCGATCCACCTCCCCCGTCCACATTCACCTTTCCGTCCATTTCCGATATGGACAAGAACGTTTTTTCCTCATGACAATTATGCATAGTTCCTTTCAAAATCTACATCTGCCCCCAAGTGCTAGTGAGCGGCCAGGCTTGGCAAAGGGCTGGTTGCCAAAGGAGTATGCAACAGGCCGGGACCCAACAACTGTCAGCCAATGACAAAACGATATGTGGGCACCACATCGGCAACAACCACCCCCGCACCCAGCTATGTGTGCACTGGGCTTGCTTCATGCACCCGTACGCTCCACGAGTGCATTTTTGCGGTTTCAAAAGGTTATGAATTTCGTGTGCACTTGTGTGTAAGGTATAAAAAACGGAAAATATTAACGCACCGCACTACTGTGCCTGCACTATGAACTGGAAAGTCCAGAAGACGCGGGATTTGTCATCATTACCGATCATGACTGTAGCAGAATGCCAATCATATTAGCTATTATACGCAGGGTAGTCAGGCGACACAGCGAAAACAAAGCCCTGAAAAGCATGTGTATTTGTGAAGACCGTGGCAGCGCACCCCTCAGTATTATTATACAGCGGATACCTCAGTGCTATTTTTCATGAAAATGTTACCTGATTCTTACACAGAAGTGACAGTGGCGTCGTGGTCAGTACTTGTAACTCACCGCATGGACACTGATAGTGGTGCCGGATATAGCTTTGGCTGACGACGAGAAATACGCTCTGATTTTGGGACCACTCTTCCATTATTATTTTGCCTCTTTAGATAACCTCCTGCACATAATCTAAATAAGAGAAGTGCAAAACGTAAGCGCGAACCTTCAGTACTACAACCAGAAGAGTTCAGTAAACATCAGTTTTACGTCACGTCTACGTATGCTTTACACTTAAATCAAAATAGGTAGATGGTGAGTAACATGCAATTAATATGGTGTGCAGTTCATTCTTTACGTTTGTCTCCAGAAATGATAACAGATACGAGCAGCTTATACAATGAGCCCGTTGATTAACCATGGATACAGGAAAAAATCAATAACTTTGGAAAAAAGAAAAAAAACTCTTGTCAGCCTTGCAGCAAAAGCGATATGAAATTCGAGATAAGTATGACAAGACTATTTTACACACATCGATTATTTTGTCGATTATGGAACTGTTTTTATAAAAAAACCTTCGTTAGACATAATTTTTGTTCTTGACGTTCTTGTTCTATGTGCTATATGATCAAACCTGGTACTTTATATACTCTTTTGTAGTATGGAATGCAAAAACGACACTGTTATGAAAGACCGCTAGAGGATATTGAAAAGAAGTTATATAGTGTAGAAAAAAATGAAATTCGCTAAAACTGAAGACAAAACCAGAGATTATGCGGACGCTCACAATTATTCAATTCTTTAAATGCTTAATAGCCAATCGTCATCATTCTGTTTTCAAGATTAGGAAATCTGTTAGTTTTTTTAACCACAATGCAATAAAGGGAGTGATTTTCTTTACAAACAAGGTTTATCTCTGATATTTTGCCTAACAAATAAATGAGCAAAATTATCCAACTTCAAAAAAGCATATTAAATGTTTAGCTTATTATTTGGAGGTATCTATTAACGTGTGTTTTATATAAAAGCAACTGGGAGGGTTCTGACAGTTTTAACAACTTGCACAAACTTTTGGACACAACAACTTATTTAATTGATCTTACTTTGCCTCAGTTACATGGTATGTCTTCTTCAGAAGCAATTTCACATAACCTAACGCCTCATATAGCTTATACGCATAAACCATTTCAGTATACTACATACTTGGTGTCCAACAAAATTATAACATTAACAATAATGAGTAGCATGAAGGATCATTCCAGTGTTCTAAAAAGTCTCCGAATGTAACTTAATAAATTCCAAAATACCCTCTCCCATTGAGTAGTAACTTTGAAGAATGGTTTTTTCCCTGAAATTGAATATAAAAATAGATTTCTGTGCCTCTTGCAAGGACTATGAATGAGTTTCTTGTAGCAGTAAAATTAAGCGCAAAAATTAATTAATTACCTCGAACTTATTTGAGTGTGTTTTACATAGATGGCTAGAATCATGCCAAATAAATGCCACCATACCACCGAATAAGAATTATATTCGAGTTTGATGCTTTCTAATAAATTGTACAATACAACCTAACTAAGCTGTTCAGTTAACATGCCTACAAGATCAGCCGCCATGCTACTGCTGCCAGGGCTCGAGAGTGAGCCCCAGGGCAGTATGGGACGCGTCAGTCCCGCAACCGGTCGGTGAGCGCCCATCCACAAATGCTAATATGCCCGATCGAAAGGACAAAACAAAGAACCCGTGGTGCAGTGTGTAAGAGCGTCGAGTGTTTGAGCCTCGTGTGGTGCAACACCTAAGGTTGGGTGTAGCTAATTGTTGAGGACTAATAAGCTTGACATGGCCATTCCAGTTTTCCTGTTTTTTTCTTCTATAATGTCTTTCGCCTCCTGTGTAAAATTTAGTAACCAGCGCCAGAATTGACGCAAATTGATTATGAACAATGCCACAAAGTTAGCATGAGTGAGAAAAAGAATAAAGCTCTAACACCAAAACATTCTTTTATGTTTCCGAACTTCAGAAATCATACATGAGTCAATAGTGAAAGATAAAAGTAGCAGCCGAATAGGTGACAGGAACAGGGGCGAGTGTCACTCAATAATCAGAAAAAAACAGTTACAAAATTGATGCGCACGACTCTGTATGTCGGTGCCAAATCGACACACCAATTGACTGAGTTCTCATCCGAGGTCGGGAAGTCAATCAATTCGTGGCATGTCTTCTTTCCAGCATGGGCGATTATATTAAAGGCTGCAAAGTTATACTCGTGATCTGTTCAAATGTGTGAATATTATGTGACCCCGGCGCAACACCAACTTTTTTTCGCCTATGCGCGATCCGAGCCGGTGTTCATAAAGACAACGAAATGAGGGCGTTTATTTTCAGAAGAATGCCATATCCCAACTGTAGATTACAAAAACTTCAAAGTTCAACTAGGAGCACTTGCTTCGAAGTCCAGTGCTAGAACACTACTGTAGCGGGTGATAAATTTCAAACCTGAAGGTTTTTTGAGTATATCTCTATCCACTGTAATTTATCTATACGTAAAGCCTTTTTCCGCCTACATTTTCGCCCTCCACATAGACAGAACAGGTAAAAAGTACGAATATCAAATCCATATCTAGGTCGCAAAATTGGAAAAATTACTCAAATTCTGTCCTTTATTATACACTAAACAAAACATGTAAAGAAAGAGGATTAATTTCGTCTTGAGCTATAAAAGAAAGTGCTTAAATGAGGCAAAATTTTGGATTGTTGGGGGTTCTATATTGTTTGCTAAAACAGACGAAAATTTACCATATCCAGAGTGAATACGCTGATTGACATCTCACCAACTTTGCGGTCGACCGATCCCTAACCACTCTATTTCTGTATTATCACGTACCGAATTGACATTCTATGTCGCTTGTCACTGGCATGTCTGATTTGTCTTTATTGTTTTACATAACGCGAACACCCCATTGACAGGTCAGTTGCATCCCCAAAAATAATTTCATGCTGATTAACTTCCATCAGACCTGACTGTTCCAAACGGTTTTCACACATCGTGCCTGCCAACGAATGTTTACACAAAAATGTTTGGCAATTAAATGCATTCATCTCTTAGGAATATATCCCTAAATTATGCTTTACTTGCTTAATCTTAGCCTCGTTTACGCCACTTACAGGAATAGAATGTTTCATTTTTAGAATCGCCAACTGCAAGTAGAAAGGCGTATTGAGCAGGCTCCATGTGCAGGTTATTTGGCAACAAAACGACAGCGAAGGATTGCTTTTCTAACCCTTCTAAAAGATTTCTATAGGCTAAGTTCCAGCTAAGCAAATGGGCCCAATCAGTAGGATTGTATGTAAGGACTTCCCTTAGTTATGCACGGTCCATCGATTGGTTGTGGTGGTTTTTGTTAACTGCATGAAGTAAACAAACGAGGCAAGCAATTGTAAATACAATTTAAAGAAATTGGCTGCCCCTTTAGGATTGCAGCTATTATGAATGCGTGCGTATCTGAGCCGTTGTCCAAGGATTTCATCGACCACTGGTAAATATTCAAATGCAGGCAAAAAGTTTGTTCTAAAGGCGTGATCTGTTTTAGATGTTTTTTCAGCATTCACGCGTATGACTACACTGTTTGTTTCTACCTTAGTTTTTTAGTTTTCATAATTGTATGTCATATTTTATCTGAAGCTCGTGTCTAAAACGACATGCTACAGTTCGTATAAAATAAATAATATAACGTTATATGCTTCGTAAACAGCAATAGGAAAAAATGCAATATTTAACCAGCATTACCTATCACGCAAGCATTCCAAATATTCCAATATTTATGAAATTCTTTAAACGAAAAAATAACCGTTTTTTTCCATGATTGAATTTGAAAAAGGGAAGGTTTCCAAGACCAGTGTACTATGCCAATTTGTTGTGCTTTCTTCCTGTAATAGGCCTTAAGTCGTGCATTCATCAAAAATCAATAAACAATATAAGCATGCATGTAAAACGATTTTTCTCAGCTGAAAAATCGCTTATGTGGAGGCCAGCATGCCACCGCATATCTATTGACTAATGAGTGTTGGTCACACGTGAAGAGGTTTAAACAATTTTAAAATTACAGTCGGTTTTATGAATTTCTCCGCACCCTTTTCATAATTAAATCCTTGAGGAGAAGTTGAAGGGACAATTCTTAATCTTTATTAGACTTGTTTAGGATTTTCAGTCATAAAAAGGTAATAAAGCATTCTCTTCGGTGCGTTGAAAGTTCGGGTCGTCAGCTAAGACTGCAAACACTTGCATAGGAAAAAAAACCGTGCGAGCGAAGCGCATCATAGCAGGATGGATATATCTAGTATTATTTTATTCATCATTTAACCTAGCTGAATTTGCAGAAGTTTGGGTTTTAAACGTCATACACCACCGGTACCGGAATACTGAAATTAGTAACCTTTTCAATGTGATTTTTGATTCGGTAAAAGTTTCCGCAACATCGTCCGCTGACTTATACTTAAGCGCAATCGTTCCAGTGTATGTTTGATATGAAAGTTTCTACTTGTTTAGAAGGTTAATTCATGGATTAAGTAAAATTAGCTTGAGGCGCATTCTTATTCCAATAGGCTGTTCTGCATTTCCTCATCACCACCATAAATGTAAAACTGGAAAGCAAAAGCATCCAGGTGCTTATTTTTCCCTATTCTGTCACCTCTAAATCTGCACGTGTTCATCTAACTAAGAAGAGAGACAAATTAATAAAAAAACTAAATTGCATAATAAAATTACAAAAAAAGATTCTCCGTGGGTTGTACTTTCAAGAAGCTTTCTGAAGTAGCTATATATTAGGGGGCTATGTCATTTTAAATGCATAGTTTCATCGCGTGACGAACATTTACTTAATGGATAAAGACTTGGTTTTTCTTTGGATTGAGAGAAGTTTCCTGCGTGTAATCAGCTAGATTTCACTTACAGAAAATGTCCTATTTCTTGAACTTCCAACTGAAATTCTGAAATGAGCTTACGATTTGACGGAACTGTTAATGTATGGTTGCAATATTGGTTATCATGCAGCCTAGTCACGAGAGTTCAGTCACTTTAGGATGCCGGCTTTTGAACTAACTTCTTTCTCATCGCCTGTGCAAAGCGTTTGGTATAAAAATGACTACTTATTTAAAATGCTTTTTTCTAATTGATTATATGATTATATGATTTGAATATATTTTATAGAAAACATACTCAGAAATATTCTTTCTTGTACACGTTTGAGGGCGAAGTACACCTATTTAAAATTTAATACTTGAAAAAGGAGCATATTTTAATTTTAATTTTTCTAATAAGGAGCTTTTTTAAGATGGGAAAATGTTCTCTCATAGTACATCCTGTTTAGTAATGTTGCTACAAAGTATACAACATGATCCACATTCAAGCAAATTTTGTGAGCACTATGTAAATTCTTCCTCGTAGCATAGAGAAATGTGTGCATTCCTTAGACAGAGTATACAGCATGTTGTTTGCAAACCTTGAATACAAGTGTAACGGCCAGTAGCGTTCATAATTATTCGGAAAGTTCGAGTTTTAAAACTGAAATAAACCCTTTCTTCAGACCAAAAATTCGAAGAAGACGTTTTTTTCTACGAAAAGAGGTAGACGACGAATTTTTATGGTTATGTTTTCTATAAAATGTATTCAGATTTATAAGAGCACTTCAAATCAAAGAGAAAAATGCATATTTATTCATTAGCGATTTCTTACAGTGCATGCATTTTGCAGGTAGTCAGAAAGAAGTTCGTTCGAACGTCAGATTCCTGCCGTGACGGCAATATCTTGTGATTAGACAGCAAGGTTATCAATATTACAACTTTACTTAAGTAATCTATTTCAACTCGAAATTACGTTTTATAATTTATGTTGAGATTTCAGGAGATGAGATATCTACTTTATCTAGTCCCTGCTTTTAAAAGCATATTCAAACGGTTTATTTGTGAAAATTTAAATCTGCGATAATCGGAATGGGCTCACTCGTTCCTAGCTAACCATCGCCTTACTTACATCAATAAATAACCTTTCGAGAGGACTTTTGCTCTGGCGGACTGAAAATAGTCCAAATTACGTTCCTTATCTTATGTGATTTGTTTTCGGTAATAAAATGTCTACCAGAGGTGATGAATAGGCTATCGCTACATACAGCTTACCTACAAGTCAAAACTGCCCATCTCCCGACCCCATTAGTAAACAGTAGCTCGATTTACTATCATCAACTTCTTAAGGCGGGCATTTGAAATTGAGCCCCCATCTTTTCTGCTCTCCATTCGAATGTGAATCCTCTTATATGTACGTCAGTTGGCCTATTTCACCCATTACATACCAAATTTCATACCTATTTTTTTATTCGAACAACAAAAATGATGCCATCAGCGCACGAAGCTGGCACCGTTTTGAAGGAAGTCCAATTTTATCAATATTTTGAGACGCATTCTAGGAAGATTCTTCATGATTTCAAAATATGCATTCTTCGGCCATTCGTTTTTGATCTTCCGGTATTGTGTGGTTTGTATGCCCAAGCTTATTCGCGTTGAATAAAGACTTTTTTTGCTAAAAGTTTTGGAATTTTACTTTCAAAATAAAGCGTAGATCTTTCTCTCTCTCTCATCCTTCCTTTATGAACTAGAACATGAATAATATATCCAGGATATTTGCAAAAAACTGCCAAAAATACCTGAACTTGTACATGCTAATGGCATCCTGCCCATTAAATATATCTGACGTCCCCGCAAATCATTTCTCTCGACTACCGAGTCTAGAAAGAGCCGCGGCTGCGTCTACTTACGGATGCGCACGTTTGCAATCTGGCGTGAACGTCATTTACATATTATAGTAGCGCCAGCGAGTTAAAAAAACAGAAACACTTGGAATGCGGCATCAATAATTGGAGGATATAAAGTCGAAGAAGACGAGCTTCCTGCGCGCCAGATAAAAGCGTTCATTGGAGTTGCATATAAATATCTCTGTTCCCAGTTGTTTTTCTCCCATCTGTTTTGTCCCGTTATATGCCTGGACGTGGAAGGGGAAATCCCACATGTTTTATTAATGGGGTTTGGATAGTGCCGATTCAAGCAAAAGCCTTTTGCCCTAATTCCATACGTGAGGAAGCTGATAACAAGTCTGAACTTTAGTGAGAAACCACGTAATGCCCATTCTACAAACAAGTAGTACTACAAGTAGTATGAATCTTATATGGCAAAGACAGTATACCGTACTTCCGACATAGGTACTAGCTTAAGCCCAGACACGTGTTTCGCCGATGTTTGTGCTGCTGCGTGACACAGCAACGGGGGGTTCGGCTCCTCAGTGGGTCCCCCAGCGTTCTCATGCGGTTTCTGGTATATGGACTCCAGAGAATAATCGGGGAAATAATTTCTAAAATTATTAAGTGCAGGACATGGATTCAGGTGATTCGGACATGGCGTTTAGGGTCAAACCCAAAATATCAATGAACATTTGGGTCGAAGACAATCAACCACTGTGGAATAACCACGTAATGCTCATTCTACAAACAATTAGTACTACAAGCAGTATGAATCTTATATGGCAAAGACGTTATACCGTACTTCAGACATAGATACTAGCTAAAAGCCCAGACACGTGTTTCGCCGATGTTTCTGCTGCTGCGTGACACAGCAACGAGGGGGTCGGCTCCTCAGTGGGTCCCCCAGCGTTCTCTATGCGGTTTCTGGTATATGGATTCCAGAGAATAATCGGGGAAACAATTTCTGAAATTATTAAGTGCAGGACATGGAGTCAGGTGATTCGGACATGACTGTTTTGAGGGTCAAACCCGAAAATGTCAATGAACATTTGAGGTCGAAGACAAATCAACCACTGTGGAATAACCACGTAATGCCCATTCTACAAACCAATTGGTACTACAAGTAGTATGAATCTTATATGGCAAAGACGTTTTACCGTACTTCCGACATAGATACTAGCTAAAAAGCCCAGACACGTGTTTCACCGATGTTTCTGCTGCTGCGTGACACGGCAACGAGGGGTTCGGCTCCTCAGTGGGTCCCCCAGCGTTCTCTATGCGGTTTCTGGTATATGGATTCCAGAGAATAATCCGGGAAATAATTTTCTAAAATTATTTAGTGCAGGACATGGAGTCAGGTGATTCGGACATGACTGTTTTAGGGTCAAACCCGAAAATGTCAATGAACATTTGGGATCGAAGACAATCAACCACTGTGGAATAACCACGTAATGCCCATTCTACAAAACAAGTAGTACTACAAGTAGTATGAATCTTATATGGCAAAGACGTTATACCGTACTTCCGACATAGATACTAGCTAAAAAGCCCAGACACGTGTTTCGCCGATGTTTCTGCTGCTGCGTGACACAGCAACGAGGGTTCGGCTCCTCAGTGGGTCTCCCAGCGTTCTCGATGCGGTTTCTGGTATATGGACTCCAGAGAATAATCGGGGAAATAATTTCCAAAATTATT
>WEDG01002293.1:0-46596 GCA_017591395.1 Schistocephalus solidus
AGACTGATGAACCAGTGCCTAGAGCACCAACACAGCAGAGATCGCCCCCTCCACTGCCCTGACTGTCCTCGCGCATTCACTCATTGCATGGGCCTTTTTCGGTCACATGCGCATTCACAAAAACCTGCGGTAAACCACCGGAGGCTAAGCTACATCTGAACACACTATCTTCACCAACACATCGACCATACCTTCACAATCACCATGTTCCTGAGTATATCACGGTTTCCTAGAAACCGTGGCTGGGAAGGCTGCCAATCTGACGCTTACACCAGACCACGACGTCGGCTCAGTGTATGTGTTGTGTGTGTCGAGTGGCTGACCAGTGGACTGGGAGTCAGACGGCGATGGCTCCTCCATATCCCCTGAGTTAGTGAATCCTGGCGTGTGCGTTATGGGGGCCAGGTCGTGCTGTGGCGCGCGAAGACGGGTACGACAATCCGTCAGCCAATGCGCCCACTCCCACATCAGGCAACTGACTGGCTCGGATGGTGATCTAATTGTGGGGGTGGGGGAGAGAGTGAGGTCGAGAGCTCAGCGCATTTTCCTCACTATAAACAAGCTGACGCGCTTGTAACTATCACGGTGCGCTAAAAGCCGTGGTTTGGAAGGTTGCCAACTGACGGGATAACTCGGACCGCGTGGTCAGCCCAATGGGTGTTTTGTGTGGAGTGGCTGACTGGCGGACTGAGAGTCAGGCTGCAATGGCTCCTTCTTAATGTGGCCTTTATGGCACTCTCACTCCGTGGGATCCGAGCCAGGTGTGGTGGCACGCCCAGGGGCGGCTCCGGCCGCGCCAGCCACCTGTGCCCTCTCCTATCTCCGGTGTTCTTGACTCTGTCTTGACACGGGGCTCAGGTGGGGGAGGAGGAGAGAGTGCGGTAAATGCAGCACAAGGCTACTATCACTTAAATCTAATTCACGCGCAAGTCACCGTCCCTGCACCACTTGGTGTGGAGCATACGGTGGACCTCGTCGAAATTGACGATCGAACTGTCATATTTGAGGGAGATTTAGGTGAGTTTACTTTGAATTCCCTATTTGTGCATGCGTTTTATGGTATCAAAAAATATTACCTCGGTTTGTTGGTGAGGCCGATTGATATGACCCAATTGGGTGGAACATAGTTGAAAAATGGCAGAAAGTATAAAAAACTCCCAGTGATTTTTAGGAGAAAAAACTTTGGCCCAATGGGGAGGATGGGGCGTCGCAGAGGTCACCTGTACCATCACCGAAGTGCGGAATATGCAGCCAGATTGCTGATTGCAGCGTTCGCCGAGTGGTTTTAAAGGCAGAAATATCCGACCTGATCGTCATCGGTCCGTTGCGGTTCAAACCAAGGGAGAACGTTCATAGACCGCCAGGTTCATTGGCCGCCAGGTTCGGCTGATGCGAACTCTCACGGTGTCACCAATGTGTGCAGATGGTTGAGTATGGAAGACCTCGGGGACAACCCCATGGGAATTATAGGTGAGTGCGAATCCTCGAATGGAAATAATAAACATCATGAAATATTACGCGAATATAGCTAGTAGTATTCTAAATACCTTATTTTCTGACGTCGCCCATGCAGCTTCCAGTTAGTTTTGTAGCACACAACAATATTTCGATCTAAATTTCGCTTGAAATCCACAGGGATTCCGACATAACAACATCCAGAGGAAGATTATTACAATCTTCGACCACGCTTTTGCAGAAAAAATAGCACTGCCGAGGGTTTAGCCTAGCCCCAGTCACACGTTATTTGAGAGGATGTCCTTGCAAGTTCGTTGTTGTTGCTAACTCGAAGAAATCGCCTTGGACAAGACAGCAGTATTAAACGTGTAGTATTCGGAATTTTAGTAACAGGTCTCCCTAAAGCTGTCTATAGCGGAAGGGAAACGGATTTAGATGAGACAGCCGTGTTTCATAAGGCTGTGAGCCCTGTCCAAGAACAACTTTGGTTGCTCGCCTTTGGACCTATTCGAGGATGTTGATGTCCTTCACTGCCCATGGTCTCCAAGCTTGGATAGTGGACTCCCACTGCAGCCACACGAAGGTTCCGAAAATTTCGGTAAATTTGTCGGCATTGAAGGCTGAAAAGCTCGTTTAACGAGGTACAGAATCGACATCGCTGACTTCACTACCAATGTGTAATGTACGGAGGGTTTAAGCGAGGGCGTGATCCAGACTACCAGATCCTTTTGGGAATCCACTTCTTTCAATGGTATGCCATTTGTTCGGTAAAACGTACGATTCGAAGCATTGTTTTTCCCGACCTGTATGATTTTTCACGTGCTCTCATTGAAAGACAGGAGCCAGGCCTGAGTTTATAAAGAAGGCGGTGGTGTGGCACGCTATTAAACGCCTTTTTGTAGTCGATATTGACTGCGTGCACCGTATTTCCTCTGTCGACCGCCTCAGTCCAATGTTCTAAACAGTTGAGCAAATTTGTGATGCAGGTCCTACCTCTACGGAAACCGTGCTGAACCTCGGATAGCAGATTGTTATGTTCTAGGAACTGCAGCAAATTGCAGTAAGACTGACCGGTCGATAATTGTTTATGGAAACCCGGCTTCCACCCATATAGAGCGGCGTAATCTATGCGGATTTCAATCGATTGGTAGACGTCCAGTTTAAAAGGATGTTTTGTAAAGAGTAGATAGGGGTTTTGCCAAATCTCTCGAGAGCTCTTTCAGCATCTTGGCAGGTTCTTCATCGGGACCCAGTGATTTAAATTCCTTTAACCTTCACTGTTCTTTGAGGACAAAAGCCTCAGGGAATTGAACAGTCTCGACTAGTGCATCCACTTTGAAGGCATCGATAGGGTGATCGTATCTCGTTTGATTTGTGAAAACTGGCCGGCAAAATTCCGAGAGATGATCAGCTTTCGATCCATCTTCAGTAAGGCCTATATCCTTGGCGGTCCTCCACAGGCGTATCGGATCCTTGTTCTGTGTACTCTGCCTGAGGTAACCGTAAAACAGTTTCGGGTTCACGGTAGCGCGGTTCAGCAGGTCCACACCCAAATCCCGTCTTGTTCTGGTAATTAGGCCCTTAGCCCAATTTCTCTGAGTTTTGTACGCATTTAGAAATGCAGGAGTTCCATCCGTAAGCGATTTTTCGACAATCTCCGCTTTTTGTTAGCTTCAATTTTTAAGGCCTGCGTAAGCCATTGCAGTCTGTTGGTTAACCTTTTTCTCAAAATCGACAGTGATTTTTGATGAGTCTGGGCAGTATTTCACGGAACGTTCCCCAGTCGTCGGTTATGTTTCCAAAGAAAATAGGTTCCCACTGAGTGCACGTGAGGTCGGTCCTCATTCCACCGAAATCGTCTCGCCAAATATTCCTTCTGACTGTTGTGGGTCTTACTGGTATAGAAAATAGCGATTTCTCCCATCACATTACAACGTGGTCTTTTTTACCTAGTGGCGGTAGACATGACACTTCGTTGATGCTGTCCAGCGGGTTGGCGAGAACGAGGTCAAGACAATTGGCTGGTTGTCCTTCGCTCACCCTGGTTGGAAAAGTGACATGCTGTGTGAGAAGTAGCTTAAGCGTCGTGCTCAGAAGGCAACCGTCAAAGGCTAGATCAGCACCTTGTGCGCTGGCTGAGCTCCAGTCGATGTGAGGTGCATTAAAGTCACCCATGATCAGGATATCCGACCGTGTAGCAATTTTTTGAAGCTCCTCTAGCAGAAAGGCAAAGGCTTCGGGCCTCTTCTCGGTAGACGGCGGAGTGTCAGGACATCCAGACTTGATTAACCTGGCACTTTTACGGATAGCCATGTCGCCTCGGAAGTAGACGCCAGTTTGTCCATTTTTCTAAAACCGTTAGTTCACTTTTCATATATGTGACTACGCTTCCTCTCTGACGCCCTTTCCTGTGAATTTGCTAAACAGTTGGCAGCCAGGCCTAGTTGCTTCCCGGTCGTCCACGTGTTGGGACAACCATGCTTCTTTTAGGGAAATTATATCAGGAGATAGTTCACAGACATTAATCTTAAGCTCGTCGAGCATCGATAACAAATTCTTTGCATTGGTGTACATGAACTTTAGTCTTGGGTTTTCCTGGGAAACTGCTAACGGTCGGGCGTGAGCCCCCCTTTACTGGTTCGACTGCGTTGTCATCCGGAACGGGCCTCTCTAAGGGGAGAAAAATGGACAGTGGATCATTTGGTTGTGGTAAAGAACCAAATTTTGTTCCCCTTCGGTGAGCCACTGTCTCAGTTCGCTGACAAGTTGATGACGTTTTTTCCTTTCCTCAGGTGAGGAGTCCTGTTGAAAAAAACTTGAGGGTTTGAGTTTTTTAACTTAAAGTGCCTAGACAGAATGAGCCTGGCTTCCTGGCTACTGGTCAAGATAACTTTAAGAGGTCTAGGACGTGTTGATTCAAATTGGTTTTCGGGCCAGTTTTCCTAGGTGGAAGGCTTTTTACAATTCAATCGACGTATTGGGTTCCAGCATTTTGTTCAGAATTTCATGTCTTCGGAATATCGTCCTACGGGACGTCTAGCTTCGGGTAGTCCCGGTATTATGAAGCCCCTTTTCCTGTCAGTGGTATTTTTGGTACGTACAACGCTGCCGTCCACTATCTAATGGGTAGCTTTTTCGCGCCGCGCACTGGTGATGACGGAGTGGATGCTGCTTGGCTATATGTTGGCTTTGTTCCCGTTTTGTTGATTTCGGCGAAATCCTCGGTTTCGAAGATTTCGAATCGCATATGGTAGTTCCGGTTGGGGAATCAATACCACTGCTTGTGCTTGGTGCGTGAATTGAAGTATTTCCTGTGGTGGACGAGGCAATGGTGGAAGCCCATGTTAAAGTTTTTTAGGCATCTCTCGAAGTTGGTTGTTCATTAACCGTTTCCTTCTTGATGTCAGATTTGCGTTTTCAAAGGCTTTTTTGTTTTTGATGGACTGTTTTTGTCCTGCGCCATTGCTACTTGTTGTTCGGTAGTCGTAGCAGCTGCCGAAGATGTTGGGATGCCCTTTGTTCGAGTATCAATAGTTTTGCTTCTAGTAAGTCACTCAGTGGACACCTGTGTGACATCAACTGCATTAGAGCTGCCCTTTTAACGCAGATTTTATTTTTCATATCTCCTCCTCGAGCTGGGTTAACTTCATGGATAGCTTCTGACAGCCACCGCATTGCCATCCATAGCGTCCAATATTAATTTGTGAGAGCGTCCACCGCCGTGATGCGGTGGTAGAGTGGTTAGCGAGCGTGGCCATAACACTTTTGGTTGCGGGCTCAACCCTGGCTCGAGGCATAACATTTTGGAATTATTGTGATGACTCACGAATTAAGGATTAGCTAGGTTTAAGTTACACTAAAAGCGGTTTTACGCAAGCAGTATATAAATGATCTACTCCATCTTTTTGAAAATTAATGAAAGCACTCGGAACGTTCTCAACTACGTTTGCTAGTAGACTAAAAGAAAAGGATGGTTTATGTGAGTCTAAAGTAAATGAAGTTATTACAGGTGGATTATTACATCTCTTTCAAAATTTGAACTATGCAGAGCTATTCGTTAAGTGGAATGGCGACGACCGCCTCTATGAATTGGAGGCTGCATTAATAAGGCGCCTAAAACGGTCCCTAGACACCGCCTTCAAGAGGGTGCAAAGACAGCCAAGAGAATTCGTATTCAACATTTGGTTGATTTATTTTCCGCATTACCACGATATCTACTTTTAGAAGGCCACACTGCACCCGCCTTCTCCACTCCTATCCCACATGAGGAGAAACCACTACCCCTCGATTTAACGCACACACTTTGTACATATTAAGAGGCCTATTTACTATTTTTTGTACATTTTATAAGTGTGCACGTTCCAATCAAATGTGTGTTTACATCCATAATAGCAGGCGATATCAACCTGATATACTGAAATCTTGACAGGTTGAGATACGACATTGCCCGTGCTCATTGGTTAATTTATATTAAGCCTCCAAGCCGTGATTGGTTGGCATGCTGTTAGTGTGCATAGAGCGGGAGCGGGAAGTGCGCCGTGACACTTCACTATCGTGACTTGCGCGCATGACCATACTTCTGCCTGCACTTGTAAGCTACCCAATTTTGCATTTACATTCCTCTTCTGTTTACCATATCCATTTATTTTGTCAATTAACCTTGTATAATGTTTAGGCAGGCCTGTAAGATGACAATACGAAGGCATATTGCCCGCGATGTGGCGGAAATATGCCGCGAAGTTACAGAGGAAGTGAACAGATATAGATGCCAGCGCAAACGAGTAAAAGCTGATGAGAAAAGCACATATGCATTGCCGGGCGATTGAACTTGCCCCTAGATGCAGACAAATTATCGTTTTGATCAACTGCAGTACCCTAATAACAATTCGGACGCGAATCGGATCCGAGGATACGAATTTTCGGACGCGAATCGGATCCGAAAATTCGTATCTCGTTTTTCAACCGCACAGCGTAACCCCTTACTCCTTTGGTTGACGCCCATACTAGCTAAACGGTTAAAAACGATCCCCATTTCATTCTAATCGAATAGTTATTAATGATAAGGTGACTCTTGGAAGACTTAGTGAGCAAGTAAAATATATTTTGTTTAAAAATATGCAAAACGTAAGTGTACAAAAATAAATCTTCTAAATTTCTCCTAATCAGTAGTCCTGTGTTGATGGACCTGGCAATCCCTCAGCCGTTTCATGAGGTATCCACCCTGTAATGAAAAAGACAATAAAATTAGTGATGGTGAGTAAAACAATGCGCATGTTTTATGTAGTAAATATTTTTTTATAAAATGTTGATAATGAAAAATCTACTTACTGTCAGCAAAGTGCCCCTGGGTTGCCTTTAAGCCCATTTTCTGCAGTCGGTCGTATGCCTTTTTAAAGGCATTTTTAAAAGCTCTTTCCAGCTGCAATTTATCCGCCTTTAGCGGAATATTCCAAAGATTGAACACGTCTGCGGTGCAAAATGAATTAATTAATAATGTGAAATTTCTTACCCAAAAGAATTTCATATAACGCTGAAAGGAAAAGGGCCTGCTTGTCCTGGTGCCGACCGTAGAAAGTTAATCGGTAGGTCACTTCATCGGCGAAGAGGGCGGTGAAAACGCGATCAGCAAAATTGCTGACGCTATCACCGCCAAGGGGAGGCTCAAATGGGCAACCCTAGTTAGACGGTTAGTAATGTCCAGCCAACCTACCAATTGCTGCCTATATGCCCCTGTCTACGACGGCTTTGGTCAGGGCATCTACTTCTTCTAGGGTTGACATTTGCTGTACAATCGGACCCCTTGCAGTAGGCTGGGGCGCATGTGTGCCGCAGGTACCAATGTGGTCATCCAGCCGATCCCGTGTGGCCGCCACCTCCACTTTCAAAGCCTGTAAAAGTCTTATTTGTTTCAGTTGACTTTGCATTATCCACCTAAGACTTGCTTTGATGGCTGATCGGCTGGATTTTCTTGATTGATTACCACGTCGCCTCTTTCGTTTGCGCCGAATAACGTCTAGGAAGATTATATATGGAAGGTAATGGCTTACCCGCATGTGGAGGAGTCTGGGCAATAGGCATAGTGTTGCTGGAACCGCTGCTACCAGATGAATTGTCCTAAAAAAGATAACGGTGGTAATTGTTCTGCGTACCGATGACGAAGAGAGGGACAGGATGTTCGTAACGAAAATGTTGGAATCTATAGGACATTTCTTAGTCCTTCTGGGACGCCCACTATGAAATCCATCTTCAGACATAATGAGCTACAACCCAACAGGAAAAATAGGGATTAGGATTGCAAAAACTATCTAATCATTCACTGCCTCTCTTCACTGTCCACGAATCAATAGCTGCAGGACTGTTGGGTTGTAGGATTGGTGGACAGTGACCGTTGAGCGGTGAGAGTTACAGTGAGAAAAATAAAACCTAGTACGAGAATATGAGGGAAAGTTACCGTCCGACGCAGTCTTCACAATATTTATCATGTCTGCGGCATGCTTGGCTCATTCCATGACGTTAGTCCTCCATGTCCCATCGTCCAGTTATTTCGATTAAGACCAGGTGATCGTTTAAGGGGAAGCATGCGTATTTCCGGACGGTGGACGGCAATGGGCTTGTTTTTTGAGTACGTTCCCTAATGTAGCTTTATAAACGTTAATAAATGACGAGTTCTCAGGATAATCAAAAAAATCCTCAACATTTTCATACTCTACAAACACTAAGCCTATGTCGTCACTCGAATATCGGACAATATTCTTCACACATACTAATTTATCGCCTACCATAAGTGACCCATTTGATGGCGTCGTACCAACTATTAAGCTTTTGTTCTTAATATACCGAAACTGTGTAAACGAACCACCCGATGGTGGTAGTGGCCCGTCGCGGTGTTCATAGGCAGAAGTCCATTCTGATCGACCACTTAACGGCCGCCGCTCTGCCTGCAATTCTCCTAGCCTACGGACAACTTGCTGAAGTGGCTGTGATGGTTTCCTAAGCATGCGCTTAATTTTCCTAGATAACTTTCAAAAGGAAAAGACGAGAAACTATCAAGGGGACCATGTCGTTGGACATCATCTGGTAGATGAACAATGCTGTGAACATTGTACACCATTTCCGACTTACCATATAAGGACGAGTATTTTTCTACAAACATTTTCAACAGTTGCCTACAGTAGGGCACCCATTCTTTGCACGAATGGGGACGAACAAGACAGCGTATTGCCGTGAACAATAGTAAAAAGTGCTTCCAATATCTTTTGTGAAGGACATCTTTAAGGACGACTATACCGGTGTTCAGTAGAAACTGACGAAGTTCAGTGCCCTTCCAGGTATCGTAATCAGTAATAGACCTTGCGCGCTGTGAAAATTCCCGTGGCAAGTAGGCATTAAGTGACTTTAATCTATCATTCACCGTACATATTGCCTCAGGTGACAACCAGAAATGAACTTCTCTTGGGCTTTTCAGCCACAAGTTAAGTATACGTCGCATTACACCCAGGTAAACTAAATGTAGAGGATCTAAAGGAAAGGAAGTAATCATTCCCACCTTGCATGCTAGCAATGGTGAAGTGCCGATACGATGGCAGTCATCTATTACGGAGAGGCAATCGGCATCCGTCCTCAGACGCTATCATATACTACTTTATCTACGTAATCACCTTTAACACAACACCTCTCACAACCATAATAGGCGTTCACATTCTTAATTTGCTTAATAAAAGCTCTCGCTGGAGCATCGCAAATTACAGCTGCTAAACGAAACCGAAGGGACCTATCGATATGTTCGACACGCAGACCCTCTCTGGCCAAAGATTTTAATTCTTTAGCGAGCGGCATACAGAAAGTTTGTACATCTGAGGGCTTTCCATAGCCACAGTAAATTCCCACAACGAATATTTCACTAACAAAGGGCTCCATGATTCTACCTAGGATAGGCCAAAACCCGCGCTTAGTTTTCTTATGTATGGGGAGTCCATCAATAGCTAAATAAGTTACAACACAATTGCCTATTAGACGCCTGGTAGGGTCTTTAAACTGCTCAGTTAACTGGTTTACAAGTCCTAAATGAACGTACTCACCACTGCCCATTGCCGTCACCGTTGCTACATCACTTACACCACCCAACAGCGTTCGTGCGTCCGCAGGAAGGTCCGAGGTCAGCCGTCTGATTATCTTCAGAAGACTGCTCAGATGAATCAGTGGTATACGCGAGCGTCTTGTCCATGAACTCAGAGCCTCTCGTACTGTAGGTTTCTCTTCAATTGTAGGTGTGCTTGCAGATTCTTTTGCGGCCACGTCAGATCTATCTAACGTCCAACTTGTCTCCTCATCAACAGAGGAAATCTCAGTGTCCGAGTCATCATATGAGGAACTAGAGGAAGAGGTCAGCTGCCACGACGATGAAGATGAGTCGGACGAATACATTTCCCTCATATTCTCGGCAATCTCACGTAAATCAGCCAGAAACCCTTTCTGAGCACGTCTATTAAGTGTCCTCTCAGAGACTGCTCTAAACATTCTGCAAAAAAAGCAAAAAAATGGTCAGTATAGACAGAACAGGGGTGCAGGCAGTTAAGCGACCGCGTCGCAGCACAACAGCGCAGGAAATGGCGTGGCACGGCGCGCGCGGGATTGACAGCTAAGTGCCCGATCGATTTTCCAATACCACTGCGCGCATTCTCTTCCGCCCTTAGCGACGCGTCATCGGGATTCATTAGCAACCAATCACATTCCAGATGCGATTGACGTACGACCGTTCGAGCCTCGAATCGTATTTCATTACTATTAGGGTAGCTAAACGGTTAAAAATCGATCCTCATTACATTCTAATAGAATAGTTATTAATGATAAGGTGTCTCTCGGAAGACTGAGTGAGCAAATAAAATATATTTTGTTTAAAAATATGCAAAGCGTAAGTGTACAAAAAATCATATATGTCTCCTAATCAGTAGTCCTGTGTTGACGGACCCGGCAATCCCTCAGCCGTTTCAAGAGGTATCCACCCTTTAATTAAAAGACAATAAAATTAGTGATGGTGAGTAAACAGTGCGCATGTTTTTATTTTGTAAATTTTGTATACAACGTTGATAATTAAAATCTACTTACCGTCAGCACAGTGCCCCTGAGCTGCCTTTAAGCCCCTTTCTGCAGTCGGTCATATGCCTTTTTAAAGGCATTTTTGAAAGCTCGTTCCAGCTGCAATTTATCCGCCTTTTGCGGAATATTCCAAAGATTGAACACGTCTGCGGTGCACATGAATTAGTTAATGATGAAAAAAAAGAATTCCGTATAAAGGGGAAAGAAAAAAAGCCTTCTTGTCCTGGTGCCGACCGTAGAAAGTTAACCGGTAGGTAGGGCTGTGAAAACGCGATCAGCAAAATTGCTGACGCTATCACCGCCAAGGGAAGCCAAATGGGTAACCTAGTTAGACATTAAGTAATGCCCAGACAACCTACCAATTGCTGCCTATATGCCCTGTCTGCGACGGCTTTGGCCAGGGCATCTACTTCGTCAAGGGTCGACATTTGTTGTACAATCGGACCCCTTGCTGCAGGCTGGGGAGCATGTGTGCCGCAGCTACCAATTTGCTCATCTAGGCGATGCCGTGTGGCCGCCACCTCCACTTTCAAAGCCTACAAAAGCCTTATTTGTTGCATTTGGCTTTGCATTATCCATCGAAGACTTGCTTTGATTGCTGATCGGCTGGGTTTTCGTGTTGTTTTTACCACGTCGCCTCTTTCGTATGCGCCGAATCCCGTCTAGGAAGATTATCAGTGGAAGTTAATGGCTTTCCCGCATGTGAAGGAGACTGGGCAATAGACATAGTTATGCTAGAAACGCTGCTACCAGATGAATTGTCCTAAAACAGTAACGGGGGTAATTGTTCTGCGTACCGATGACGACGAGAGGGACGGGATGTTCGTAACGAAAACGTTGGAATCCATAGGACATTTCTTAGTCCTTCTGGGACGCCCAGTATGGAATCCATCTTCAGACATAATGAGCTACAACCCAGCAAGAAAAAAAAGGATTAGGAATGCAAAAACTAATCATTCACTGTCCACGAATCAATAGCTGCGGGACTGTTGGGTTGTAGGATTGGTGGACGGCGAACGTTGAACGGTCAGTTACAGTGAGAAAAAACCTAGTACGAGAATATCAGGGAAAGTTACCGTCCGACTCAGTCTTCAAAATATTTATCGTCTGCGGCATGCTTGGCTAATTCCACGATGTCAGTCCTCCGTGTCCCATCGCCCAGTGATTTCGATTAAGACCAGGTATTCATAGGCAGAAGTCCATTCTGATAGACCACTTAACGGCCGCCACTCTGCCTGCAATTCTCCTAGCCTACGGACAACTTGCTGAAGTGGCTGTGATGGTTTCCTTAGCATGCGCTTCATATTTCCTAGATAACTTTCAAATGGAAAAGAGGAGAAAATTTCAAGGGGACCATGTCGTTGTACATCGTCCGGAAGGTGAACAATGCTGTGAACGTTGTACACCATTTCCGACTTACCATACAAAGACGAATATTTTTCTTCAAACATTTTCAACAGCTGCCTACAGTAGGGCACCCATTCTTTGAACGAATGGGGACGAACAAGACGGCGTATTGCCGTGAACAATAGTAAAAAGTGCTTCCAATATCTTTTGTGAAGGACATCTTTAAGGACGACTATACCAGTGTACAGTAGAAACTGACGCAGTCCAGTGCCTTTCCAGGTATCGTAATCAGTAAGAGACCTTGCGCGCTGTGAAAATTCCCCTGGCAAGTAGGCATTAAGTGACTTTAATCTATCATTCACTGTAGATATTGCTCAGGTGACAACCAGAAATGTACTTCTCTTGGGCTTTCAGCTACAAGTTCAGAATACGTCGCATTACACCCAGGTAAACTAAATGTAGAGGATCTAAAGGAAAGGAAGTAATAATTCCCACCTTACATGCTAGCAATGATGAAGTGCCGATACGACGGCAGTCATCTATTACGGAGAAGAAATCGGCATCCGTCCTCAAACGCTCAGAGACGCTATCACATACTACTTTATCTACGTAATCACCTTTAGCGCAACACCTCACAGCCAAAATAGGCATTAACATTCTTAATTTGCTTAATAAAAGCTCTCGCTGGATCATCGCAAATTACAGTTGCTAAACGAAACCCAAGGGACCTCTTGATATGTTCGACACGCAGACCATCTCTGGCCAAATATTTTAATTCTTTAGCGAGGGGCATACCGAAAGTTTGTACATCTGAGGGCTTTCCATAGCCACAGTAAATTCCCACAACGAATATTTCACTAACAAAGGGCTCCATAATTCTACCTAGGATAGGCCAAAACCCGCGCTTAGTTTTTTTATGCATGGGAGCCATCAATAGCTAAATAAGTTACAACACAATTGCCTATTAGACGCCTGGTAGGGTCTCGAAACTGCTCAGTTAACTGTTTTACAAGTCCTAAATGAACGTACTCACCACTGCCCATTGCCATTACCGTTGAAACACCACTTTCCCCACCCAACAGCGTTCGTGCGTCTGCAGGAAGGTCCGAGGTCAGCCGTCTGATGATTTTCAGAAGACTGCTGAGATGAATCAATGTTATACGCGAGCTTATTGCCCATGAACTCATAGCCTCTCGAACCGTAGGTTCCTCTTCAATTGTAGGTGTGCTTGAAGATTTGTTTGTGGCCACGTCAGATAAATCTGACGTCCAACTTGTCTCTTCATCAAAAGAGGAAATCTCAGAGTCCGAGTCGTCATAGGAGGAACTAGAGGAAAGGGTCGGATGCCATGACGATGAAGATGAGTCGGACGGATACATTTACCTCATATTCTCGGCGATTTGACGTAAATCATCCAGAAAGCCTTTCTGGGCACGTCTACTAAGTGTTCTCTCAGATACTGCTCTAAACATTCTGCAAAAAACGGTCAGTTTAGACAGAACAAGTGTGCAGGCAGTTAAGCGACCGCGTCGCAGCAACAGAGCGCAAGAAATGGCGTGGCACGGCGTGCGCGGGATTTACAGCTAAGCGCCCGATCGGTTTGACAATAACGATGCACGCATTCTTTTGCGCCTTTAGCGACGCGTCATCCAGGTGCACTAGCAACCAATCAAATTCCAGATGCGATTGACGTACGACCGTTCAAGCCTCGAATCGTATTTCATTGCTATTAGGTAAGTGTTTATTCCCTAATAACAATGCGGACGCGAATCGTATCCGACCATGACCGCCTCATTCGGACTCGAATCGGATCCGAAAATTCGTATCTCATTTTCAACCGCACAGCGGAACCCCTAACTCCTTTGGTAGACGCCCATACTAGCTTAACGGTTAAAAACGATCCCCATTACATTCTAATAGAATAGTTATTAATGATAAGGTGACTCCTACCGGGTAAGCCATTACCTTCAAACGACAATCTTCCTAGACGGCATTCGGAGCCACCGAAAAAGGTGACGTGGCAATAAAACAAGAAGACGCAGCCGATCAGCCATCAAAGCAAGTCTTCGATGGCTAATGTAAAGCCGAATGCAAGAAATAAGGCTTTTGCAGGCTTTAAAAGTGGAGGTGGCGGCCATAAGGCATCGCCTGGATGAGCAAATGTGTAGCTCCGGCCCTCATGCGTCTCAGCCTACATCAAGGGGTCCGATTGTAAAACAAATGTCGAACCTTGACGAATTAGAGGCCTGAACAAATTCGTCGCAGACAGGGTATATAGGCAGCAATTGGTAGGTTGTCTGGACATTACTTACCGTCTAACTAGGTTACCCATTTGGCCTCCCTTGGCGGCAATAGCGTAAGCAATTTTGCTGATCACGTTTTCACAGTCCTCTTCGCCGATGAGGTGACCCACCGGTTAACTTTCTACGATCTGCACAAGGACAAGAAGGTCTTTTTTCATTTCCCCGTTATACGCATTTATTTTGGGTAAGATAATTCTCATTAATTACTAATTCATGTTTACCGCAGAGGGGTTCAATCTTTGGAAGGTGATTCTCGTAAGCCTGCGCAATTAAGTAAAGTATATTTTTGTTTAAAAAAGTGTTAAAAATGGAGGTGTACAAAAAGAAGTCGGAAATTTGTCCGTAATTGAAGTTGCTGGGCTAATCCGGTGTCGAGGGACCCGGCAATCCGTCCGCCGGTTCATTGGATCTCCCCTCTAACATGGGAAGGCAGTGAATTTATTCTGTGCGTGAATAAACAATGGATTTCGAAATGCTAATTTTAAAAGCATCATAATCAGCTTGATTTTTAATGCAGACAATTGTTGTAGACAATGTTAACAAATTTGACTAACCGTCAAGACTCTTGCCGAGGGTAGGCTTTAGGCCCCTTTTGTGTAGGCGATTGTACGCCTTCTTAAAGGCATTCTTGAAAGCCCTCTCCAGCTGTAATTTGTCAGTTTTTGTGGATTATTCCACCCATTAAAAACCTCTGCGGCAACTTTATTAAGTAATTAATGAGCTTTTTCTTACCCAAAATAACAGTGAAAATAAATCAACCAACCGTTAAAAGCGAATTCTGTTCCGTGCCTTTGTACCCTCTTGCCGGCGGCGTCGAGGGGCTCTTTAGGCGGCCGCCGCCATTCCTTTTAACGTAGATGTCTACATAGATCAAAATGTAAAATAGATGTTATAACCCACCTGTAATATGTTCATACACTTTAGATCCGCATTAACGTGACGGTACAGATGTGCCTTCCTCATCAGCTTTTACTCGTTTGCGCTTGAACCTATACCTGTTCACTTCCTCAGTAACTTCGCGGCATATTTCCGCCACATCGCGGGCAGCCCGTCTTCTAATTGTCCTCTTACTGGGCTGCCTAAACATTTAAGAAGGTTAATAGACAAAATAAATGGATATCGTAAACAGAAATGGATTGTAAATGCAAAAATGTACCTACCGCGGTAGGTTGCCTATTGTACATATAAGTAAGAATATGAAGCGGAGACGAATGTCGTATCTGAGGAATCAAGGGAAACTTTGCCTACAAGCAGGCGTCCCTACCGCATAGGTAAGACTGTAATTTATATGAATTCCTTTTGCCTTAGGCTCCTCACAACCATTTCACAAAGTGACTCCAAATCAGAAATACTTACAAGACTTAAAATTCTAGCGAAGCGGCAGCTATGGAAGATGGGCATGCAACGCCGCATCATGTCCAGGCTACGAACGGTTGAGCTGGCCCAAGCCGGAATGAGGGTGCAAAGACACCCATCAGTATTCCGTTTTAACGGTAGGTTGGTTTATTTTCACTTTACCACTATATATTTATAGAAGGCCACCCTGCACTTGCCACCTCCACTCTTGTCCCCCGTGATGACAACCCACCCACCCAGTGATTGAACGCATCCAACCGACCCACATTGTACATATAAAAAGGACTATTAACTATTTTTGTACATATATTATTTTGCACGTTTTATAATATACATTTTTATAATTTCCTATCAAATATGTGCTTACATTTTCTTTACACAGTTTGGGGAATGGTAAAATTCGACTATAGACGCGTATACACGAGCTACATAGGATGGTTATGTAGAAGCGGACGCAGTAAAGTAATTGGATTGGGTGCGCTGGATATATTTGTTTTGGATGGGGGTTACGCAGGCAGTAGCGGAACCTCTTTCGACGTATCTCGACATGTCGATATACGGCGGATATAGAAAGTATTTGTTATAAATAAATTTCACAATCAGTTAAACAGAATTTAGAGAATGGACGACGGCCTTTTTGTAGATACTCTCCAGAATCCCTGAAGAGCCGTCAGAGACTGGATTGGACTGGTAGGCTTAGGCCAAGCCGAGATTTCCGGCAGGGTGCTTGATTTGGAGAGCTGTACTGGCCGAACAATGAGGGTATCAAAGGCAACTGGGTGGAGGGTTCAAATAATTGATTCGATTAATGTATGTGGACTGTTTGTTTCAGTGCAATGACTCTATTGAAATCGGTCTTGTTGCTGCTAAAAATTTAAACTGCCCGGCAAAGTTTAAATTCCAGGTTTCTTGCTCTTTGATTTTGTAAGTACCGCATCGGAAAGGCGATGCTGCCTGAAATTCGATTCTGTCCCTTGCTCCCACGCATTGTTTCCCGCCGTCTGCTTGATATCAAACTTCATGTTAAAGTGCGTTTTATTCGATACTTACGTAAGCCAGTTAGTGAAATTCGCCAGTGTAAGCAGTATGTTCGGACGTCGTCAAACTGCAAGTTTCATTCGTAAAAAATTATGATGTACTAGAAAATACTGCTATGCATATGCCATAAATAGGTGTATTTCACGGATAACGCAAGGATGTAAAACCTGGGCACCCGGCACCCTACCCACTCTTAGTAAAATATCTCTGCCATGTCATTTAAGTGGAATACTTATGGCGATCGGGCATGATCTATGCCAGTTCTTGTAAGGTGTACGCGGGAACCGTTCGTTTAAAGGATATCCAAAACAATTTAGTGCAGTGTATTGTGTTATATGTGAGGAAATTATATTCAGTCTTAAAGCGCCCGTGTATGTACTAGGCAACATTAAATGCTGAAAGGGATAGAGGAACGGAGAAAGCAAACATTTTAACGTTTTGAACTATTTTAGTTCAGTGTCTCAACTTCATCGATCGTATTCAACATTTGCTGAATTGCTATTTCGTCAAACATTGTCAATTATTTTTTTAAAAATAAATCTGGTTTTGATGACCGAGCCTCATATTTCGCCTTGGTCAAAAAAGAGCAAGCGTATTTCAAAAACGGATCATATAATTGACAATTCAGAGTGGTTGTGAGAAGGCGGAATCTATATGATTTATTTTAACCGTTTGCGTGTGAAGATTTTTGTAAACTATATGTCATGATGCGACTTTAGTCAATCATATTGATTTCTGTTTAGAATAATTCGTGATTAACGGTTTTCATACGTTCCTTACACGGCTGATTCGAGTTAGTTTTTCAGTCCTGAAAACTAGCACAATAAAGGGTTTTCGTCTTAACGGACACCACCGATGTGCATCAGTATGCATATATTAGAACGCATTAACCTTATTTGACACTATATGTTAACTATATTGTTTAGACTGGCATTCAGCCCGTGACAAGGTAGTTCACCAACCAGTTTACGAAAGTTGATGGTCTCCTGTCTTGGATTTCGGCCTAGAGTCCTCGTAAACAGCCACGTTAGCAAGGAGCATTAACCAAACAATCGATACTGGAATGCCTAGACATGTAAACATGGCTAAGTCGCATATCTACATCCCATATCCGCCTGAAATCAAATTGCACTAACGACTCCAAGAGGCCTACTTTTCTGCAAGTCGCTCCGAGGCTACTTCAAAACCGAATACACTCGTGGGCAAAGAAAGGATCTTTGAAGAACTGAAGGAAGTTCACTAATCGGGCTTAACAATGCATGTTACAGGTCAAAGTCCTGGTATTTGTCAAAAAGAGGGAGTCTTGATGGTAGGAATGACACTCATATTCGCCTTCTGTCTCAAATTTAGAGTCAAATCAAATCGTTTGAGTCAATCGTTGCAAGCAACGCCGTTCACTGCTTGCCCCTCTCCTCCCCCGAAGAAGAAAAGGAGGCGGGTACGTAGACTGGCCTTGCACTGACGTATCCGAAACTTCCGCGTTTCCATCATTAGGGTGGTGCGGCGGTGGCGGTGGCAGCTGGCCCAGATTTGTTTTGCCTCAAAACCCATCTTGTACTATGCGAATGCCCGACGCGAGAACACTGACCTGACCCCCTCTGCTTCTGATTGGCTTTAACCTTTCTGTGGCCTCGCTTAATTTTGGTCTCCCTTGTGGACATCATAGTCGCAGAAAAATCTCTTCTCGTCCGTCGCACCTTTCAGCTCTTGAGAATTGCCTTCGGCCTCTTGGGCAGCTCGGTTAGCAGTCTTCAATTCTGGTCGCGTGAACTCCGGCTGGCCGGTCTCCTCTTGTCTGTGGGCGTCAGCTGTAGACCTTGTGTGAATTCGTTCTATGCGAATTGCTCCAGCCTGGTAAGCGAACTGGAGGTCCATGACTAGGTTAAGCGCCATTTCAGGATCATATTCCGAACAGCAGACTCGCTAGGCTTTCGTTGGTTTGGGCAGGTAAGACAGAGGAATAGGAATGCCTGCTACAGAGGTACCCGTGTGCTTATCTCTGTTAAAGGTACATAGTTCCACGTCATCATCATCATCATCATCATCATCATCATCATCATCATCATCATCATCATCATCATCATCATCATCATCATCATCATCATCATCATCATCATCATCATCATCATCATCATCATCATCATCATCATCATCATCATCATCATCATCATCATCATCATCATCATCATCATCATCATCATCATCATCATCATCATCATCATCATCATCATCATCATCATCATCATCATCATCATCATCATCATCATCATCATCAACATCATCATCATCATCATCATCATCATCATCATCATCATCATCATCATCATCATCATCATCATCATCATCATCATCATCATCATCACAGGCGATGCTCTGCTTCTGCTGTTGCTTGTGGCCGTAGACCAGAAGCAGTTTATTCTCACCGTTGATTGGATGCTGGTGCTCGTGCCATCATGTGCCTCAGTGCTTGTCCCTTCCATCACCATGCCTGCTTTTACACTGTTGGCATGACATGTTGTAGAGTACTACTTATTATTTTGTGAAATCGGGCTGAAAGTGGACTCAAACACAACAGTATGACAAAAGTGGAAGGATGGAAGAAGGGGTAAACTATCACTCAATTTTCAAGACAAATGGTTAGACTTACTTCTTTATATGTAAATGCCAGAGAAAGCCTCACATTGAGCGTTCGAGTGGTGCAGAACTACAAGCATTCCACATGATATCTTATCTAAAAAAGGTTTTGGCTGTGATAGCAAGAAAGATGTTGGAATTTTGCGTTTAAGGAAGAGGATATTCCGCGATGTCACCGTGCACTTCTTGTGGTGGGTAAATTTTCAAGCACACATCAATTATCCATAAAAAACATGGCTGGTACTTTTGATGACAATTTTCCAACTCCCGAACTAAGTCTCACAAGGTAGAGAATTTCCATGAATTGAAAAAAAACAGGTACCCCTCCTCTCAGATTCCTTACTTGTCAGTGACTAAATCGAGAACTAAAAGTCACATTCATCAAAAAGGCGGCCACATCAGGAAACTACTGAACTTCCATAGGGAGTACATTCTAGCTAATGAAGATGTTTTTTAATGAGTGATTAATTTTGTGTGATTGCATGCTTTTGCGTTAATTGTTTAGGCGGTTTTCAGAACACATTAGAATCTTAGTACAGAAGCTGATATTACAGTTACCTTAAGATTTGTACTTACATAGCTACTCTCAACAATCTATCCTTTTAGATGTTTCCAGTTTATTAGCCACTTTGCCGATTTAGGCGCTCGTTCTTCTGGCAATGAAAGTTACCGCATTGCAATCAAAAAGGGCTCCACTTGTTTCTTTGAAAGACAATCTGCTCAGGCTCCACGACAACCTCAACTCCTGCAAACAGTCGCTTGCCAGAGAGGTCATTTCTGCGGCTGACCAACTTATCTGTGTAACGGATTGTGCTCTTGAAAAGACCAAACTGCTCGTCATTTCAACTTCTGCCGAGGAGCAGACGCTATTAGAGAAACTAGGAAAGGACCATATGCATCAGGTGACAAAATACGCCACTCTAACCAGGATGACATGTGGTATACAGCAGGAGAAGGTAAGTGCGGATCTATCCTCCTGGTCACTACTCCCCCGTCCCGATTTTTTTTCTACTAAAATTCCTGAGGTAACAGTACTATAAAGTGCTTTTACTGACCTCATTTTATGTCCGCAACTTTGTAATCTATCCCACTATAATAGGGATGGCTCTCCTTCATCCTCACCCTTACCTTACCCTGCATTAAAACTTTATTTTGAAAGAATAATTTATCTAAAATGCACAACCGAGACGCTTTAAGTCATAAAATTTCTCATGATATATGCCTAGATAAACTATTGCTAAAGTTGCTAAAATAAATCCACCAACTTTCAGCAAACATTGAAACAGAATGGCCATACAACTGAGGTAAAGATTTTCCTCCAAGGGATGCCTTCCTATATGATGGATGCGAATATGTTTACATTAGATGACCTACCTCGTCTGGCCGAAATTTAAGGGGGTAATTTGGTTTAAATTTTGTGTTGTTATATTTGTTTTTGAAATTAATTTGACACTTGGAAGGTCATTGGCTGAAGAAGCATGAACTTCAAGTCTGTTTTCTGGAACGAAAACAGGTCATACTTCGATGAAATCGGATGTTGCCGGATATCCAAGTAATTGCCTACGCTACTTAATATCACATCTCAAAACCTATTGTTGTTGGGAATTATGCTGTCAAAGAACCTTCTTTTAAGTAAGAAAATATTGAATAAATTCCACCTGAAACCGGAAAATCTGATCTCAGGATAAAATATGAGCCTCCATATTAGACTGGAGCCAAATAAAGATGTACTTGTCAATTTAAAATGAATTTTACTGAACGGATTTTTGTCCACCGACATACACTACATTGCTTAACAATATCAATTAAATGGTTTGCTGTCAGCTTAGTGAGTAGGGCACGAAAGTAGGTGGCCTTACGTTATACTACAGCGAGAAAAGTATATACATAAAAGACGTGTCGGAAGCGACCGAGCACATTGTTGCGGGATTTGGTGTTGGAATTGCACACCGACCCAAAGCTACCATGCACAATAAGTTCATGGGAATCAAGGACAAATTAAATCCGAATGAGCAGTAAGAGGTAGCGTATCGCACCCTGTGCCAAAACTTTTCCCGTAACTACACAGGACAGACTGGACGTAGGCTTGGATCGCGCATAAACGAGCAGCAGCTTGCTGTGAGACGGGGTGAGGTTTATTGCATGTGACTGCCCACCTACGAAACGGGTCACGAGTTTGACTTCGCAGCCACGGAAATAATCGTCCACGCCAGATGCAAGACGAGCCGAGAATTTATTGAAGGCTGTACCTCTAATGAGAACTCGGTCAATCGATTTATCGATCTGGCGCCGGCGTACTGGGTCCTGGGCAGTCACCTCCGGATTAGAACCACTGGTGTCTGATTGGCGCCTGCCTGCCTATAAATTTCACTCGTTGCTGGTGCCGTTTTATCTCTGACGATGGACTCCAGTAAGAGTTCGGAAGCTCAGACGAATAAAGCCATGATTTCGGTGAACGGACAACCTACTACTACTACTACTACTACTACTACTACTACTACTACTACTACTACTACTACTACTACTACTACTACTACTACTACTACTACCACTACTACTACTACTACTACTACTACTACTACTACTACTACTACTACCACTACTACTACTACTACTACTACTACTACTACTACTACTACTACTACTACTACTACTACTACTACTACTACTACTACTACTACTACTACTACTACTACTACTACTACTACTACTACTACTACTACTACTACTACTACTACTACCACCACCAGCACCACTACTACTATAATACCTGTATCTATCTTTCTCCTCCTTCTTATTCCTTTCTCTCCTTACTTATTTCTTTCTTATTCGTCTTCTTCTCCTTCTCCTTATTCTTTCTCCTTACTTCTTTCTTCTTCCTCTCATTCCGTCTTCTTCTATTTCTTCTCCTTTCTTCTTTCTCCTTATTCGTCGTCTTTCCTTCCTTCCTCCTTCTTCATCTTATCTGTCTGCTCTTCTTCTCTTCTTCTTCGTCTCTCTTCCTTTCCTTCCTTCTTCTTCCTTCTCTCTTCTTCTTCCTTCTTCCTTCTGCCTTCTTCTTCTTCTTCTTCTTCTTCTTCTTCTTCTTTCCTTTCCTTCTTCTTCCTTCTTCTTCTTCTTCTTCTTCTTTCCTTCTTCTTCTTCTTTCCTTCTTCTTCTTCTTCTTCTTCTTCTTCTTCTTCTTATCGTCCTTCTTCTCCTCCTTCTCCTCTTTCTTCTGTTCGTAGGATAAGTTTGAGGTTGGGCTTAAGGTGTTGTTTAGAGTCAGCCTTAAAGTTAGGGTTACGACACACGAATAGGTACCCACCCTGAAATTTCGCCGCCGATGCAGGGGGGAAGAGGAGTGGAGGAAGAGGAGATATTTTTTTCTAATGCGCTTGCCTCACTCTTTGTTGAATGCAGATATTACGTTTGCCTGTGCAATTGCCGGTTAGTTAGGTTCCTATCTTTGGACTACGTTAAACACTTCCTTGACGTGCGAGAAGTGGTTCCTATCTTTGGACTACGTTAAACACTTCCTTAACATGCGAGAAGTGACAGATATCTCTTAGGTGCAGTAAACTGGAGTAGCTAAATGGCAAAGTGGCTAAATATACCTGACTCGAATCTTTGAAACACGTTCTTAGTATTGTCGTCTTTGAGCATGCATTTTAGCTGAGATGTTTAAAGATTGGTTCACCTCTCCGATAGCCTTTTATAGTCCTGATCGTTTACACTAGATTTAAAAAGGAACTTTATGAAATATAAAAAAAGCTCCACAGTCAACACTTTGGTATGTAACACATTATCCGATGATAATAAATAGTAAGGACTGGTTCAGATGTCCGATTAACACCTTCGAGAACATATTATTTTCACCATCTCGTCCGAGTTTAGAAGTTCTTTTATTTCTTTACCTTTATCAACTAGTCTCTCTGAGTTTGTCTTCTTTTCTTGTTAACTTCTGCCTTTGATCTACAATTGAAGCGTAAAATAAGCATTATCGGTTGCTCTATTCAAGATCATTTCCAACAATATCTGTCCCTAACGTGCATATTCTTCCTCTTTTCATCCAGTTTACAGTTTATTTTTGCGTTGTATAACGTTCTGCATATAAAAATGCATTGTTTTTCAAAAATAAACTTCATACACACATGTTTATTATTTTCAGAGAATGCAAGAAGAGTCAACGCATTGATACCCACCATTTTTGGATTAAGCGTTCCTTTCTCAATTAGTATCAGTATCAGTATCAGTATATTTGAGGGAGATGTAGGTGAGTCACCTTTGAATTCCCTATGTGTACATGCGAGTTGTGGTATCAAAAAAAATAGTATCTCGATATGTTGGCGAGGCCAACATAGTGGAACAAAGTTGAAAAAGAGCAGACAGTGAAAAAAAACTCCCGGTGATATTTAGGAGAAAAACTGCCGCCCTTTGGGAGGGGGGTCCAACGGGGGCATTTTTGGAGGTCACATGATGCTCCATTGCTGATTGCAGCGTCCGTTGAGGGATTTCAAAGGCTGAAATAGATGTCCAGGGGATAACGTCCATACACCTCATGGACGACGGTCGCCAGGTCCAGCTGATGCGAATACTCACGGTGTCACCAAGGTGTGTAAATAAGTTAAGCATCGAAGACTTCGAGGACCCCAGCATGGGAATAATGGGAGAATGCAAGCCCTCGAACGAAAATAACAAACAAGGAAATGTTACTCAAATATAACTAGTAGTATCATAAATGCCTTACTTTCTGACGTCACACTTGCAGCTTTCCGTTAGTGTTGTAGCTCGCACCATTATATCGATCTAACTTTCGCTTAAAAACCTCCAAGGAGTCCGACATTACAACATCCAGAGGAAGACTATTCCAAGCTTCGACTACTCTTTTGGAGAAGAAGTACTTCCGAGTGTCTAGCCTTTGCTCCAGTCACACGTAATTTGAGAGGAGGACCTCTCAAGTTCGTTGTTTTTTGCTAACTCGAAGAAATCCCCTGGCACGAGACAACAGTCCTGGATGCGTAGTATGCGGAATGTTAGTATCAGGTCCCCCGAAGCTGTCTATAGTGCAAGGGAAAGAGATTGAGACTCGACAGCCGTGTTTCATAAGGCAGTGAGCCATGTCCAAGGACAAGTTTGGTTGCTCGCCTTTGGACCTTTTCGAGGATGTTGATGTCCTTCGCCGCCCAGGGTCTCCAAGCTTGGATAGCGGACTCCAACTGTGGCCGCACGAATGTTCCGAAGACTTTAGCGAAGCAGTCGGTAGTGAAGGCTGCAAAAGCTCGTTTAACGAGGTACAGAATCAACATGGCTGACTTCGCTACCTTTGCGCAATGTAGGGAGGGTTTAAGCGAAGGCGTGATCCAGACTCCAAGGTCCTTTTGGACATCCACTTCTTTCAATGGAATGCCATTCAGACTGTAAACCGTACGGTTCGAAGGATTGCTTTTTCCCGACTCGTATGATGTTGCACTTGCTCTCATTAAACGGCAAGAGCCAGTCATTGGACCATTTCTGGAGTCGATTTAAGTTTGCCTGCAAGTTCTCTTCATCAGCCGCAGTTTGAATGACGCGCCAAAGTTTGAGATCATCGGCAAACATGGCAATATCACAGTCCAGTTCGTTGGCACAATCGTTGATGTAGACAATGAACAGTATAGGACCGAGAACAGAGCCTTGGGGAACACCACTCTCAACCTCAACTTTAGTCGACGGTTTGTCGCTGATATGCACAGTTTGTGAGCGGCCAGTTAAGAAGTTTTCTATCCATGTCAGAAGTCTACCTCTTACGCCTATGCGGTTGAGTTTATAAAGAAGGCGGTGGTGCGGCACGCTATCAAAAGCCCTTTTGAAGTCTATATAGACTGCATGCACCGTATTACCACTATCGACCGCTTCAGTCCAACGTTGTAAACAGTAGAGCGAATTTGTGACGCAGGATCTACCTCTACGGAAACCGTGCTGGGCATCGGATAGCAGATTGTTATGTTCGAAGAACTGCATTAGTTGTTGCTTAATTATTTTTTTCCATGATTTTGCAGCAAACTGAAGTTAGGCTGACTGGTCGATAATTGTTAGCAGAGACCCGGCTTCCACCCCTTATAAAGCGGCGTAATCCATGCGGATTTCCAGTCGGTTGGTAGACTTCCAGTCTGGAAGGATGCTTGGAAAAGCGTAGAGAGTGGTTTTTGCTAACTCTCTCGCGAGCTCTTTCAACAGCTTGGCAGGTACTTCATCGGGACCCGGAGACTTAGATTCCTTTAACCCCAAAAGTACCTTGAGGACAGTAGTCTCGGTAAAATTAACAGTCTCGAATATTGTCATATCACCAGCACCAATCTTGGTTGTCCTAATGTTTGAAAACTGGTATCAGGGCCTTTAGAAGTTCAATGAGAACTTATGAATGCCATCTACTCCTAAGCCGAAATGGTTTTTATACATATTTCCGCTGGAACCTTTCAGCATTTACATCCTTTTTCCATAAGTATAAATAAATACAAGGTTTAATAATTTACACCTGTATCGGCCGCTACCTGATCAAGCTTACTGGTTTATATTCAATGATTCAACTCTCTTTTTCCTTCGCTGCCTAGTAATTCGAAACCGGAAACAAGCACTTCAGGGACAACGAAACAAGTACACGGGCTGTGTCCAGACGTAGATTCAGAGGAAGGCAAGTTTATTGAACGAAAAAATTCCTCGATTTGACTTCGTCGTCGCCTACCTTTACCGTCCAAACAATCATCTCATAGTCAGACAAAAATTTCCGGCAAAGACAAGGTAGCCTGGAATGGCCATTTCTGGCTTATTAGCCGTCGTCAGCCAGTCACACCCAACCCCAAGAGGTGCACCACCCGGAACGTGTGAGTTCCGGTAGCGATAGTGAGCGTTCATCAACGAATGCAACTAAATATTCCCAATATAAACCGACAAGACAAATATGCCGTGGGTGACTGGTTAGAGCATTGGACTTCTGATCAAGGGGTGGGGGTGGTGCACCACCACTTGGAGTTGGGTATGACTGGCCGACGACGGCTAATAAGACAGAAAAGGAGATTCCAGTCTCCCTTCACTTTGCCGGCACTATTCCTCTGCCTATTCTACTACTAGCCGCTGTGCGGCTGCTGGCGGGGATCGAGAGTGAGTCTCAAGGCAGAGCGGAACGAGTGAGTTCAGTTCAGTTCAGTTCAGTTTTATTAAGGGAAATATAGGCGAAGCCTTTGAGCTCCCTATTGATGTCAGTGACACTGTAAATTAAAAAGGCTGACATATAATGGACGTTGGACAAAGGGTTATCTCCCGGACACACTGCAGGGTATCGGACAAACAATTATAAAATAATGTTACTCAAAAATAGGGAGTAGTATGTTATATGACGCAAAAATTGTGGGTGGGAATATGTTTCAGGAAATGTGTTAGGTTCGGATGTCGTGGTGGTACTTATGGCTGTAATGGTCAAACTTCCGCTTAAAAGTGTCAACGGATGGGGACATGATTATGTCGGCCGGCAGAGCATTCCAGGCCTTAATCACTCTGTTGGAGAAGAAGAACCTTCTTGTGTCGAGTCTTGCACCTGTCACTCGTAGTTTAATGGGATGCCCTCGCAAAGTAGTGGTAGTGGCCAGCTCAAAGAAGTCGCCAGATGCAAGGCAACAATCCTGAAGCCGCAGCATTCGAAAGGCTTTGTATTAAGTCACCGCGTAGCTGTCTATAGTCCAGAGGAAACAGATCAAGATTAGACAATCGTGTCTCGTAAGGCAGGCAGCTTTGACCTTGAACAAGCTTGGTTGCACGTCTTTGGACCTTCTCAAGGGTGTTGTGGTCTTTGACAGACCACGGTCTCCAGGCTTGTGTGGCGAATTCCAATTGTGGTCGCACGAACATCCCGGAAGACCTTATTAAAGCACTCTTTGTCGAACTTTGCAAACGCTCGCTTAATAAGATACAAGCTTGACATGGCAGATTTTGCTAATTTTGGAGCAATGGAACGATGGCTTCAGTGTGGGCGTGATCCATACTCCTAGATCTTTCTGAGCCTCTACCTCTGGTAGCGGTGTGTCGTCCAGATAGTAAATTCTCTGGTGCCCTGAGCTGGTTCTGCCAAATCGCAGAATATTGCACTTGGTAGCATTGAATGGGAGGAGCCAGTTGTGCGACCATTCCTCGAGTCGATGCAAGTTCGCCTGTAGATTTTTTCTTCATCATCTGCGTTGTGGATGACCGTCCAAAGCTTTTATATCGTCAGCAAACATGGCGGTGTCACAGTCCAAAGCCACTTACGCAATCATCAATGTATATAAGGAAGAGGATAGGGCCCAGGACGGAGCCCTGAGGAACCCCACTCTCAACCGCCACCTCCGCCGATTGTTGATCGCCAAGACGGACAATCTGAGATCGCCCAATCAAGAAGTTTTCGATCCACTTCAAAAGCTTGCCCTTACCCCAATACGGTTGAGTTTGTATAGGAGACGTTGGTGAGGCACGCTATCAAAGGCCTTCTTGAAGTCTATGTACACTGCGTGCACTACATTTCCTTCATCGACCGCTCGGGTCCATCGTTCCAGACAGTAGAGCAAATTAGTTAAACAGGACCTTCCTCTGCGGAATCCGTGCTGCGCTTCAGAGAGAAGATGATGCCGCTCCAGAAACTGCATCAGTTCACGTTTGATGATTCGCTCCATAATCTTGCAACATATGGAGGTGAGACTTACCGGCCTGTAGTTATTTGCGGAAGCACGGCTGCCACTTTTGTGTATTGGGGAAATCCACGCGGTCTTCCAATCGGGTGGCAATTTGCCTGCAGCGAGGGAGGCTTGGAAGAGTAGACACAAGGGTTCTGCCAACTCTACGGCCAACTCCTTCAACAACTTTGCCGGTATTACATCAGGACCTGGCGATTTGGTTTCGTCCAGCTTCAGTAGTTCCTGCAGAACAATAGGTTCTGTTATGACCACTGAGTCAATTGTCGGGACCTCTTCCGCACTATAGTTATCAGCGGTTAGATTGGCTTCTCTCGTAAAACCGACTGAAAAGAACTCAGATAGATGCTCAGCCTTTTCTTCGTCCTTGCAAAGTTCGACGCCTTCATCCGTTTTTTAACAAAGGGATGGGGTCTTTATTTCGAGTGCACTGCCTAATGTAGTTGTAGAAGAGCTTCGGGTTTTCTGCTGCACGGTTTATCAAGTTACTCTCAAAACTTTGGCGGGCTTTATAAACCAGGCCTTTTAACCTGTTCCTCTGCGTCTTGTACTTCGTCAGCGATTCGGCGGTCTTTTTCCCTGAGATAAGTTTGCCATAGCTTTCGCTTGCGGTTTACTTCACTCTTCAGTGTGTTCGTTAGCCACTGGGGCCTGTTGGTGATCTTTTTTTCGAATTAGGACAGTAGTTGGTGATAAGTCCTTGTAATACGGCCTTAAATTGCAACCAATCCTCGAGAATACACCCGGTGAATGTTTCATTCCAATCTAAATGGCGCACATCAATTTTCATTTGGGTAAAGTCTCCATGCCATAGGTTGCGTTTGACTGTGATGCTTCGATCGGGGACAGAGAAGAGTGAATATTCCCATTGTAGGACTACGTGATCACTTTTCCAGTGGGGGTAGACAGTTCACAACATCTACGCTGTCAGGCGCCTTTGTCAATACAAGGTCCAAACAATTAGCTTGTTGCCCCTCGCGTATTCTGGTCGGAGACAGGACGTGTTGAGTTAGGAAGCGTTTGTGTATAGCTTCTAGGAGGCGGCGATCGAAGTTTAATTCCGAGCCTGGTGCCGAGCTCAGATTCCAATCGATATTTGGAGCGTTAAAGTCGCCCATAATCATTACTTCGGATCGACTAGCAAACGATTCTAAATCATCTATCAGTCTACTGTCTGACTGCGGATCGTTTCTTGGTGGTCGGTAGACTATTGGTGAGCATTCAGCAACGAATGCAAATTATCTCATAATTCTGACTGAAAGATTGCTTGTGATACTCTCGTTTCGACCTTCTGACTTCTCCTTCCCCTTACCACTTCGCATGTTGCGTGAACCGAAAAGGCCAGTCAAATGAGATCCATATTTTCGACTGTCGGTGCCATATCATGCACCGCTAATGCTGCAGTGTTAAAGAATTTAGTACAGAGCAATACCTAGAACGTCCGCGAGCTTAGGTTCCATAACCCATAATTAATGCGGAGGACAGGGGACTGATTGATTATTGCTAGAGCTTACACCCTAAATATTATAATAAGCGGGCTCTTATAGCACTTAGGTTCGATTGAGCCTTCAAAATTAAACGCGTTGATGACATGAAAAAAGTAAAGTATACACTATGTGCTAGCTGCGATTATAATAACTAATGCAGCAGTAGCCTGTGAAATTTTTTTTACTTGTGTTGGATGTTGACGTAATAATCACTCAGCCATTCGACTTACCGGTCATAGCGTTGGAAAATATGTTCAACTGCGCGCTGCAGCAGGTGACTACTTACTATAACCAAACTACGTCTCAGTACCAAAGATGTGTTTGAAAGGTCACTGCACATGCTAATAGACCAGGGGCCGTGAAACATGACTCTTGGCTCACGCGATTGTCACTTCTCGGCAGAATTGTGGCCTCATTGAACTTCAAAGTGTGGCTGGATTTCATCGAATGAGCCATGACTTGAAAGTTGGCGTCATCTATTCGCACTGCTGTCGCGTGTTCGCCAATTCGCGACCAGAGCAGTCGTACAGTTTCCCTGGTGTAGTTACGTTGCACATAACTGCACGGGATCTGATAAATGTCTTTAGATGTTTCTTGCCGTGACAGTGAGTCTTTCTGGCCTCATTACGTGACGCCTAATGGTTTCCTGCGGTGTGTGTGTGTGCCTCCTACTCCAAGTGATAAGAGAAGGCAGCTAACGGCCTCCGAGACTTTTTATACGTAAGGAATCCTTCGCCAAAGGTTGGGATAAATGCTATCTTCTCGTTCATCTCATTTGCGCATGTGCCGGTTAACGAGGTTGCGGGGGTAGCCATTTTCTCTATAACCTCGTCAAGGATATTTAATTTCGGTAACCTTTTCTTCTGGTTCCTTACGGTGTGTCGCTGCACACTATTACTACTACCTTTTGAAAAAAAATCACCACTGGGGAAATGGAGCACTTGTGCTCAGATTAGCTTACACTGCGTCATTTTTATGCATCCCAGAGATTGAGAACATTTTCACTGCTTACGCCCTGCAGCACATGCTTCAGAGAGACTGGTATAAACAGTTTATTTGAATATTTGTCCACAGGTAACCTGTTTGGGAACTTCACCAAGTTAAAAGGTTCAGTTTTATTAAGGAAAAAAATATATGCCAACGTTTTTGTCGGCATGTCGACAAATACACTTAAAATACTACTTAATTATTGTGAGTAGTATAATTACATGCAATTGAACTAGAAGGTTTGATAAGTGCCGAGTTTGCGCTGAAAGGAATTCAAGGTGGCAGAGAGAACAACATCCACGAGTAAAGCATTCAACGCTGCAACCACTCCGTTACTGAAGAAGTACTGGCGTCCATCGAACCTTGCTTTTCCTTTGCGTTATTTCAAAGGGTGACCTCGCAAGCTGGACATGATGAGACAGACATGGCTGGCTTGGCCACCTTCGTGCAGTTCAGTGTTGGTTTGAGTGATGATGTAATCCACACACCCAATGGTGTACCATTTAAAAAGTAAATTCTTAGACTGGATGCTCCACAGCGGACAATTTGAAGAAAATTGCACTTATTAACATTGAACGGCATAAGTCAGCGCTTTGACCAGTCCTCGAGCCTGTTCATGTTCAGTTGCAGATGGTCTTCGTCTGCCATATTGTCAACCATTTTACATAGTTTTATATCGTCAGCGAACTGGAGGGAATCAGAGTCAAGGTCCCTGACACAGTCATTGCTGATATGCTACGATATTTCTCGATGTTGTAAGGTATGCGAAAAGCTCACTTTTCCTTCGACATCGCACACGTTGGGTGCATTAGTTATCCTCACCTTCTTCCTTGTCTTCGTCTATGAGACCACCGTGCTCACTGGCAGCCCCCGGCTCCGTAACGGCGAACCTGGCCAACCTGGCACTACCACAACCAGTGTCCACTTGGTCGTTTAAATGTATGCTAGCTGAAACAGGGAAGGGATCATAAAATTGATAACGACTTTCCAAATGTCATAAAATGAGCCACGATTTGACAGTTGGCTTCATCTATTCGCACTGCTGCCGCATGTTCACCAATTCGCGCCTGGAGCTGTTTTCCAGTTTCTATGATGTAGTTCCCTTGAATGAAACTGGATCGGATCCGTTAATGACTCTAGATGTTTCGTGCTGTGGCAGTGGGACTTTTGGCCTAATGGTTGCCTCCGGTCTTTGTGGGAGAAGGCGACTGACGGCGTTTTAGACGTTTTTTACGTATGGAATCGTTCGTCAAAAAATTAGGTCAACGTGACCTTTTCGTCCGTCTCGTTTGCCCATGGGGTGGTTGATGAGGTTGCGCTGGCAAGGATTTTCTCGGAAACCTCGTCAACAATATTGCAATTCGGTAACCTTGTCTTCTGGTTCATTGCAGCGTGTCGCAACACGCCGATATAGCGCCCATAAGCAACTGCGTTTGTGACTGATTAAGTGGTTGCTGTAGAAGTTAAGTACTGGCGTCTTATATTTCGACTTCACACCACGATTGCTCCGGCAGACGAGAACATTGAGGAAGACCAGCTGGTTGTTTTCTTTCTCCCCCATCGAAAATTATATGCCCGGGAACATGCTGATAACGTTCGATGACGACGAAGGTATCATCCACATACCCAACCCAGAACTTAGGTCTGTGTTTTTGGAAGATCAGCGACTAACCGCCTTTAGGATCGCCTCGTCTATGAGTCCCTAAATGTATGAGCCCGTTCGTATTGTCTTCACCTGCTCATTAGATTGCTCCGTCAAACGTAAAGTACGTCCTGACACTGATCTTTTGGTTGGTTTCGCGTACTCCATAAAACTGGCGATCGGAAAGTTTGCGTGTGCTTTCGGGCTTTCAGGTGCGTTCGCCTTGTTGGCCGATCTGGCGCCTTTGGTATTCTCTCCGATAATTACGCGCACTTTATAGGGCAAGCAGTTTCACGCTGAATGACCTACTCTGTTCAATTTTCTACGTTTTAGAAGAAAGAAACCGGCAGCAACCACGATGGAAAGCCCCAGATCTATAACTCCACTTGTGTTGGCAGGTAAACTTCAACCAAGGTAAGCTCACTTCTTGAATGTCAGCATAAATTTCCTACAACGTGGCTTGCCCTCCTAAGCCCGCGCTGGGCTCTAATAATCTGACCGGGAATATTCTGACGCTAAATTGTCCATCTTCCCTATGCTTTCGCGCATTTAAAATCCACTTGCAGCAGGAAGCCGAAATGCGGCCCATTACAGATTCATGGATCCAGTCATCAAGTCGGATTTTCTGAAGCCCTGACGTAACGGTGCTAAATCCTGGCGTGCAATTGACTCCCACAAGTGAAATACCATTGCATGCTGAATGCAGTTCATTTCAGTTTATTGGCGGGAAATTAAGTGTGTACATTTGAATTTCCTATTTGTTACACGCGGCAGAAAACTTTCCGACATTGACCGTCAGATAGATGCAGTAGAATCTGCATGGTCTACCGGCAGCATTGTGACTGTCAGTAGACTTTTATAAATTATATATACAAGTAGCATTATAACACCATTATGCATTATGCACCAATAGGACAGCGGCTGGATAGCATTGCGGTGTGTACTGTAACGCTAACCAGCTTCCTCCAAAAGCTTATATGGATGCGGACACAGCGAGAACCTCGGGCCCGGCATCCAAACTTCAGACGATTTGTTGGAGGAGAATAAGAAGTTTCATGTGTCCAGCTTAACGCGGAGCATAATTAATTAGGATGGACGACCTCGTAGATAAATCGCTGTCGCAAACTTGGGGAAGTCTCAAGGTACAAGACAGCAGGTCTGACCGCTAATGAAGCGGCTACGCGGCCATGAGAACTCATAGGAGGCGTGTCCGCCGATGCACCCTAGCTCTATTACGACACATGATCTGCTGCATTCATCTTGCAAACCCACATCTAGCACATCGTAGACGTTCATACCAGGACACAGAATGTGTAAACGAGGAACGTGACCGACGAGGACAAGAGCGAGCTACAAGGCCAGTTCTGTCGCAATTCATGTTTTCCGTTAGTCATAAACCAACCATTAGTCCTGATAGCCATCATGCATTTAAGTCTAAAGGTCTGCCAGTTGCGTCACTGGCTTTGCACATGCAGATGCAATGCGTCCTAATCTGTGGGATAAAATTTTCTTTTTATCCGTCACTTCTATTTAAATAGTATGCCCATTTTTAACAGCGATGTGTTTATAAAACTGCCCCAATTTTTCGAAATGTCGAGAATAATAATCGTTTTTGCCCTTGACAATGGGTCGTATCCAAGACTATATACAGTCTCGAATGCAACACCTTTGACCTCTACCACCACCACAAACACCACGAGGATGACCTTTGACGTCTAACACTACCACCAACACCACGACGATGACTACCGTATGCTCCATGGAAGGGTGGTGCAGGGACGGTGACGTGTGCTAAATCTACCGCGCTCTCTCCTCCTCCTCCACCTGAGCCCGGTGTCATGACTGAGTCAAGAAGACCGGAAATGGGAGAGGACGCAGGTGGCTGGCGTGGCCGGAGCCGCCCCTGTGCATACCACCACAACTGACTCGGATCCCACGGAGTGGGAGTGCCATAAAGGTCACATTAAGAAGGAGCCATTGCAGCCTGACTCTCAGTCCACCAGTCAGCCACTTCACACAAAACACACATTGGGTTGACCACGCGGTCCGAGTTATCCCATCAGTTGGCAACTTTCCAAGCCACGGCTTTTAGCGCACCGTGATAGTTACAAGCGCGTCAGCTTGTTTATAGTGAGGAAAATGCGCTAACCTGTCGACCTCACTCTCTCCCCCATCCCCACAATCAGACCACTGTCCGAGCCGGTCAGTTACCTGATGTGGGAGTGGGCGCATTGGCTGACGAATTGGCGTACCCATCTTCGCGCACCACAGCACGACCTGGCCCCCATAACGCACACACCAGGATTTACTAACTCATGGGATATGGAGCAGCCATCGCCATCTGACTCCCAGTCCACTGTTCAGCCACTTGACACACACAGCACATACGCTAAGCTGACGGCGTGGTCTGGTTTTAGCGTCAGATTGGCAGCCATCTCAGCCACGGTTTTTAGGAAACCATGATTTAATCAGGTACATTATGATGATGGTGAGGATGTTGTCTAGGTATTACTGTAGATGGTTTGCGCTGATGTGGCTTAGCCTCCGGTGGTTTACCGCAGGTTGTCGTTGAGGCGCATGTGTCCTATTAGGCCCATGTGGTGTGTAAATAAGCGGGAGCAGTGAGGGCAGTGTAGGCAGGCGCGTGGACTGTATGTCGGAGCCCCAGGTGCTGGTTCGACGGCCTCCATGCGATAGATTCGCAGGAGACCGATCAAACCGATGCGTGAGTTGAATTTGTGGGCACAGTGTGGGCAGGAAAAATCGGAAGAGGCCGAGGGGGGATGTCATTCATGGTAGTGGGGGTGGTGGTGGCGGTAAGAATGGTTGGAGCGGAGGGTGTGTATGGAGTATCGGTGGTGTCGGCATTGCGGTGAATTCCGCTGTCATGGATGCGCATATGACTGAATAGGCCCATGCGATGAGTGAATGTGCGAGGAAAATGAGGGCAGTGGAGGTGGCGATCTCTGCTGTGTGTTGGAGCTCCAGGCACTGGTTCACCAGTTTCTGTACGATGGATTCGCAAGTGACCGACCTGGCCGATGCGTGAGGTGAATGTGCGGCCGCAATGAAGACAGTTTAGGAGAGATTCCCCATCGTTGATGGTGGTAGTGTTGGTGGTGGTGTAGGTGGGGGTAACACGTGCTGAGCATTGTGATGTGGTCTCGATGATGGTGGGACTAATGGAATTGATGCCAGGGGTGAGGGTGGGGGATTACGGAAGTGGGTTGGCAGAAGTTGTCGGACTGTTGGTGCATTGCGTCCGAAGATGTCCGACTAGGCCGATTCGCGCGTGGAAGGTGCGGTGACAGCGCGGGCATGTTGGAAGGGCCTGGGCATTGGCTATGTTGGTCCGGGGCGCTGGTGACTTTCGTGCCGCTCTTTTGGTCTTGGCAGCAGCGATCCTGTTGGCTTCGTAGATTGTTGCCCCTGTTTTCACTGTTCTCCTCCAAGGCGATCGATTCCATGCAAGGTCCTCCCAGGACTCCGGATTGATCTGCAATTGCTTCAAGGCCTTTTGTCATCCATCCGCACAAGGCGACCGCTCCAGCGCAGTTGAAGTTGTTTCAACTGAGCGTAAATGCTGAGAATGCGTGTTCGTTCTAGCACTTCCGTGTCCGGTATCCTGTTTTGCCAACTCAGCTTTAGTATTCTGCGGAGACAGCTGAGGTGGAAGTGGTTGAGCTTCCGCGCCTGCTTTTGGTAGATTGTCCACGTCTCCGCTCCATACAGCAGCGTCAGAAATATGACAGCTTTGTACATCTTGAGTTTGGTGCTGAGGTGGAGACCATGTCGATGCCAGACCAAATTTTGCATGCGTCCAAAGGCTTGGCTGGCTTTAGCGATCCGATGGGCGATCTCATCGTCGACTTTGGTGCTGCGTGAGAGATTGCTGCCTAAGTACATGAAGGTATCCACAGATTTAAGTTAGGCACCATTGACATTGATGAAAGCTGCGGTGTAGAGAGTGTTAGGCGATGGTTGATGCATCACAACCGTTTTCTCAGTGTTGATGCAAAGTTCGAAGTTGTCCATGCGAAGAGGTCCAAGCTCCTTTGCATTTCCTCTTCTGTCGTTGTATTGAGTGCGCAGTCGTCTGCGAATAAAATTTCGTGGATGGTGGCTGTGGAGACACGCGAGCGGAAGTGCATCCGTCGTTGGTTGAGGAGTCGGCCGTCCATCCGGTAGGCAATGAGGATCCCGGGGCGTTCGTCACGGTAAGCATCCATTAACATGGCAGAGAACATGAGACTGAAGAGGGTAAGCGCAAGGACGCAGCCCTGCTTCACTCCGTTGGTCACTGTGAATGCTTCAGATACTGTCCCGTTATCAGCAACGCGCGCCATCATCCCATCGTGAAGCTGACGTACAATATGCGTGAAACATTCAGGACAGCCGAATTTCTGCATGATTTTCCACAGCCCGTCGCAATTCACCGTGTCAAAGGCTTTCGTCAGATCCACAAAAGTAGTGTAGAAGTGAGTCCGCATCTCTTGGCACTTTTCTTGCAGCTGGCGAGCAGCGAAGATCATGTCGATTGTTCCTCTTTGTCGCCGGAATCCGCATTGGCTTTCCGGAAGCAGTCCTTGCTCCAAGTGAGCATTCAAACGGTTGAGGAGAATGCGGTCGAAGATCTTTCCAGCGATGCTCAGTAGCGAAATTACTCGGTGGTTGTCGCAGAGTTGGCGGTTCCCTTTCTTCTTTTGGAGGTCGACAATGGTGGCGTCTTTGAAATCCTGAGGGATTTGTCCTTGGTGCCACATCTCCTGGAAGAGCACTGTGAGTCGATTCATCAGCTGGTGTCCACCATGCTTGTAAATCTCAGCAGGGATCGTGTCCGAGCCAAATGCTCACCCGCTGGAGAGTTGCTGCATGGCTCTGATGGCTTCTTGGATAGAGGGCAGGAGATCAAGTTCGGCGTTGATTTAGTGAAATAGTGGAAGCAAAACGCCTCTCTTCGCGTAGCAAGAATCCTCCTTTACTAGTTAAATTGTTGTCAACAGTTGAGGTTGACTCAATCTTTGCTCAACGAGGTCGCACTTCTCGCTATTTGGAAATGACAAAATGTTTACTTTGTCGAGATCTTACAGCAATGGAGCAAAGAAATGGGTACTTCTTATCATCAATTTCTCAACCTAATATTCATAAGTCTGATCGTATTTCCACTAACGTCAATGCAACTGCTAATTCATCTTCTCAGATTTCTAGTTCGGTCAGCCCCTCCACTCAACCTTCTACTTCGTCTCCCTCGCGGCCGAATACTGCAATTTCAGGTGCTTTCAGCCCGCCTGTAATGTTTGCAACCCCGTCTAAAGCATTTATACCGTCTAACCCGTCTAAAGCACATAGACTGCCAGTTTCCCCTCTTAAACGCAATTCTCCAGGCCTCTCCGGGAAATTTCCCGAGCCAAATCGCATAAATAACCTTCTTCAAATACAAAATCCGCAATCATCTAAATTTAACTTATTTAACCCTCCACAAGCTAGCTCGTCCCATAACCCCACGGGTCATCTTATACCCTCAATTATATCACCTAAGGCAGGTTTTCCGAAGGACGTAAATCTAACCCAGACCCAAAAGCAAGATAGCGCAGTTCTCAGTGATCGCATACCGCCGTCTCCAAAACTAAGCAAGCCTCTCCAACAGGCAAATAACCCTAACCATGTAAACCGATATACAAGACCTGACTTTCCAGCATTTAATTCTTATAGCTGATTGCCTTCTCCCACCAGCCCCTTTATTCCATCTTACTTCCCGTCATTCCGTTTTAACTCACAACAGGCATATCCCGATCATAACCCCTATGGTGGTTCGATACCGGAAAGTTTATTCCTACACCTTTCAGATATCCCTCTCAGCCTTTTGTTAATGACGTTCTATATACCAATCGTAATGCCGCAGTTGGCAATTACCCTCCAAGCCACAATAACTTCCAACTTAATAACCCACCTCTAAAATTTTTTAAATTAATAACGATAACCCTAGTTTGGATACTGGAACTACCCTAGATGTCATATTACTTAATGCTAGATCTGTTATAAATAAGATGGCCCAACTTAGAGCCATTGCTTTCGAGTAAATGCCTGATGTTTTATGTGTAACTGAATCTTGGACCCATCCCTTAATTTCAGACTCTTTGCTTGTCATAGACCAGTACGATCTCTACCGTCAAGACCGCACTAGTAAGCGTGGTGGTAGTTGTCTTCTCTATATTTAAGTTTCATGCAAGCACTTCCCGTTTGATCTAGACGTTACGTCAGTCTCTGGTAATTACTGCTTCGTATCCATTATCCTGTCGCCCTGGCAAAAGGCTATTCTCGGATGTATTTAATACCCGCCTAATTCATCATCCGATGATAATGTGAAACTTTGTGAAATTTTTAAATTGGTTTTGGAGTCCAATTTTAACATTAAAAATAATCGCTGGGGATTTTAATTTTCCAGAAATTGACTGGATTTCAAACTTTTGTCCACCCAGATTTCAGCCTTTCCTAGATACCATTAATTTCTCTAATTGGTCACAGCTTGTCCGTTCTTCAACGAGCGACGAGCATATTTTAGATCTGATTTTCACAAATGACATTGCTCCCCTCTTCGTTGATTTTAAGCAGGGCCTCTTCCAAAGTGACCATACATTAATTCACTGTTGCTTACCAATTGTCTCATCGAAAAAGGCTAGCGCCGTTCGTACCTATCATAATTTTGACCTCGCAGATATGAGCTTAATTAACAACTTTTTGGGACTCATTGGATTGGCAGCATCTCTCCTCCATGAACGATGCAGCAAGTCTTTCTGACTTAATGTCAGTCGTTTCAAATAACATCCTGGAATTTGTGCCAACCAAAATTGTCAAGCCCTACACTTCGGAATCCACCGTCCCCCACTTTCTTTTGCCAAGACTAAAGAAATTGAGGAAGCAATTAAAAGATCAATATACTAGTTCGTTATCTGTACATCTAAAGGATTGCAGAGATTTTTGAATTAGCCTCTAAGATTCGGCTTGCACGTACCGACAGAGGGAATCATGCGCACTCAGCGAGCCAAACTCTGCAAAATCTGTTGCTCAACTGTTCCGCCGTCGATCCTGCTCTAAACGAGGTTGTGAAATACCTCCATTACTTAATGAAACTAAGAAATTCGTTCTCGAAGACTCTGAGAAGGCAGAATTGTTTAGTGCATTCTTTGCAAATCATCTTACGATGGAATCTGAACCGGTTCCGACGTTTCAGGCATCCTCATTTAATGTTATCAGTACCATTGATTTCTCCATAGAACTAATTCGTAAGCAACTAATGCGTCTGAAAAACTCGCATTCTTCGGGGACTGACGGTATTCCAAACTCAGTTATTAAGAGAGTGCAGAGCTTTCCCCGATTGCTTAGCCATGTATTCTCAGTTTATCTTTTAAACGGATTCTTTCCTGACTCATGGAAGACATCTATTATTCTTCCTGTCTTCAAGTCGGGATCTTGTTCGGACGTAACTAATTATCGAGGCGTTCACAAAACCCCGGCTCTTGCAAAACTTCTTGAAAAAATATTTTTAATCAAATTCTCGACTTTTGCTTAGAAAATAAACTCTTAAGCGACTCGCAATATGGTTTTCTACCTGGGAGATCATGCGAAATGTGTCATTTAGCTTTTCCTAACCTCGTCACCCCCGTTCGTTATGAGCAGCAGTCAGTGGTTGTGATCTACTTTGACCTGAGCAAAGCCTTTGACTAGGTTCCGCACAGACGTCTTCTGGTTAAACTGGAAGCCCTCGGCATCCGGCCTCCTTTCCTTGGCTTCATTGGTTCCTACTTGTCTAATCGCAGCCAGAAGGTCTTAGTAGGTAATAGCAACTCGACGCCTCAACCGATCACGAGTGGCGTTTTGCAAGGCACGGTTCTAGGTCCCCTTCTCTTTATTCTGTACATAAACGAAATTTCAGCTTTACTCACAAATTCACAAAATTTCGTTTACGCTGATGATCTCAAGTGCATTTATTCATTTTCTAAAGACACTGCCAATAGTTGCGTGGATAAAATAAACACTGATCTACTTATGCTCTCACGTTGGAGCTGTACTTGGCAGATGGAGTTTTCTTCATCCAAGAGTAGTTTTATGTGTTTTGGCCCCGCTAAGCTTCCTGGACCCCTCGTATTTCAAATAGTACACTTTTAGAACGATCAACCATAAAAGACTTAGGTCTAAGTTACACGAACAAGCTAGCATTATCGCCTCATGCAGATCGAATTTCTGCAAAGACTGCACAGATATATGGTTTAATATCGCATAATTTCTTCCTTCCGGAAATAAAGTTAGACCTGTACCGCATGTTTGTTCTTCCTATTCTAGAATACTGCTGTCCCCTCTTTGGGCCGATGAACGCCTCTGACCACAGTCAGATGGAAAAAGTTCAGAGGGTTTTTACTCGAAGACTATTTTCTCTTCCTGGATCCAGTATCTCTTCTACGGATAGATGCCAGTTAGCAGACATTAAATTTTTTGTGGGTTAGAAGACTCGAAGCCGGTTTCTGCTTCCTGTTTCGCGTTAACTCTAGCCCAAATCTCCCACGAATTAACGCTCTCACTCCGGTAGATCGACCCTATGCCACTCGTAATTCCTCCATGATCATTTCACCATCCCTTAGCTCCACAACTAATCGGTCTCAGTTTTTTGCCTCCAAATATGCTTTCATCTGGAATAATCTTCCACTGCAAATTAGGTTGTCGTCCACATTAGCTATTTTCAAAACAAAGTTACGCAAACATTTAACTTCGGATGATATAAAGTCCTTATTGTCTGTTTCCTTCCCTAACTCGCAATTTTTGGATTTCGAAAATGGTCCTCCTGGTATTTGAGGCAGCTCCCTTGATATTATATTGGTCTCTTATTATATGTCCATCATCCTTTGCAGAGTCAATCTTTGCAATTAATTTTTGCCCCCTCCTTGTAAACTAGCATCGCCAAGTCTTGACAACCTTGGTACTTTCCTCCGCTTTTGCAACCCCGACGATGGTCTCCAGGTTTAGAATTTATATTTGGTAAGCACCGAGAAGGCACTGTCTAAGCAAACATTAGTAACGAAATAAAGTTATGACAATTTGTGCAGATAAAATGTACAAATACATAACTTGTCCTGCTATGTCAACAGTTAGCAATGTTTAAAAATTAGTGGTGAACTAGAAATAAATAGGCAGTGAAAAAAAACTCCTACCATAAAAATGGAGGCAGAGTTCAATAGGCCTTTATTTTTGAATAGAAGGTAGGAGAAAAAAACTGCTTGGCAAAAAATGGTCAGGTGGTAGAGTAGGGTAATACTGAAGTAGCAGTTTATAATGAGATATTGAAACGTCGAAATGATTCGTTCTTGATCACTTAGGCGTATGAAACAAAATCTCACGAAAATGCGTCAATGAACTTAAGTCCTCAGCATCTTAGGATCCAGAATTGAATTCTGACGATGGTTAGTATCCAAAGAAACGGTAGCATTTTATACTGTGGACCACCGAATGTGTACGTCTGAATGACGTCATTGTTTGGATGACTGGTGATATAAGGAGACATCATAGTTCATGGGCGACCCGAGGTAGCGAAAATATAGTTTAAAGAGTGTCATTTAAATTCCCGATGGTCCTTTCTCCGAGTCATGGGGAAAGCTACTGGGAAAAGATAAGGAAAATCAAAAGTTAAATAGAATCAGTGTTAAGATAAATGTGCAGTCTTCGCTTGAATGCAGATAGACTAGTTAACGACCTTATTTCAATTGGCAAGTTATTCAAAAGAAAACTATACCTAGAAGCAAAGAAGAGAGAGCGTTTACACGTGGAGGATGCAGAAGAGGTATAATTAATGTTGAATTTCTTAGGTTGTAAGGAAGACTAACGGGGGTAATGACAGAAAGCTTGGGGAGAGTTGAACTATTATTTAGTCGGAAAAGGAGACAAAAGCCCGCTTCAAGTCTCCTGACCCAAAGAAATTTTAGCTTCATTAGCTGGCATCTTGTTGAGTAGGAAGTAGTTAAAAGAGTCGGATATAGGAGTTTTTTTGTGAAATGTCTTTGGAAATTTTCAATTTTTGAACGGCTAGATTCGTTCATTATACCGAAGAAAGGACAGCAAAATTCAAGAATCGGAAGTACAAACATTCGATAAAGTCTTAATTTAATTTCAGGGAGGTAGAAATTATAAGAAATAAAGCCGCAAATCTGAGCAGCTTTGGCCGTAATTCTATCGGCATGAGGCGAAAGATCTAATTTATTGGTGTATATTAAGCCTAAGTCCTTGATGGAGGAACATTTCAATCATAGGGCAACCTTCAAAGATAAGAGGTTGCGGCAGCCTTACAGGCCCAAAACTCATGTAGCGACACTTAGTAGGTGAGAACTCCATTAGCCATGTGGAGCTCCAGGCCGAAAGAGCGTCTAAGTCTGAGTGAATTTGTTCTAGGCACCGTTCGGTCGTAGAGTTAGAGAAGGAATACACGCATTTGAGGTCATCAGCATAAATAAAGATTGAGAATGTTTAACTATCGATGAAATATCATTTATATACAGTAAAAACAACAAAGGACCTAATACGGTACCTTGAAGGACACCACTAACAATAGGAGTAGCACTTGAGTATGAGGAACCTACTAAAACTTTTTGTTTTCGATCATTTAGGTTTGATCTAATAAAGTCAGTAAGGGGACTACGAAATCCTATAGCTTCTAGTTTAGCTAGAAGTCGTTTATGAGGCACTTTATCGAATGCCTTACTAAGATCAAAATAGATAACAACTACAGATAGATGATCATTACGAAGAGAGGTTAGTAGATTTAGAAAAGACATGTGGCAGGTTTCACAAGAGTGGTCCGGTAAGAAGCCGTGTTGGGCAAAGTTGATAATTTGATTGCTTAAGCGAAAATCGGTGATTTGTTTTGCAATAAATTTTTTGAAGAGTTTAGCAAGAGAGGGCATTTTATGAACACCGCGATAGTTATGAATGTCCGAGCGGGAACCAGATTTAAAAACTGGTATTATAATAGAAGTTTTCCAATAATCGGGGAAGAAACCATTTTCGAGAAATACTGAGAATAACTTGCTTAGTTAATGTGCAAAATCCCTTAACTGTTTAATAAGTGAGTTTGGAATGTTATCAGTTCCAACCGAATGTGAATTTTTTAGGTGAGCTATTTCTTTTTGAATACATGAAGGCGAGAAATAAATAGTTGTTAGAAGCGAATTCGAAAGCAGAGGAATTGTGGGATAGGGGCTAGATTCAGTGGTAAAGTAATTGGCAAAAAACGAATTTAACAATTCAGCTTTGCCCAAATCGTTGAGGATCAAGGCGGATTCTGATGGTTTTGCCTCTTTGATTGGTGGACTATGCAGTCGGCAAGGTCGCATCTCGATGATGATCTCATGAAATAAAACTGTCCCCTCTTCGTTTTGACCCTGGTGTCCACGATGAGTTCGTCCTCTCTCACCTCCACTAGTGGTTACAAACAGTAGCTCTGACTGGTATATTTTCTCTCACACGACAAGGAGCATTCCGAACCCTCATACGTTGTCAACAACATCACAGCGTTATCCCATTGCATCTAGCTATTAATCTTTTAGTGAAGCAGTTTTTTTCTCCTATTTTTTTTAATTGGCGGCTCGCTGAACTCCGCCTCCGATTTGACCGTAGGAGTTTTTTTACTGCTTCTTTTCTAGTTCACCGTTTATGTTAAAGATTGTTGACTATTGTTTTAAAAATGGCAAATCGTTCTGAATCGGATATGCCTACCATATGGTTCATTTCTGTTGTTAATATGGCTGCTCACATAGTGCAGCAATTATCCACTTTGTATTTATTTATACCGCGATACTAAGTTTGAATTGACGGGGCTCTCTGGGCCTTAAATATACAATTTATTTATTTATTTAAAGGGAGGGCATTCCATGGTTTGACCAATCTGACATTGAAGGAGAAATTTCGCACATCCAGTCTCGACTGATGGATGTGCAGTTTCAATGGGTGACCTGGGAGATGGGTTGTGGCAGCACATTCAAAGAAGTCCGAGAATTCTAGGCAGCAATCTACTTCCTTCAAAATGTGGAATGTCTGCAAGAGATCCCCGCGCCTTTGCCTATAACTCAAAGGGAACCGATTAATATTCGTTAGTCGGGTTGCATATGGCGAAAAGCGTTGACTCCTTACCCTTTTGGTGGCTCTCATTTGTACTCTTTCGAGGCAGTTTTGATCTTCCTTTTCAGAACCCATTTTGACAGTGAGGAATTGCACCAATTCGCACTTGATGATCCTTTCCATAACCTTGTCGAGGATGTATGTCAAGCTTATGGGCCTGTCATTTGTCACTGATGCCTGGCTACCGCTTTGCAATAGGAAGTTATATGCGCCAGCTTTCAATCGATCGGAAGTGTGCCAGAGTCAAATTACCTTAGAAAGAAAACTGACAGAGGTGCAGACAGTTCATTGACGAGTTCTTGCAGAAGCTTGAGTGAAGCTCATCCGGTCCTGGAGATTTCGACTCATTTAGTTCCTGTTATTCCCTTCGGATCCGAACTTCTGAGAATATTATGTGACTAATGCTTGCAGTCGGCAGGTACTCCACTAAGGGACGAAGGAACCTTGCGTCATTTGTGTAGACTGAGCGGTAGAACTGTGAAAAGTACTTGGCTTCGTCCCTGTTTGTTTCTCTGTGTTTTATACTCGTTAAAATATGCAATTTGATTAGACTCGCAGTATTTTCTCAACAATTTGTACTTCGTGTTTATTGCCCTTTTTAGGTTGCTGTCTAGCCACCCGGGACGCTTGCTTTTATGGACACTCGTATGTGGACAGTGGTTGCCCATGATGTGCTTAAGAGCATTCCGGAACAACTCCCAATCTTCATTCACAGTGCCCAAAAGCAGTGAGTTCCAGTTGAGGTCTGTTAAATCAGCTCGCACCTCATGCAAATTTTCTTGCCAATCATTTCGTCGTTTTTCCTCTATAACAGGCAAAAATTAGAACAAGGAGTAGTACCACATAAGCAACCTATGATCCCTTTGACTTTTCGGAAGCATTGAAATAATCTCGTCAATGCTGCCTGATGTTTTTTTGAAAACCAGGTCAAGACAGTACGACCTTTGTCCTTCACGTGTTCTGATGGGGAAGAGGACCTGTTGTGTGAGGAGTGCTTCAATGTTTTTTGCAGAAAACTATAATAAAAAGTCGATTTTGTGCATGATGATTGAACAGTGCTCCAGTTTATTCCTGGTGGGCTGAATTCGCCCATACTCGTGACATAAGGTTGACTGGATAAATTTTTTAATTGTTCCAACAGATGGGTATCTGCGATTCGGTTTATCCTAGGTGGCCAATAGACAGTGGGCACATCCACACATGAAGAACCAAGAGCCTTAATGGTCAACAATATAGCTTCTGTGCTGCACGCAAACTCGCGCGTCTTGTCAGATACTATAAGCACTTCTTTAACATGCACAATTATTCCACAACCCTGTCTGTTTTCTCTGTCCTTCCGATAAATTTGGTATCAAGACAATGTTATTTTGTTTTCTCGAATACTGCCCGACAGTCACGTTTTGGTTACGGCTATCAAATCCAGAGATTTTTCGGCAAGACAAATTTTTTAACTTTTCAAGTTTTGATAAAAGGCTTTGGGCATTTGTGTACGAGCAATAAAATTTTGCGCCAGCCAAACATCCTGTTGCATTTGTCAATTTTATGGGCATTACTGCGTCACCTCTGACGTCAATCTCGTATACCTGTTCTGTTGCTTTATGAGTTTTGGTAACTCTGATCTCTGCAGTGAGAACGCTGAGCGTTACTGACTTAGTTCTTTTATCTCTTTGGTCAATTGGTTCCCTGATTGTTTTGCCGTTAGTGGAGTGGCTGCCGTCATCCTTAATACAATTGGTTAGTTCAATGGGAAAGTCGTATTCTTTTGCACTAACTTCCCCTTGAAGATAGACAGATGGTGTTGGCCAGCCTTTAGTCTTGATTGTAGTTCCAATGAAAGTTGCCAGCGGTTCAGTATTTCCGCTAGGGGAGTAGTTTAGTTGAAAAAATTATTTATGCGAGTGACGGATGTTGTTTTTTTGGGATAGAATCGTCTTGATTTGTTCTTTGCTCTCTAGCATAATTTTTAGTGGTCGTGATTGCAGCGTTCCTATGCTGTCTTCACCTTTTTGCCGATCCGAAATGCTTTAAGAAATTTAAGTTCCACGCCTGGTTGGAGCAACTGATTTTGGAGGCCACTAAACGAAGCGAGGTCTTCCGCGACACGGTCTTCAGGTCGGGCTGCGGTTGATTCATGCAAGCCCGGAATAACTAAACACTGTTGCCAATCCCGGAACTCGGGATTCTCGCTTTCTCCAAAGTTCTCCTTAGAGGCACGAGAACGCTTTACGGAACTCTCGATGTGAGTAAATCTACATCTGGTCATACTGTCATCTAAAGGCTCCAAGGAATCTATCGGAGTTGTTTTTATCTTCGTATTCCTGTTGTGGTGTTTTGCCATTGCAGATTGCCACGCGTTTGTTCTTGGGATTCAATGACCTGCTTTTTAGAACACCCAAGATAGCTGGATGTGATTT
>WEDG01002294.1:0-17862 GCA_017591395.1 Schistocephalus solidus
CCTTTGTAGGGGCAGTAGAGGCGAAACAGAAGATTTTAAGCAGATGTTATTTGCTAAAATTAAACATACTGTGTCGAAACCATGTTCGCACTCACGCTTTCTTGCTATATGGTCAGGAAACGGACAGTCAGTTACACAAAGAAATGGAATAAAACAGGGTTGGTAAAAAGGATATCTCATAAACGCCCACAAAACACAGGCAGTCGGTCACGTTCGCAGCTTTCCTATCTCCTTCACGGTCGGACGCTAGTCAGCAATGCGCTCTTAATGTAGAACCTGCAGGTTCGGTGTTCCACGTACAAGGTAAATCGATTACGGTTGTGATTTCACAACAGAATGCACACAGTTTGAATGAGACAAACAGGTAAATACAGTTTCGTAGATTAGTTTAGGCCATTCCACGTTGTACAGGACTTCACATTTGCCACATAGTTATCCTGCTTCCAATTGTAAAGAAGGACAGCAGATGACACACTATATTTTCCTACCAGCAGATTGTCCTATCATTAAGCTTGTCAGTAGTTTAACGTGATTCAGGAGACTTTAATATACGGAAGAGAGCATAGATTATCGAAGGAATTTATTTACTTTGTTGATCAAAATGACGGCATTGGAGCGAACAGGTGGACAATGGGGTAAGTGTTACAATGGGAATAAAACTATTAACATGTAAGCCTGCACATCATGCCCAAACTTACAAGGCCAAAGTTGGCATCCAACTGCCTCTTTCGCGCGGTCTATGCGGGAGCTCAGATCTAGAGAAAAGGCCTGATATAGAAGTACCCATATTCCTGTGTATTTTTTTCTGCTCGTTGCTTTAAGCGTTTCGCCCACTCTCTCTCTCTCTCTCTCTCTCTCTCTCTCTCTCGCTCTGCATCCTCGATGCAGCTGAGCCAGACTATCTACTTCCTCAAGCCGAGAATGTCACCAAAGAAGCGCTAACTGCCTATCGACCACCGATGCTTTCCTGCCTACAACTGTTTGTTGAGAAGCGTATTTATATCTTTTAAATGTAGGCCACGGTCCATTTTAAAGACCTGGACACGAAGGGCATTCCGCACAACGCATCTACTATGCTCCAGGGACTTCTTCTTCAGGACAAGTTCGTGATTACATCAATGACACGCCCCTCGCGCCCATATGGCACGGCTCAATAATGCATAACGCAGTGCCGATATTTCGGCAAATCCCAATTGGCCACATCGATCGCATTCAGGCAAACGGAACAAGCTCTTCAATGCCGTCAACATATCCACTAAGAATTTATTTTCACCCGCTTTTCGGACTGCAGCATAGTGTAACTTTCTAATTTACACAATGGGTTGAGGAATTCCCTGTGAGCATTGCATCATTGCCAAACAACTGACAACTTTGTAATATTCCATCGCTGTTTTGGACTGCAATGAGCCACCCGAAGCATGATGGGGTGGGAATCCTCCTTAGCAGATGCTGATTGATGTCTGTTGCTGTAACGGTTATCTGCTAATTAAGTTTGTAGTTCCCCGACTCCGGGCACATGTCGCAACGCTAAACCTCTCGCGTCTATTTGCATCTCCGCACTATGGTCTGTCGGATCACCGATCAATCCAGCTTGTGCAAACCGTCCAATCACGGTAAAGTCTGACTCAAACATTGCCCCACTCATGCACTCGTTCGACTGTCAACTGCTTTCAGCCTGTTCTCCGATAGTTTTGTACAGAATACACTTTCCTCCTAAATGATATGTCACATCTTCTATACTTATACGAAAGCACGCCAGAAGGTCGTAGCGGCTAGGGTCTCCTTTGCCAATGTCCGTTATCTTACTTTTACTACCAGCGGCATCTTTTCACTCTACTCAACAAATACCGACACTGCATACGAATGTGCCGTCGATGTGCGACACCGCAACCCAACAACCGTCTTCTACCAGCTGCCCTCTAAACCTAGCTCCTTCCTGTCAGCTGCAACCATCCATGCTGCCCATAAAACTACCGTCGGTACGCATCTCGTTCACTCAATTTAACCATTATTTCTCCGTTCTGAATTTTCCCGCGAATTGCAGTCTAGGAAGGGGGCATTTCTAGTGGCTCATCTCCATGCGCTTGTTGCAACGCTGAACCTCGCGTGACTACTTGCACGTGCGCTGTAATGACTGTCAGAGTCTCAGCCGTTCTCGGCTGTCCAAACCGTCCCATCACGTTCAAGGTTGAATCAAACATGGCCTCGCCACTGTCTCGCACTTGGGGACGTCACCCTCGCGGTTTCGCACGTGCCCTCATTCAGCCGTCAACTTATTTCAGCCCTTTCTCTAAAAGATCTGTACAGAATACACCATCCTAACATCAGGCATTTCACGTCTCTTCTCATATGGAACCGAGCCAGAAGGTAGTAACGGCTAGGGTCTCATTAAAAACGTAAGCTGCGGCGATAAGTTTGTCATTCTTAAACATGGGCACTGTACACCAAAATGTGACCACTAACAGAAGGTCATCCTTGATAAATATTTGGATTTACAAAAGTAAAAGAACGTCTATTGCGATCTTTCCAAGAACAGAAGATTGCCTCACGGGATATTTGCAGTCATCGGGGTGCGGCGCACAAGAAGGACTTATATTCTGCATAACATACGGTCTCAGCTAAAGATAGTTGATCCCAGTGTTTTAAAGTAGAGTGATGAGCGATTTGTAACGCTTTATGGAAGGAGGCTTCAGTAAGCCCTGATGATTCACATCAAGAAAAATTCCAGCTGATTTTTCAAGGGAAACGTGCAAAGGACTTTATGAATTACGTCCGGACTCAGCAGTGCGGTCCAACCCGCTCGAACGTGTCATTGCAGAAGTGGGTGCCCCACTTGAGCTCCGTTTGGTTCCAGAAACTTGACTACGTGGACAGCGATTTGCTGAAACCAAGACAAGGCGTCGTCCTTGTAGGTTGGGAAGACGACTCGTAGAAGTTCACACATTTTGGACAAACATACTCGTCTTCGCACGTTCCATTCATGATTCGCTCCTCTTCCCGTACTTCGTAGTCCTCATCCTGTCGTTAAGCGGATCTATCCTCGTTTTTCTCGAAGGGCTTGTCGAAGAATCCATCAAGGAGTCAGTAAAACTCCTTTATGCTCTCGCTCGTCAGGCAGCCCATACCAGTGCTGTACAAGGGACGCATTGCCGTTCCTCCTAGTTTGAGACCAATTTTGGTGATAGTTGTCAAGTTGTCAGCCGTGAATGGGCGTTGATCTGTATTTGTAGGATAGGAGAAGCCCTAGCCGGCTAATATTCAAATTTACCTCTCTTAGAAAAACCAATGCTCCATTCGTGTGGTGGATGGAAGCAAAGAATAGACTTGGGTCTGCTAGCCAGAGGCAAAGCCGTGATTTAATGTTGTGGATGAAAAATTTGCTAAAATGAACGCGAAACGTTCGCATTTCTACCTGGATGACTCTGCCTGTCCCGTCGACCTAAATGCTTATCACGGCTTGCGGCTAACGGATACCTTTCAAGGATTCTTAGCTTGTGTATTAAAATGACCTCAGTTGGCGATGGGTAAATGGTGCCCCAACACAACACGCAATGCCCAGATTGCAGTGTAACTCTTCAACTATGAGAACATCACCAACAGAAACAACTTACACTAAAGTCTTCCCAAGCTGAGGCGCAAATTTATAGGATTTACTAATACCGGTAGCACAGATAAAAGCCCAGACGCGTGTTTCACCGATATTGTGCCGTTGCATGATATGACGTTGAGGCTTATCAGTGCGTACCCACTTTTCCACATGGGTTTTCTAGCAGATATTCCAGTCTCAAAATTTCGAATGGCCAAGTTCCTCAGAGATTCGTGTTCTAACTAGAAGAAAATCATTCGACATGAAGCTTTATAGGCTCAATACGAAGGTTGATATGAATATATGGGTCGGGATCCATCAGCTTCAGTGGAATAAGCACGTAATATTCATAAATTTCTAACAGGCCACCGGTTTCATAGACCTGTTGTATGAGTGAACAAACTGAATTTACAGCACCAATCTAGATGCCCAGACACGCGTTGCTCGGATATTATGTCACTGTATGACACAGCCGCGAGAGGTTCGGCTCATTATTTCTTACTAAACCCCGAATCATTTCAGTAATAAAACTGACCCTTACATACAAACGTCATTATACTTAGTTTTCGTGCCGTATAAGTGGAGGTAACATTCACCATGCGATGGATCTAAATGACTTACTTTTTCATCTAGGTCTGTTTGGCGTACACTGACGCCAGTAAGTAATATGGACATAGGTAGCCGAACAGTGATTGAACCACTGTAATCCAAGTAAAGGAATCAAACGAGCTTTCTGTCGTAAGAATCATTTTCGGGTATTGGTAACTACATTCTCTATATCGTGGTCACATCAATAATGGACTTTAGCCACGCCTATCAGCTGCGTGTTCGCTCACTTCGGGGTCACCAATATCGTAGCAATTTAAGTTATTAAGGAGACCCTAGCGGCTACGACCTTCTGGCGCGATTTCGGATAAGCACAGAAGATGTGACATATCATTTAGGAGGATAATGCATTCTGTACAGAACTAAGGGAGAACAGGCTGGAAGCAGTTGACAGCCGAACGAGGGCACGTGCGGAACAGCGAGGGGGACGACCCCAAGTAGGAGACAATGGCGAGGCTATGTTTGAGTCAGACTTTAACGTGATTGGACGGTTTGAACAAGCTGGATTAGTAGGTAATCCGACAGACCTTAGTGTTGGAGGTGCAAATAGGCGCGAGAGGTTCAGCGTTGTGACATGTGCCCGGAGTCGGGGCACTACAAACTTAATTAGCAGATAACCCATGCAGCAACCAATATCGGTCATCAGCGTCTGCTAAGGAGGACTCCCACCCCATCATGCTTCGGGTGGCTCATTGCAGTCCAAAACAGCGATGGAATATTACAAAGTTGTCAGTTGTTTGGCAATGATGCAATGCTCACAGGGAATTCCTCAACCCATTGTGTAAATTAGAAAGTTACACCATGCTGCAGTCCGAAAAGCGGGTGAGAATAAATTCTTAGTGGATATGTTGACGGCATTGAAAGAGCTTGTTCCGTTTGCCTGAATGCGATCGATGTGGCCCATTGGGATTTGCCGAAATATCGGCACTGCGTTATGCATTATTGAGCCGTGCCATATGGGCGCGAGGGGCGTGTCATTGATGTAATCACGAACTTGTCCTGAAGAAGAAGTCCCTGGAGCATAGTAGATGCGTTCTGCGGAATGCCCTTCGTGTCCAGGTCTTTAAAATGGACCGTGGCCTACATTTAAAAGATAGTAATACGCTGCTCAACAAACAGTTGTAGGCAGGAAAGCATCGGTGGTCGATAGGCAGTTAGCGCTTCTTTGGTGACATTCTCGGCTTGAGGAAGTAGATAGTCCGGTATAATTTTGGCGGATTTACTTCAGACAGCCCTCCTCTTAGAGCGAAGATTCTTGCTGAATGTGGAGGAGGGACACTTGTGTAAATGATCACAGCGGCTTGTTCTGAAGAGAGCGGGACATGGGGTTTCGCAGGTCGTTAAGAGCATGTAGATTCTGGGCCAACAATGTTAGTTGCAGTAACGAAATTTGCATTTTATTGCTTATTTACCTGGCTCAGCTGCATCCAGGATGCAGAGCGAGAGAGAGAGAGAGAGAGAGAGGGCGAAACGCTTAAAGTAACGAGCAGAAAAAAATACACAGGCATATGGGTACGTGTATGTCAGGCCTTTTCTCTAGAACTGAGCTCCCACACGAAAGAGGCAGTTGGATGCCAACTTTGGCCTTGAAAGTTTGGGCAGGATGTGCATGCTGACATGTTAGTTTTATTCCCGTTGTAACACTTAACCCTTTGTCCACCTGTTAGCTCCAATGCCGTCATTTTGATCAACAAAGTAAATAAATTCCTTCGATAATCTATGCTCTCTTCCGTATATTAAAGTCTCCTGAATCACGTTAAACTACTGACAAGCTTAATGATAGGACAATCTGCTGGTAGGAAAATATAGTGTGTCATCTGCTGTCCTTCTTTCCAATCGGAAGCAGGAAAACTATGTGGCAAATGTGAAGTCCTGTACAACGTGGAATGGCCTAAACTAATCTACGAAACTGTATCCACCTCCTAGTCTGAGTCAATCTGTGTGCATTCTGTTGTGAAATCACAACCGTAATCGATTTACCTTGTACGTGGAACACCGAACCTGCAGGTTCTACATTAAGAGCGCATTGCTGACTAGCGTCCGACCGTGAATGAGATAGAAAAGCTGCGAACGTGGCCGACTGCCTGTGTTTTGTGGGCGTTTATGAGATATCCTTTTACCAACCCTGTTTTATTCCATTTCTTTTGTGTAACTGACTGTCCGTTTCCCTGACCATATAGCAAGAAAGCGTGAGTGCGAACATGGTTTCGACACAGTATGTTTAATTTTAGCAAATAACATCTGCTTAAAATCTTCTGTTTCGCCTCTACTGCCCCTACAAAGGCATTAATGGTGATTATTTGTTTAAATTTTCCGCTCACTCCGCAGCCGAGTGAATCTGATGTCGTAATTCACTTCTCGTGACACTGCTGTTTGCACTGATTTAGTAGTCTTTTAGACACCGAAAGATCAAAAAAGAACACTTTATTCAGTGGCTCAGCTCATAAAACGCTTATGAAAGCAAATTTCCGCTAACGGGCCTTGTTCGGACTTAGTTCAATACATTTTTCAACCTCCCAAATATTTCTGAGTACGTCGCGGTGGGGAACGTTATATACAAAACAAAATCAGAAACAGCCGATTGACCAGCTTTCTGCATCCTACACAAGCAATCCGTTTTCTCCGTCTGAAATAATCGTAACAGTCCTGTGCAATAAATACGAAACAGTGATTTCGATTTAGCAGCATTGATAATTTCCGTCCTCCTTGTCGAGCGAACATAATTTGTTCTTATTTTTTCGTCTTCCTTTTATTTATATTCGTAAATTACACGCATTTTTGTTCCCTTTCCTTTTTTTCCTACTAATGCTCCAAATAATTCCCCGTCCCCTTTGCTGGAAACCTTTATTTATGGTAGTACTTCCGTTCCGCATCCCTTCTTTTCGGCTTCCCATGTTTCTCTCTAAACTTGCATCGCATTGCTATGCATAGGAATTTAATTTAATATCCATTCTTACTGCGCTTCCGATTCGTTTTTATCCATTTCCTGTGCTTCTGTGTGGTTCAATTCACAATTACCTTCACCGGTTTCCATTTCGACGATTTTCATTTGGGCGCATCTCGGGTTCTTCTCTTCCCATTGGCTCCGACTTCCACTGCTCAGGTTGACTTTATTTTCTTCCAATGGGCACAGTCCATTCAAGTTCCTTCTGCTCACTGGAGGACCTGGTGGCCTGGTTCATATTCTGCAGGTTGCCTCCCCCTCATTTAAAACTCATCTTTAATTATAATTTACGCTTTTTGCCTTACCTTCTCCGCTTTCGAGGCTATTTCAACCATACTTTTGGCTACCAATAAAACCCCTATTACCACGGTTCCCGGAAGATAGACGGGCGGGTTTGTGCCTTTATTCTGGGACCAGGTTATTGTGCTCCTAGCCAGTGCATTAGTAAACCAAGGATGACTCTGCATGTCCCGTCGACCTAAATGCTAATCACTGCTTGTAGCTAACGGATACCTTTCAAGGATTCTTGGCTTGTGTATTAAAATTGACCTCAATTGGCGATGGGAAAATGGTCCTCCAACACAACACGCAATTGTCTGCGGTTTCCAGAAAGTTTATTTACAATATACCAGAGAACAAAACACGACTGGTTCTAAAGACCTTTCTGTATTTGGTCAGACTGAAATGCAGGCACATTCTGAAAGCAATGCTTAGATTGCAGTGTAACTCTTCACGCGATCAACCTCCATTGTTGAGGGCTGGTAATAGCAACTATGAGAACATCACCAACAGAAACAACTTACACTAAAGTCTTCCCAAGCTGAGGCGCACATTTATAGGATTAACTAATACTGGTAGCACAGCTAAAAGCCCAAACGCGTGATTTGCCGATATTCTGCCGTTTCATGATACGACGTTGGGGCTCATCAGTGCATTCCCCACTATTCCACATGGGTTTTCTAGCAGATATTCCAGTCTCAAAATTTCAAATGGCCAAGTTCCTCAGAGATTCGTGTACTAACTAGAAGAAAATCATTCGACATGAAGCTTTATAGGCTCAATACGAAGGTTGATATGAATATATGGGTCGGAATTCATCAGCTTCAGTTAAATAAGAACGAAAAATTCATAAATTTCTAACAGGCCACCGGTTTCATAGAACTGTTGTATGAGTGACCATACTGAATTTACAGCACCAATCTAGAAGCCCAGACACGCGTTGCTCGGATATTATGTCACTGGATAACACAGCTGCGAGTGGTTCGGCTCAATATTTCTTACTTAACCCTGAATCGTTTCAGTAATAAAACTGACCCTTACATACAGACATCATTATACTTAGTTTTGTACCGTATAAGTGGAAGTAACATTCAATATGTGCTGCTTCTAAGTGGCTACTTTTTTCGTCTGGGGCTGTATGGCCTACACTGACTCCAAGTAAATAAGTAAGGTGGATATAGGTAGCCGAACAGGGATTGAAACGCTGTAATCCAAGAAAAGGAATTAAACGAGCTTTCTGTCGTAAGAATCAATTTTCGATGTCAATAAAAAATTCAGATTTCTGCAGCAAGATAACTTCAACTAACCTCAGTATGTCGCACTACCTAATTACTTCAGACAGGGCAGTTTATATTTCAGTCTTCGAGCGAGCTACTTCGTCTAGTGTAACTGTAAATGAACAAGCTTGCTTACTCTAGCAACTCAGGTAGCATGACACGCTAATCTGAAAACACACTGCCGTACCCGTACAGACGACAGGGAAAGAGTTGCATAGCCCTGCGCAAACCACCTTCGCAATCGCCATTACGCACCCGTGAAGAAGGTTTTTACAGGTGACCGACAACTTGCGGATCGGAAGGCCGTCTGGATTGCACCTTTGTAGTAAGTGGGCAGACGCTGCCTGAGATTAATTTCACTGGGTCTTACTTACTCCTAACAAGGTGGTTCGTCCGTCCGTTCGGTTGGGTGTCAAGCCATTTTACATACTAGAGCGTATCCACAAGGACGAGCAATGGGAGCACAAAAGGTACATTTTTGCCGATTTATCTGGTCAAGAAATGTGTGAATGGAGAACAAGAGGCTCGTGGTTCAATGGTAGAGCGTTGAACTTAAAAAGTGCCTGAAGCCCAATGAATACGACTACGAAGCCCAGGTTATCGAAACCAGCGGTTGAGATTAGCGTGGCAGATGACGGCCAGTAAGCCAAAAGGGGCAATTTCAGTCTCCCTTCTATTTTCCGGTAGCACATGCTCGTTCTTCGCGTAATAACGCCCACGCATGATGTAGGTGTAAGCGAACGTATACAAAATTCGGCCATGAAATGCAACTGTGATGTCGGAGGTGGGGAATCACGTTTACAGGTACTATCCCCTTCAACGTTTCTGTTTCGCAGGAAATTTCAGAAATCTTACCAATCGGCCTACGCGTGCCACGCACGCCTTTTCTGCGGACGCTGAACCAGATCTATTCAAAATCAATAAGTGATCACGTATGAAGAGCCATTGCAGCTTGATACTCGTCCTTAGAGGGACCAGTTACCTGGCCAAGTGGCAGCCTTCCAAACTACCACTTTTAGTGCATCAGGCTTTTTATAATATGGTGTGCGCTGAAGGTGTCTGGGACTAAATTCCACAGTATCGATCTTGCTGTCTCTCTCTCTCTTTCTCTTTCTTTCTCTCTTTCTCACACGTCTCTCAGGCACCAGTCTACTGACCGAGCCGGCTAGACATCTGATGCGGGGATTTCGCACAAGTGACTGACGCCGCGCGAAGCCTGAACCCCTGTGTGGCATTTGGTGTGGGATGTGCGGCTCTGCGCGACCTGTTTAACCTTTACCATGCCTAATTTGGCCACCGTATTGGTAAAGTATATCTCCCACGTGTCCTTTAACAGTTTAATATGCATGGATGTTCAAGCGAGCATTTTCCCTTTACTGTTCTTCCAAAGCAACACTTGGTAACGAGCAGTTGCACGAATTTACTAACTTAACAACGAATGTTAACGCATACAAACAAAATTGATAGGGTCAACGTTAGGGTTCGTATGCATTCTGCTATTCGTTCCAATTGGAAGCAAGTGCGCTGAGTGTCAAATATGCAATCCTGTATTGGGTTTCGACCCGCAAATCTGCACAAAACTTAATTCGATCCCGTTCTTTGTCGCTACTAACAAAGTATAACGGTATATAATACGTCGAGCGACCTAAATTAGCCCACGAAACTGCATCAAACTCCTAGTCTGACTCAAATTGTGCGCATTCGGTTGCGAAAGCACAATTGTGATCTACCTACCCTCTAAGCGGAACACCGAATCTACGTGTTCTTGACCAATAGAGCATTGGAGAAAAGCATCCAGCCGCGAGTATGCTAGAAAAACTGTGACCGTTGTCGGTAGTCTACGTTTTTTTGGGCGCTCACGAGAGGTGCTTTTTACCAACCGTATTTTTTTCATTATAAGTATGGAGTGATTGTCAATTTGCAGAGGCTTTAGCAAGAAAACCTGAGTGGAATTTTGGTTTACACTCATTTGGCTTAATTTTACCAACAAGAGTCGGCCATATATTCTTTGTAACTTCTACTGTCCTCAGAATGACACGTCGGATGATTACTTGTTGATATTTTCTGTATGTGCGCATTTGAAACTGTGGATTCAGTCAGCAATATGGAGTATAAGGGCCTGTTACAAGCTGCAATCGTTGCTACATCTGAAAAGACTTCTTTAGTAGAGCCACTGTAACCTAAATTTCCCGCTTTTACTACAAGTCAATAAAAATGTTTCAACTACGTCGAACTGGAATGTCAAATAAACTACAAGATCCTTTGAAAGACTTACTGAGTGATAAGGCTTAACAGTGTATAGGGTGAAATCTTCCTAATGTACTAAGGTTAAAAGAAAAAAACACGACTGTGACTTAGGGGTTGAAGTGTTCATATTCTACGACCAATATAATGTGATTAATAGCAACATCTAAACTTAGATTCTGACTTACGAAGGAGAAATCGAAATTTGCAAAGCAACTTTGCGGATAATAAAATTTAGGAACAGTGCTTCTCTAATAGGCCATGAATTTGCTTTTTCAAACTTTTATTTTAAACGAAAATAACTGTTTGCCAATAGAAAAACGTGGTTAACTAAAGATGGCATTGCCCAGTCCACTTCCTTTCCTTGTTGAACGTCACTATAGAAATTCCATCAATTCACCACTGTCCGCTCAATCTGAATCCAATTCAAATTAATCCCCAAATGCGATGCATCTAAAGTGTCTGATTGCACCGATTTGGTAGACATTTAGACGGTCATAGACCATAAGAAACGTTGTTCGTTAGTGGCACAGTACCAGGCACACCCACCGAAACTAATTTTGGCAATAAAATAGTGTAACCCCTACTAAAAAGGCAACGCATTCTAACCCTAACGAAAACACTGAATGGGGCTATGTGTAGAGTTGAGGATAGGGTGAGCGTTAAGGTTAGTACTCGGGTTAGGTGTCTGTAAAGGTGGGTGTGGATAGGTAGACGTATAAGTGCGAGGTGGTTGTGGTCTGATTTAGGGGTTGGGGGAAAGAGCGTGATGTCGACGGCTCAGCGCATTTTCCTCACTACAAACAATCTGACGCACTTGCAACTATCACGGTGCGCTAAAAGCCGTGGTTTGGAAGGTTGCCAACTGACAAGAACACTCGGACCGCGTGGTCAGCCCAATGTGTGTTTTGAGTGGAGTGACTGACTGGCGGACTGAGAGTCAGGCTGCAATGGCTTCTTCTTAATGTTGCCTTTATGGCACTTTTACTCCATGGGATCCGAGCCAGGTGTGGTGGTATGCCCAGGGGTGGCTCCGGTCGTGCCAGCCACCTGCACGCTCTCCCATCTCTTATCTTCTTGACTCTGTCATGACACATGGCTCAGGTGGGGGAGGAGAAGGAGGAGGAGGAGGCTAGATTGCAGTAGCGGCAGCACAAGTCTACTATCACTTAAAACTAATCTACGCGCAAGTCACCGTCTGTGCACCACCCTTTTGGGGAGCATACGGTGGTCCTCGTTGTAATAGCTGGTTGAACTGCATGTGTATGTGTGTGTGTGTGTTTTTGGGGTGTAGGGGTACTAGTTAGGGGTAGCACCGCGCAGATAGCATTTCGTCACTCCATTTGTCTCGTACAGGTGGTGAATGCTCCTGGGGCCGCCACTAACCGGTACCCAACTCTCACCTGTGGCTCCTCGAAGTTGGGTTCTTCCCAGCGGCCACACCCCGGGCAACCGTCACGACAGGTGGGCTAAACAAGGTGAGGGTCTCCGGTGTTGTGTGTGCCTCCACGTCCGGTATGTCTGACTCCCGAACTTCCCACCTTCCCCTCTCAAAAAGTCCTACGGTGAGGGCGACAGCAACCCCGTAGGCGGCCCAGGTTAACTCGGGTCGTTCTCCCACTAAAACAAATCCGTGACCCATAGTGGAGTTCGGCAGCCGTCTGGGATGTCCGAGCAGCCTTATTTAGGGACAGCGCTGCTTACCGCCTTGCGGAGGAAGGGGCTAGAAAATGTGCCCTAAAATAATACTGGGTCTTGCGTCTTCTGCAGCCAGCCGTGGCACGCAGATCGCAAAATACGCGGTCATAAAATTCAAACAAACAACAATACCCCCCGCCCCCATCCCCCGCGCCATACCCTCCCGGCTGCTCGGGTGAGTCCACTCACACTGGCAGCCTGGAATGTTCGTTCCCTTTTAGACAATCCTAGGAGCAACCGGCCGAAACGGAGGACGGCGCTAGTCGCTCGGGAACTGGCGCGCTACAAGGTGGACATTGCTGCTCTTAGCGAGACCAGATTCTCTGAGCAGGGTCAGCTGGAGGAGGTGGGGTGCCGGCTACACCTTCTTCTGGAGCAGCCGGCCAAAGACAGAGCGACGCGACGCTGGTGTTGCCTTTGCCATCCGTAACGACATCGTGGGACGTCTGCCCTGTCTGCCGCAGGGTATCAATGATCGCCTGATGAGCCTCCGCCTGCCTCTTCGGGGAGACCAGTTCGCCACCATCATCAGCGCCTACGCTCCTCCAATGACGAGCTCTGATGCGGCGAAGGACAAATTCTACGAGGACCTGCACGCCCTGCTGGCGACTGTGCCGAAGGTGGACAAGTTAATTGTCCTTGGTGACTTCAACGCCCGCGTCGGGACGGACCACGCTGCCTGGCAGGGAGTGCTGGGTCCCCACGGTCACGGTAGCTGTAACGATAACGGCCTCCTTCTTCTGCGCACGTGTGCGGAACACCGTCTCCTGCTGACCAACACCTTCTTCCGCCTTCCGACGCGGGAGAAGGCCACGTGGATGCACCCTCGGTCGCGGCGCTGGCATCTGCTGGTCTATGTTCTCGTCCGGAGGCGAGATCGACAGGACGTGCTGGTAACCAAGGCGATCCGCGATGCCGATGGTTGGACAGATCACCGCCTCGTCATCTCCCAGATGAGGCTCCGACTGCAACCCCGACGAAGGCCCCAAGGTAAGAGGCCACCAGGTAAGTTAAATACTATTTTGTTAAATTTGCCTGCTCACTGTTTTGATTTCAGCAACCAAATAACCGAGAAACTGGAGGACCTGCATGCTCCAGCTGATAATGCTACCGTGGAGACACGATGGTGTAAACTGCGAAATGTCATCCAGTTCACGGCCCTCGATGTTCTCAGACGCGCACGCCATCGACACCAGGACTGGTTTGACGACAATGACACCGACATCAGCAACTTACTCGCGGAGAAGAATGGGCTACACAAAGCCTACATGGACCTTCGAACTGACGCCACCAAAAGCAGCCTTTCTTCAGATGCCGGTGCCTTGTACAGCAACGGCTGCGGGAGATGCAGGATGCCTGGATGATCCGAAATGCTGAGGAAATCCAGGGGTATGCGGACCGCAATGAAATGAAAAACTTTTTCAAAGCCATCAAGGCCATCTACGGCCCGTGTATCAAGGGGGTCCGCACCGCTGCTCAGCTCTGATGGGACAACACTGCTGACAGAGAAATCGCAAATTCTGAAGCGCTGGGCTGAGCACTTCAGAAATGTCCTTAATTGCTCATCAGCCATCTCCGATGCTGCCATTGACCGGCTCCCTCAAGTGGACACGAACAATGACCTGGATCTGCCGCCTTCCCTACCAGAAACCATCCGGGCCGTGCAGCAGATTTCCAGCGGTAAAGCACCAGGATCCGACGCAATCCCACCGGAAGTCTACAAGCACGGTGGGCCCCGGCTGATGGCAGAACTCACAACACTCTTCCAGGAGATTTGGCGCCAAGGACAAGTTCCTCAGGATTTCAAAGACGCGACCATCGTCCATCTCTACAAACGGAAGGGGAACCGGCAACTCTGTGATAATCACAGAGGCAACTTGCTGCTCAAAATCGCTGGGAAAATCTTCGCCCGCATCCTTCTCAATCGTCTTAACGGTCACCTAGATCAGGAGCCTGCTCCCGGAAAGCCAATGTGCCTTCCGCCGACACCGCGGAACAACAGATATGCTCTTTGCCGCCCGCCAGCTACAAGAGAAGTGTCAGGAGATGCGAACTCACCTATACACTACCTTCGTGGATCTAACGAAAGCCTTTTGACACGGTGAATCGTGACGGACTGTGGAAAGTCATGCAGAAATTTGGTTGTCCTGAGCGGTTCACGCACATGGTGCGTCAGCTTCATGACGGAATGACGGCGCGCGTCACTGACAACGAGACGGTATCCGAAGCATTCGCAGTGACCAACGGAGTGAAGCAGGGCTGCGTATTGGCTCCCACCCTGTATAGTCTCATGTTCTCGGCTTTGCTGATGGACGTCTACCGTGATGAGCAGCCTGGTATCCGCATCGCCTACAGAACTGACGGGCACCTTCTCAACAGTCGGCGTATGCAGGCTTCAACGCGCGTGTCTACGGCTACGGTCCATGACTTGCTCTTCGCGGACGACTGCGCCCTTAACACCGTGACGGAGGAGGACATGCAAAGGAGCATGGACCTCTTCGCAGCAGGCTGCGCCGATTTTGGATTAACAATCAGTACAGCCAAAACGGTTGTCATGCACCAGCCGCCACCCAGCGCGGAATACAATGCTCCTCGAATCAATGTCAACGGTGCTCAACTCAAAAACGTGGAAACCTTCGCTTATCTAGGAAGCCCGCTGTCACGCTACACGAGAATCGATGACGAGGTTGCCCACGGATCTCTAAAGCTAGTAAGGCCTTCGGCCGGCTGCAGGCCTCCGTGTGGAATCGCCACTGTATTCACCTTAAGACCAAACTGAAGATGTACAAGGCCGTCGTCTTGACGTCACTCCTTTACGGAGCGGAAACCTGGACCATCTACTTGAACCAAGCCAGGAAGCTGAATCACTTTCATCTCAGCTGCCTCTGCAGAATACTGAAGCTGAGATGGCAAAACAGGATCCCAGACACAGAAGTCCTGGAGCGGACCTGAATCCTCAGCATCCACACCATGCTGAGGCAAGTGCAACTGCGATGGAGCGAACACCTGGTAATAATAAACGACGAGCGACTACCCAAACGACTTTTCTACGGAGATGTCGCTACGGGTTCTCGCCGACAGGGAGGTCAAAAACGACGCTACAAGGACACTTTGAAGAAATCGCTGAAGCAACTGCAAATCAACCCGGCGACCTGGGAGGACCTCGCCCAGGATAGACGAGCATGGAGAAGATCCGTGAAGACTGGTTCAGCAATCTATGAGGCCAACCGGATCGCCGCCGGCAAGGCCAAAAGAGTGGCACGAAAGTCACCAGCACCCCGGACCAACATCGTCGATGCGCAGGCCCTGCCAACTTGCCCGCGCTGTCAAAGCCTCTTCCGTGCGAGAATCGGCCTGGATGGACATCTTCGGACGCAATGCACCATTAATCTGACAATTCCAATTTCTACGTCAGATTCGGCCAACCCTCCTTCAGACTCCCCCACCCTGACTCCTGGCATCAATTTCATTACTCCCACCATCATAGAGACCACATCCCTCTACTCATCGCCTGTTACCCCCATCACCGCAACCAACACCACCTTCACTTCCACCACCACCATCAGCGATGGGGACTTTCTCCTAAGCTGTCCTCAATTCGACCGCACATTCACCTCACGCATAGACCTGGTCGGTCACTTTGCGAATCCATCGTACAGAGACTGGTGAACCAGTGCTGCAGCAGCAACAAACAGCAGAGATCGCCGCCTCCACTGTCCTCGCGCATTCACTCATCGCATGGCTCTATTCGGTCACATGCGCATCCATGACAGCAGACTTCACCACAATGCCGACAACACCGATACATTATGCACGCCCTCTGCTTCTGCCATTTTTACCGCCATTGCCGCCCCCACTACCATAAATGACATCCCCCCAGTCTCTACCTATTTCTCCTGCCCACTATGCGCCCGCAACTTCAACTCACGCATCGGCCTGGTCAGTCACCTGCGAATCCATCGCACGGAGGTTGGTGAACCAGTGCCTGGGGCTCCCACATACAGTCGCCGCGCCCATCTCCACTGCCCTCCATGCTCCCGCACATTTACACACCGCATGGGCCTATTAGGACACATGCGCCTCCACAACAACCTGCGGTAAACCACCGGAGGCTAAGCAACATCAGCGCACACTATCTACACCAATACATAGACAACACCCTCACCATCATCACGTACCTGAGAATATTCGGATTTCCTAGAAACCTCGGCTTGGTAGGCTGCCAATCTGACGCTTACACCAGAGCACGCCGTCGGCCCAGTGTATGTGCTGTGTGTGTCGCGTGGCTGACCAATGGACTGGGAGTCAGACGGCAATGGCTCCTCCATATCCCCTGAGTAATTAAATCTTTGTGTGTGCGTTATGGGGGCAGGTCGTGCTGTGGCGCGCGAAGACGGGTACTTTGACCCGTCAGTCAATGCGCCCACTCCCACCTCAGACAACTGACTGGCTCAGATGGTAGTCTAATTTGGGGGTGGGGGAGAGAGTGAGGTCAACAGCTCAGCGCATTTTCCTCACTATAAACAATCTGACGCGCTTGAAACTATCAAGGTGCGCTAAAAGCCATGGCTTGGAAAATTGCCAACTGACGGGATAACTCGGACCACGTGGTCAGCCCAATGTGTGTTTTTTATGGAGTGGCCGACTGGCGGACTGAGAGTCAGGCTGCAATGGCTCCTTCTTTATGTGGCCTTTATGGCACTCCCACTCTGTGGGATCCGAGCTAGGTGTAGTGGTTCACCCAGGGGTGGCTCCGGCCGCGCCAGCCACCTGCGCCCTCTCCCATCTCCGGTCTTCTTGACTCTGTCTTGACACGGGCTCAGGTGGGGGAGGAGGAGAGAGTGCGGTAGCTGCAGCGCAAGGCTACTATCACTTAAAACTAATTCGCACGCAAGTCACCATCCCTGCACCCCCTTGTGTGGAGCATACGGTGAACCTCGTTGAAATCGACGGTCGAACTATCACTCACCAGGCGCACCCAACTAAACAGATTTGGGCAACAAAATAGTGTAACACCTACTAACCCGGCAACGAATTCTAACCCTAACAAAAACCCTGAATGGGTTTATGTGTAGAGTTGAGGATAGTGTTAGCGTGAAGTTAGTACTAGGTTTAGGTGTCGGTGAAGGTGGGTGTGGATCGGAAGGTGTATAAGTGCTAGGTGGTTATTCTCTAGTTTTCCCATGCTGACAGGAGCTTGGAATGGGGGATCCATTGCTAGGTCGGTA
>WEDG01002295.1:0-58276 GCA_017591395.1 Schistocephalus solidus
AGAAATACTGGTGGTAAGTTACGTATTAAAGTAACTAGTTGGCTTTGTGTGTAGAAATGATGTCCAGAAGAAGCACGTCTAACAAGGTCAGAATTGCTGGTGGATAGTAAGTATTGAAGTAAATAGTTGGGTTTGTTGGTAGAAATAGTGTCCTGAAGAAGCTCATCTAATACGTTCACAATTGCTGGTTGAAAGTCAAAGGCATTGGAATTAAACAGTTGGGTTTGTGCGTAGAAATCGTGACATGAAGAATCTCATCCGCAATGGACAGAATTGCTGGAGGTAAGTTAGGTATTGACGTAAATAGTTCGGTTATTTTTAGAAATGGTTTCCTGAAAATCGCATCCACCACGGGTCAGAAGTGTCTGTGGTAAGTTAGGTATTTAAGTAAACAGTTGGTTTGTGTGTAGAAATCGTGTCCAGAAGAAGCACATCTGCCATGTACAAAATTGCTAGTGGTAAGTTAGGTATTTACGTAAATACATGGTTTATTTTGTAGAAAAGGTGTCCTGAAGAATCTCATCCCCACTGACAGAATTATTTGCTGGCCAGTTAGGTATAGCAGGAAAGTGTTGGCTTTGTGTGTCAAAAATGTTATACTCAAAGAAGCTTTTACACCAAGGTCAGAATTGCTGGTGGTAAGTTAGGTATTGAGGTAAAAATATGGGTTTGTGTGTAGAAATGGTGTACTGAAGACGCTCAACCGTATTGGTCAGAAAAACTGCTGGCAAGGTAGGTATTGCGGTAAATAGTCGGGTTTGTGTGTAAAAATGATGTTCTGATGTACTTCATCCACAAAAGTCAGAAATGCTGGTGGAAAGTAAGTATTAATGTAAATAGTTGGGTTTGTGTGTACAAATCGTGTCCAAAAAAAGCTCATCCGCAATTGACAGAATTGCTGGAGGTAAGTTAGGTATTGACGTAAATAGTTGGGTTATTTCGTAGAAATGGTGTCCCGAAAAACTCATCCACCATGGTTAGAATTGCTGGTGGATAGTAAGGCATTGCGGTCAAAAGTTGGGTTTGTTTGTAGAAATGGTGCTCAGAAAAAGATCATCCAATACGTTCACAATTGCTGGCGGAAAGTTAGGTATTGCATTAAATAGTTGGGTTTGTGAGTATAAATCGTGTTCAGAAGATGAGTCATCCACAATGGACAGAATTGCTGTTGGTAAGTTAGGTATTGAAGTTAATAGTTGGGTTTGTTTGTAGAAATGGTGTCCTGAAGAAGCTCATCAAAACGGTCAGAATTGCTGGTTGTAAGTTAAGTATTAAAAGTAACTAGTTGGCTTTGTGTGTAGAAATGGTGTCCAGAAGAAGCACGTCCAACAAGGTCAGAATTGCTGGTGGATAGAAAGTATTGAAGTAAATAGTTGGGTTTGTTTGTAGAAATAGTGTCCTAAGAAGCTCATCTAATACGTGCTCAATTGCTGGTGGAAAGTTAGGTATTGAATTAAATAGTTGGGTTTGTGAGTATAAATCGTGTTCAGAAGAAGCTCATCCATAATGGACAGAATTGCCGTTAGTAAGTTAGGTATTTAAGTTAATAGTTGGGTTAGTTTGTAAAAATGGTGTCCTGAAGAATCTCATCCATTATGGTCAGAATTCCTGGTGGTAAGTAAGCCATTGCGGTAAATAGTTGTGTTTGTGTGTAGAAATGGTGTCCTGAAGAATCTCATCCACCACGGTCAGAATTATATGTGGTAAGTTAGGTCTTTAAGTAAATACTTGGGTTATTTTGTAGAAAAGGTGTCCTGAAGAATATCATCCCCCACGGTCAGAAGTGTTTGTGGCAAGTAAGGTATTGCAGTAAATTGTTGGCTTTCTGTGTCAAAATATTATACTCTAGAAGCTTTTTCACCAATGTCAGATTTGCTGGTGGTAAGTTAGGTAATAAGGTAAAAATATGGGTGTGTGTGTAGAAATGGTGTACTGAAGACGCTCAACCGTATTGGTCAGAAAAACTGCTGTCAAAATAGGTATTGCGGTAAATAGTTTGGTTTGTGTGTAAAAATGGTGTTCTGAAATACTTTATCCACAAAAGTCAGAATTGCTGGTGGTAAGTAAGTTATTAAAGTAAATAGTTGGGTTTGTGAGTATAAATCATGTCCAGAAGAAGCTCATCCGCAATGGAAAGAATTGCTGTCGGTAAGTTAGGTATTAGAGTTAATAAATGGTTTTGTTTGTAGAAATGGTGTCCTGAAAAACTCATCCACCATGGTCAGAATGCTGGTGGATAGAAAGGCATTGCGGTAAAAAGTTGTGTTTGTCTGTTGAAATGGTGATTAGAAGAAGCACGTCCCACAAGGTCAGAATTGCTGGTGGATAGTTAGGTATTGAAGTAAATAGTTGGGTTTTGTTTGTAGAAATAGTGTCCTGAAGAAGCTCATCTAATGCGTTCAGAATTGCTGGTGGGAAGTGAGGTATTGAATTAAATAGTTGGGTTTGTGAGAATAAATCGTGTTCAGAAGTAGCTCATCCAAAATGGACAGAATTGCCGTTAGTAAGTTAGGTATTTAAGTTAATAGTTGGGTTTTTGTAGAAATGGTGTCCAGAAGAAGCTTATCCAACACGGTCAGAATAATTTGTGGTAAGTTAGGTCTTATGTAAATAGTTGGGTTTGTGAGCATAAATCATGTCCAGAAGAAGCACATCCGCCATGGACAGAATTTCTCGGTGTCAGTTTGGTATTGCAGTAAATATTTGGGTTTGTGTGTAGAAATGGTGTCCTGAAGCAGCTCATCCACCACGGTCAGAATTGTTTGGGGTAAGTTAGTTATTTAAGTAAATAGTTGGGTTTGTGAGAAAACAATCATGTCCAGAAGAAGCTCATTCGCAATGGACAGAATTGCTGGTGGTAAATTAGGTATTTACGTAAATACTTGGGTTATTTTGTAGAAAAGGTGTCCTGAAGAATCTCATCCCCCATGGTCAGAATTGTTTGTGGCAAGTTAGGTATTGCAGTAAATTGTTGGCTTTGTGTGTCAAAATGTTATACAATAGAAGCTTTTCACCAAGGACAGAATCGCTGGTGGTAAGTTCGGTATTAAAGTAAAACGTTGGGTTTGTGACTTGAAATTGTGTCCAGAAGAAGGTCATCCGCAATGGACAGAATTGCTGGAGGTAAGTTAGGTATTGACGTAAATAGTTTGGATATTTTGTAGAAATGGTTTCCTGAGGAATTGCATCAACCAAGGTCAGAATTGCTTGTTGTTTGTAAGGCATTGCTTTAAAAAGTTGGGTTTGTGTGTAGAAATGGTGTCCTGAAGAATCTCATCCACCACGGTCAGAATTATATGTGGTAAGTTAGGTCTTTAAGTAAATACTTGGGTTATTTTGTAGAAAAGGTGTCCTGAAGAATATCATCCCCCACGGTCAGAAGTGTTTGTGGCAAGTAAGGTATTGCAGTAAATTGTTGGCTTTCTGTGTCAAAATATTATACTCTAGAAGCTTTTTCACCAATGTCAGATTTGCTGGTGGTAAGTTAGGTAATAAGGTAAAAATATGGGTGTGTGTGTAGAAATGGTGTACTGAAGACGCTCAACCGTATTGGTCAGAAAAACTGCTGTCAAGTTAGGTATTGCGGTAAATAGTTTGGTTTGTGTGTAAAAATGGTGTTCTGAAATACTTTATCCACAAAAGTCAGAATTGCTGGTGTTAAGTAAGTTATTAAAGTAAATAGTTGGGTTTGTGAGTATAAATCATGTCCAGAAGAAGCTCATCCGCAATGGAAAGAATTGCTGTCGGTAAGTTAGGTATTAGAGTTAATAAATGGTTTTGTTTGTAGAAATGGTGTCCTGAAAAACTCATCCACCATGGTCAGAATGCTGGTGGATAGAAAGGCATTGCGGTAAAAAGTTGTGTTTGTCTGTTGAAATGGTGATTAGAAGAAGCACGTCCCACAAGGTCAGAATTGCTGGTGGATAGTTAGGTATTGAAGTAAATAGTTGGGTTTGTTTGTAGAAATAGTGTCCTGAAGAAGCTCATCTAATGCGTTCAGAATTGCTGGTGGGAAGTGAGGTATTGAATTAAATAGTTGGGTTTGTGAGAATAAATCGTGTTCAGAAGTAGCTCATCCAAAATGGACAGAATTGCCGTTAGTAAGTTAGGTATTTAAGTTAATAGTTGGGTTTTTTTGTAGAAATGGTGTCCAGAAGAAGCTTATCCAACACGGTCAGAATAATTTGTGGTAAGTTAGGTCTTATGTAAATAGTTGGGTTTGTGAGCATAAATCATGTCCAGAAGAAGCACATCCGCCATGGACAGAATTTCTCGGTGTCAGTTTGGTATTGCAGTAAATATTTGGGTTTGTGTGTAGAAATGGTGTCCTGAAGCAGCTCATCCACCACGGTCAGAATTGTTTGGGGTAAGTTAGTTATTTAAGTAAATAGTTGGGTTTGTGAGAAAACAATCATGTCCAGAAGAAGCTCATTCGCAATGGACAGAATTGCTGGTGGTAAATTAGGTATTTACGTAAATACTTGGGTTATTTTGTAGAAAAGGTGTCCTGAAGAATCTCATCCCCCATGGTCAGAATTGTTTGTGGCAAGTTAGGTATTGCAGTAAATTGTTGGCTTTGTGTGTCAAAATGTTATACAATAGAAGCTTTTCACCAAGGACAGAATCGCTGGTGGTAAGTTCGGTATTAAAGTAAAAACGTTGGGTTTGTGACTTGAAATTGTGTCCAGAAGAAGGTCATCCGCAAATGGACAGAATTGCTGGAGGTAAGTTAGGGTATTGACGTAAAATAGTTTGGATATTTTGTAGAAATGGTTTCCTGAGGAATTGCATCCACCAAGGTCAGAATTGCTTGTTGTTTGTAAGGCATTGCTTTAAAAAGTTGGGTTTGTGTTTAGTAATGGTGTCCTGAAGAATTTAATCCACCACGGTATGAATTATTTGTGATAAGTTAGGTATTTAAGTAAATAAATGGGTTTTGTGAGTATAAATCGTGTCCAGAAGAAGCTCATCCGCAATGGACAGAATTTCTGGAGGTAAGTTAGGTATTTAGTTAAATAGTTGGGTTATTTTGTAGAAATGGTTTCCTGAAGAATTGCATCCACCAAGGTCAGAATTGCTTGTTGTTTGGAAGGCATTGCTTTACAAAGTTGGGTTTGTGTTTAGTAATGGTGTCCTGAAGAATCTCATCCACCACGTTAAGAATTATTTGTGATAAATTAGGCATTTAAGTAAATAGTTGGGTTTGTGTGTAGAAATGGTGTACTGAAGACGCTCATCCGCAATGGACAGAAATTATGTTAGCAAGTTAGGTATTGAAGTTAATAGTTGGGTTTGTTTGTAGAAATGGTGTCCAGAAGAAGCTCATCTGTTATGTCTCACAATTGCTTGTGGAAATTGGGGGTATCGAAGTTATAGTTTGGTTTGTGAGTAGAAATTGTGTCCAGAAGAATCTCACCCTGCAATGGACAGAATTGCTGGAGGTAAGTTAGGTATTGACGGAAATACTTTGGTTATTTTGTAGAAAAGGTGTCCTGAAGAATCTCATCCCCCACGGTCAGAATTGTTTGTGGCAAGTTAGGTATTGCAGTAAATTGTTGGCTTTGAGTGTCAAAATGTTATACTATAGAAGCTTTTACACCAAAGGCAAAATTGCTGGTGGTTAGTTAGGTATTGAAGTAAAAAGTTGGGTTTGTGTGTAGAAATGGTGTACTGAAGACGCTCATCCGCAATGGACAGAAATTCTGTTAGCAAGTTAGGTATTGAAGTTAATAGTTGGGTTTGTTTGTAGAAATGGTGTCCAGAAAAAGCTCATCTGTTATGTTCACAATTGCTTGTGGAAATTGGGGTATTAAAGTAATGAGTTTGGTATGTGAGTAGAAATTGTGTCCAGAAGAATCTCATCTGCAATAGACAGAATTGCTGGAGGTAAGTTAGGTATTGACGTAAATACTTTGGTTATTTTGTAGAAAAGGTGTCCTGAAGAATCTCATCCCCCACGGTCAGAATTGTTTGTGGCAAGTTAGGTATTGCAGTAAATTGTTGGCTTTGTGTGTCAAAATGTTATACAATAGAAGCTTTTCACCAAGGACAGAATCGCTGGTGGTAAGTTCGGTATTAAAGTAAAACGTTGGGTTTGTGACTTGAAATTGTGTCCAGAAGAAGGTCATCCGCAATGGACAGAATTGCTGGAGGTAAGTTAGGTATTGACGTAAATAGTTTGGATATTTTGTAGAAATGGTTTCCTGAGGAATTGCATCCACCAAGGTCAGAATTGCTTGTTGTTTGTAAGGCATTGCTTTAAAAAGTTGGGTTTGTGTTTAGTAATGGTGTCCTGAAGAATTTAATCCACCACGGTATGAATTATTTGTGATAAGTTAGGTATTTAAGTAAATAAATGGGTTTGTGAGTATAAATCGTGTCCAGAAGAAGCTCATCCGCAATGGACAGAATTTCTGGAGGTAAGTTAGGTATTTAGTTAAATAGTTGGGTTATTTTGTAGAAATGGTTTCCTGAAGAATTGCATCCACCAAGGTCAGAATTGCTTGTTGTTTGGAAGGCATTGCTTTACAAAGTTGGGTTTGTGTTTAGTAATGGTGTCCTGAAGAATCTCATCCACCACGTTAAGAATTATTTGTGATAAATTAGGCATTTAAGTAAATAGTTGGGTTTGTGTGTAGAAATGGTGTACTGAAGACGCTCATCCGCAATGGACAGAAATTATGTTAGCAAGTTAGGTATTGAAGTTAATAGTTGGGTTTGTTTGTAGAAATGGTGTCCAGAAGAAGCTCATCTGTTATGTTCACAATTGCTTGTGGAAATTGGGGTATCGAAGTTATTAGTTTGGTTTGTGAGTAGAAATTGTGTCCAGAAGAATCTCACCTGCAATGGACAGAATTGCTGGAGGTAAGTTAGGTATTGACGGAAATACTTTGGTTATTTTGTAGAAAAGGTGTCCTGAAGAATCTCATCCCCCACGGTCAGAATTGTTTGTGGCAAGTTAGGTATTGCAGTAAATTGTTGGCTTTGAGTGTCAAAATGTTATACTATAGAAGCTTTTACACCAAAGGCAAAATTGCTGGTGGTTAGTTAGGTATTGAAGTAAAAAGTTGGGTTTGTGCGTAGAAATGGTGTACTGAAGACGCTCAACCGCAATGGACAGAAATTCTGTTAGCAAGTTAGGTATTGAAGTTAATAGTTGGGTTTGTTTGTAGAAATGGTGTCCAGAAAAAGCTCATCTGTTATGTTCACAATTGCTTGTGGAAATTGGGGTATTAAAGTAATGAGTTTGGTATGTGAGTAGAAATTGTGTCCAGAAGAATCTCATCTGCAATAGACAGAATTGCTGGAGGTAAGTTAGGTATTGACGTAAATACTTTGGTTATTTTGTAGAAAAGGTGTCCTGAAGAATCTCATCCCCACGGTCAAAATAATTTGTGGTAAGTTAAATCTTTAAGTAAATAGTTTGGTTTGTGAGCATAAATCATGTCCAGAAGAAGCACATCCGCCATGGACAGAATTTATGGTGGTAAGATTGGTATGGCAGTAAATAGTTGGGTTTGTGTGTAGAAATGGTGTCCTGAAGCAGCTCATCCACCACGGTCAGAATTGTTTGTGGTAAGTTAGGTATTTAAGTAAATAGTTGGGTTTGAGAGAAAAAAATCATGTCCAGAAGAAACTTATCTGCAATGGACAGAATTGCTGGTCGTAAATAAGGTATTGACGTAAATACTTGGGTTATTTTGTAGAAAAGGTGTCCTGAAGAATCTCATCCCCCACGGACAAAATTGTTTGTGGCAAGTTAGGTATTGCAGTAAATTGTTGGCTTTGAGTGTCAAAATGTTATACTATAGAAGCTTTTACACCAAGGGCAAAATTGCTGGTGGTAAGTTAGGTATTGAAGTAAAAAGTTGGGTTTGTGTGTAGAAATGGTGTACTGAAGACGCTTATCCGCAATGGACAGAAATTCTGTTAGCATGTTAGGTATTGAAGTTAATAGTTGGGTTTGTTTGTAGAAATGGTGTCCAGAAGAAGCTCATCTGTATGGTTCACAATTGCTTGTGGAAATTGGGGTATTGAAGTAATTAGTTTGGTTTGTGAGTAGAAATTGTGTCAAGAAGAATCTCATCTGCAATGGACAGAATTGCTGGAGGTAAGTTAGGTATTGACGTAAATACTTTGGTTATTTTGTAGAAAAGGTGTCCTGAAGAATCTCATCCCCCACGGTCAGAATAATTTGTGGTAAGTTAGGTCTTTAAGTTAAAAGTTGGGTTTTTGAGTTTAAATCGTGTTCAGAAGAAGCTCATCCATAATGGACAGAATTGCCGTTAGTAAGTTAGGTATTTAAGTTAATAGTTGGGTTTTATTTGTAAAAATGGTGTCCTGAAGAATCTCATCCATCAAGGTCAGAATTCCTGGTGGTAAGTAAGCCATTGTGGTAAATAGTTGTGTTTGTGTGTAGAAATGGTGTCCTGAAGAAGCTCATCCACCAAGGTCAGAATTATTTGTGGTAAAGTAGGTATTTAAGTCAATAGTTGGTTAGTGAGTAGAAATCGTGTCCAGAAGAAGCTCATCCGCAATAAACAGAATTGCTGGTAGTAAGTTAGGTATTGACGCAAACACTTTGGTTATTTTGTAGAAAAGGTGTCCTGAAGAATCTCATCCCCCACGGTCAGAATTGTTTGTGGTAAGTTAGGTATTTAAGTCAATAGTTGGTTAGTGAGTAGAAATCGTGTCCAGAAGAAGCTCATCCGCAATAAACAGAATTGCTGGTAGTAAGTTAGGTATTGACGTAAATACTTTGGTTATTTTGTAGAAAAGGTGTCCTGAAGAATCGCATCCACCAAGGTCAGAATTGCTGGTGGTAAGTAAGGCATTTCGGTAAATAGCTGTGTTTGTGTGTAGAAAAGGTGTCCTGAAGAATATCATCCACCACGGTAAGAATTATTTGTGGTAAGTTAGGTATTTTAGTAAAAAGTTGGTTAGTGAGTAGAAATCGTGTCCAGAAGAAGCTCATCCGCAATAAACAGAATTGCTGGTAGTAGGTTAGGTATTGACGTAAACACTTTGGTTATTTTGTAGAAAAGGTGTACTGAAGAATCTCATCCCCCACGGTCAGAATTGCTTGTGGCAAGTTAGGTATTGCATTAAATGTTTGGCTTTGTGTGTCAAAATGTTATACTTTAGAAGTTTTGCACCAAGGTCAGAATTGCTGGTGGTTAGTTAGGTATTGAAGTAAAAAGTTGGGTTTGTGTGTAGAAATGTTGTACTGAATACTCTCATCCGTATAGATCAGAAATACTGCTGGCACGTTAGATATTGCGGTAAATAGTCGGGTTTGTGTGCAACAATGGTGTTCTGAAGTACTTCATCCACAAAGGTCAGAATTGCTGGTGGTAAGTTAAGTATTAAAGTAACTAGTTGGCTTTGTGTGTAGAAATGGTGTCCAGAAGAAGCACGTCCAACAAGGTCAGAATTGCTGGTGGATAGTAAGTATTGAAGTAAATAGTTGGGTTTGTGAGTATAAATCGTGTTCGGAAGAAGCTCATCTAATACGTTCAGAATTGCTGGTGGAAAGTTAGGTATTGAATTAAATAGTTGGGTTTGTGCGTAGAAATCGTGACATGAAGAATCTCATCCGCAATGGACAGAATTGCTGGAGGTAAGTTAGGTATTGACGTAAATAGTTCGGTTATTTTTTAGAAATGGTTTCCTGAAAAATCGCATCCACCACGGTCAGAAGTGTCTGTGGTAAGTTAGGTAATTAAGTAAATAATTGGGTTTAAGAGCATAAATCGTGTCCAGAAGAAGCACATCCGCCATGGGCAGAATTTCTGGCGGTTAGTTTGGTATTGCAGTAAATTGTTTGGTTTGTGTGTAGAAATGGTGTGCTGAAGCAGCTCATCCACCACGGTCAGAATTGTTTTGTGGGAAGTTAGGTATTTAAGTAAAAAAATGGGTCAGGTAGAAAAAAATCATATCTAGAAGAAGCTCATCCGCAATGGACACAATTGCTGGTGGTAAATTAGGTATTTACGTAAATACTTGGGTTATTTTGTAGAAAAGGTGTCCTGAAGAATATCATCCCCCACGGTCTGAAATGTTTGTGGCAAGTAAGGTATTGCAGTAAATTGTTGGCTTTCTGTGTCAAAATATTATACTCTAGAAGATTTTTCACCAATGTCAGATTTGCTGGTTGTTAGTTAGGTAATGAGGTAAAAATATGGGTTTGTGTGTAGAAATGGTGTACTGAAGACGCTCAACCGTATTGGTCAGACAAAACTGCTGGCAAGTGAGGTATTGCGGTAAATAGTTGGGTTTGTGTGTAAAAATGGTGTTCTGAAGTATTTCATCCACAAAAGTCAGAATTGCTGGTGGTACGTAAGGTATTTAAGTAAATAGTTGGGATTGTGTGTACCAATCGTGTCCAGAAGAAGCTTATCCGCAATTGAAAGAATTGCTGTTTGTAAGTTAGGTATTGAAGTTAATAAATGGGTTTGTTTGTAGAAATGGTGTCCTGAAAAACTCATCCAACATGGTCAGAATGCTGGTGGATAGAAAGGCATTGCGGTAAAAAGTTGTGTTTGTTTGTAGAAATGGTGTGCAGAAGAAGCACGTCCAACAAGTTCAGAATTGCTGGTGGATAGTTAGGTATTGAAGTAAATAGTTGGGTTTGTTTGTAGAAATAGTGTCCTAAAGAAGCTCATCTAATACGTTCACAATTGCTGGTGGAAAGTAAGGTATTGCATTAAATAGTTGGGTTTGTGAGTATATATCGTGTTCAGAAGAAGCTCATCCATAATGGACAGAATTGCCGTTAGAAAGTAAGGTATTTAAGTTAATAGTTGGGTTTGTTTGTAGAAATGGTGTCCTGAAGAAGCTCATCCACCAAGGTCAGAATAACTGGTGTTAAGTAAGGCATTGCGGTAAATAGTTGGGTTTGTGAGCATAAATCATGTCCAAAAGAAGCACATCCGCCATGGACAGAATTTCTGGTGGTAAGTTTGGTATTGCAGTAAATAGTTGGGTTTGTGTGTCGAAATTGTGTCCTGAAGCAGCTCATCCACCACGGTCAGAATTGTTTGGGGTAAGTTAGGTATTTAAGTAAATAGTTGGGTTTGTGAGAAAACAATCATGTCCAGAAGAAACTCATCCGCAATGGACAGAATTGCTAGTGGTAAATTAGGTATTTACTTAAATACTTGGGTTATTTTGTAGAAAAGGTGTCCTGAAGAATCTCATCCCCCATGGTCAGAATTGTTTGTGGCAAGTTAGGTATTGCAGTAAATTGTTGGCTTTGTGTGTCAAAATGTTATACTATAGAAGCTTTTCACCAAGGACAGAATCGCTGGTGGTTAGTTCTGTATTAAAGTAAAACGTTGGGTTTGTGACTAGAAATTGTGTCCAAAAGAAGCTCATCCGCAATGGACAGAATTGCTGGAGGTAAGTTAGGTATTAACGTAAATAGTTGGGTTATTTTGTAGAAATGGTTTCCTGAATAATTGCATCCACCAAGGTCAGAAATGCTGGTTGTTAGTAAGGCATTGCTTAAAAAAGTTGGGTTTGTGTTTAGTAATGGTGTCCTGAAGAATCTCATCCACCACGGTAAGAATTATTTGTAATAAGTAAGGTATTTAAATGAATAGTTGGGTTTGTGAGCATAAATAATGTCCAGAAGAAGCACATCCGCCATGGACAGAATTTCTGGTGGCAAGTTAGGTATTGCAGTAAATTGTTGGCTTTTTGCGTCAAAATGTTAAACTATAGAAGCTTTTACACATAGGACAGAATCGCTGGTGGTTAGGTAGGTAGTAAAGTTAAAAGTTGGGTTTGTGTGTAGAAATGGCGTACTGATCATAAATACTGCTGGCAAGTAAGGTATTGCGGTAAATAGTCAGTTTGTGTGTAGAAATGGTATTCTGAAGGACTTCATCCACAAAGGTCAGAATTGCTGCTGGTAAGTTAGGTATTAATGTAAATAGTTTGGTTTGTGTGTAAATGGTGTGCAGAAAAACTCGTCCACAAAGGTTAGAATTGCTGGTGGATAGTTAGGTTTTTAAGTAAATAGTTGGGTTTGTTTGGAGAAATGGTTTCCAGAAGAAGCTCATCCGATACGCTCACAATTACTGGTGGAAAGCAAGGTATTGAATTAAATAGTTGGGTTTGTGAGTATATATCGTGTTCAGAAGAAGCTCATCCATAATGGACAGAATTGCCGTTAGAAAGTAAGGTATTTAAGTTAATAGTTGGGTTTGTTTGTAGAAATGGTGTCCTGAAGAAGCTCATCCACCAAGGTCAGAATTACTGGTGTTAAGTAAGGCATTGCGGTAAATAGTTGGGTTTTTGAGCATAAATCATGTCCAAAAGAAGCACATCCGCCATGGACAGAATTTCTGGTGGTAAGTTTGGTATTGCAGTAAATAGTTGGGTTTGTGTGTCGAAATTGTGTCCTGAAGCAGCTCATCCACCACGGTCAGAATTGTTTGGGGTAAATTAGGTATTTAAGTAAATAGTTGGGTTTGTGAGAAAACAATCATGTCCAGAAGAAACTCATCCGCAATGGACAGAATTGCTAGTGGTAAATTAGGTATTTACGTAAATACTTGGGTTATTTTGTAGAAAAGGTGTCCTGAAGAATCTCATCCCCCATGGTCAGAATTGTTTGTGGCAAGTTAGGTATTGCAGTAAATTGTTGGCTTTGTGTGTCAAAATGTTATACTATAGAAGCTTTTCACCAAGGACAGAATCGCTGGTGGTTAGTTCTGTATTGAAGTAAAAAGTTGGGTTTGTGACTAGAAATTGTGTCCAAAAGAAGCTCATCCGCAATGGACAGAATTGCTGGAGGTAAGTTAGGTATTAACGTAAATAGTTGGGTTATTTTGTAGAAATGGTTTCCTGAATAATTGCATCCACCAAGGTCAGAAATGCTGGTTGTTAGTAAGGCATTGCTTAAAAAAGTTGGGTTTTTGTTTACTAATGGTGTCCTGAAGAATCTCATCCACCACGGTAAGAATTATTTGTAATAAGTAAGGTATTTAAATGAATAGTTGGGTTTGTGAGCATAAATAATGTCCAGAAGAAGCACATCCGCCATGGACAGAATTTCTGGTGGCAAGTTAGGTATTGCAGTAAATTGTTGGCTTTTTGCGTCAAAATTTTAAACTATAGAAGCTTTTACACATAGGACAGAATCGCTGGTGGTTAGTTAGGTAGTAAAGTTAAAAGTTGGGTTTGTGTGTAGGTATTGCGGAAAATAGTCGGGTTTGTGTGTATAAATGGTGTTCTGAAGAACTTCATCCACCACGGTCAAAATTGTTTGTGGTAAGTAAGGTATATACGTAAATAGTTGGGTTTGTGAATAGAAATCGTGTCCAGAAGACGCTCATTCGTAACGGTCACAACAGCTGACGGTAAGTTTTGTATTGCAGTAAATAGTCGGGTTTGTGTGTAGCAATGGTGTCCCAAAAGCAGCTTATCCACCACGGTCAGACTTGGTAGTGGTAAGTTAGGTATTTCGGTTAATAGGCGGATTTGTGCGTTAAATTTGTTTCTAGATGAAGCCCATTCGCCAGGGACTGAAATGCTGGGGGTAAGTTAGGTATTAAAGTGTGTGTAGAAATAGTGTCCAGAAGAAGCTCATCCACCACGGTCAAAATTGTTTGCGGTAAGTAAGGCATATAAGTAAATAGTTGGGTTTGTGAATAGAAATGGTGTCCAGAAGACGCTCATTCGCAACGGTCACCACTGCTGACGGTTAGTTTTGTATTGCAGTCAATAGTTGGGTTTGTGTGTAGCAATGGTGTCCCAAAAGCAGCTTATCCACCACGGTCAGACTTGGTAGTGGTAAGTTAGGTATTTCAGTTAATAGGTTGATTTGTGTGTAAAATTGGTTTCTATATGAAGCCCCCTCGACAGAGACAGAAATGCTGGTGGTAAATTCTGCTTTGAATTAAATATTGCGGTTTGTGTGTAGAAATGGTGTCCCGAAGAAGCTTATCCACCACGGACAGAATTATTGGAGTTAAGTTAGTTATTCAAATAAATATTTAGGTTTGTGCGGAAATTATGTCCTGAAGAAGCTCATCCGCCACGGACAGATTTGTTTGTGTTTAATTAGGCGTTGCGGTAAATAGTTGTGTTTGTTTGTAGAAATGTTCTGAAGACGCTTATCCGCAACGCACAGAATAGCTGGTTGGTAGTTTGGCATTGGATTAAATAGTAACGGTTTGTGTGTAGAAATGGTTTCCAGAAGAAGCTCATCCAATACGTTCACAATTACTGGTTGAAAGTTAGGTATAGCAGTAAATAGTTGGGTTTGTGAGTATAAGTCGTGACCAGAATAAGCTTATCCACAATGGACAGAATTGCTGGTTGCAAGTTAGGTATTGATGTAAGTAGTTGGGTTTGTTTGTAGAAATGGTTTTTCTGATGCAGCTCATCCACCAAGGACAGAATTTCTGGTGGTAAGTAAGGCATTGCGGTAAATAATGTGTTTGTGTGTCGGAATGGTGTCCTGAAGAAGGTCATCCACCACGGTCAGAATAGTTTGTGGTAAGGAAGATATATAAAAAATAGTTGAGTTTGTGAATAGAAATCGTGTCCAGAAGACGCTCATTCGAAACGGTCACAACTGCTGGTGGTAAGTTTTGTATTGCAGTAAATAGTTGGGTTTCTGTGTAGAAATGGTGTCCTGAAGCAGCTTATCCACCACGGTCAGATTTTGTGGTGGTAAGTTAGGTATTGCAGTTAATAGGTGGATTTGTTTGTAGAAATGGTTTCTAGATGAAGCTCATCCACCATGGACAGAATTGCTTGTTGAAAGTTAGGCATTAAAGTATTTAGTTGTGTTTGTGTGTAATAATGGTGTCCAGAATAAGCTCATCCGCCACGGAAAGAATTGCTGGAGTTAAGTTAGTTATTCAAATAAATATTAAGGTTTGTGCGGATATTATGTCCTGAATAAGTTCATCTGCCACGGACATAATTGTGTGTGGTTAATTAGGCATTTCGGTAAATAGTTGTGTTTGTTTTTAGAAATGGTATTCTGAAGACGCTTATCCGCAACGCACAGAATAGCTGGTTGGTAGTTTGGCATTGAATTAAATAGTAAGGGTGTGTGTGTAGAAACAGCGTCAACAAGAAGCGTTAGGTATTGTTGGAAATAATTTAGGTTTGTTTGTAGAAATGGAGTCCTGAAGAAGCTCATTCAACAAGGTTAGAATTGCTTGTGGAATGTGAGGCATTGAGGTAAATAAATGTTTTTGTAAGTAGAAATGGTATTCTGAAGAGGCTTATCCACCAAGGTCAGAATTGCTGGTGGTAAGTTAGGTATTGAAGTAAATAGTTGGGTTTGTGTATAGAAATGGTTTACTGAAGACGGTTATCCGCAATGGTCAGAAATACCGGTGGCAAGTAAGGTATTGCAGTATATAGTTGGGTTTGTGTGTAAAAATGGTGTCCTGAAGAATTTCATCCACCAAGGTCAGAATGGCTGGTGGCAAGTTTGGTATTGCAGTAAATAGTTGGGTTTGATTGTAGAAATTGTGTCCTGAAGAATCTCATCAACCAAGGTCAGAATTTCTTGTGGAAAGTTAGGCATTGCGGTTAATAGTTTTTTTGTGTGTAGAAATGGTGTCCTGAAGACTTTCATCCGCCAAGGTCAGAATTGCTGGTTGTAAGTTAGGTATTGACGTAAATAGTTGTCTTTGTGTGTAGAAATGCTGTCCTGGAGAAGCTCATCCACCACGGGCACAATTGTTTGTGGTAAGTTAGATATTTAAGTAAATAATTGGGTTTGCGATTAGAAATAGTGTCCAGAAGAAGCACATCCGCCATTGACAGAATTGCCGGTGGTAAGTTAGTTATTGAAGTAAATAGTTGGGTTTGATTGTAGAAATTGTGTCCTGAAGAATCTCATCAACCAAGGTCAGAATTTCTTGTGGAAAGTTAGGCATTGCGGTAAGTAGTTTTTTGTGTGTAGAAATTGTGTCCTGAAGACTTTCATCCGCCAAACTCAGAATTGCTGGTGCTAAGTTAGGTATTGACGTAAATAAGTTTCTTTTTTTGTAGAAATGCTGTCCTGGAGAAGCCCATCCACGACGGTCACAATTGTTTGTGGTAAGTAAGATATTTAAGTAAATAATTGGGTTTGCGATTAGAAATAGTGTCCAGAAGAAGCTCATCCGCCATTGACATAATTGCCGGTGGTAAGTAAGGTATTGAAGTAAATAGTTGGGTTTGTATCTGGAAAATTTTTCCTAAGGTTGCTCATACACCAAGGTCAGAATTGGTGGTGGTAAGTTAGGTATTAATATTAATATGTTGGTTTGTGTGTAAACATGGTGTCCAAAAGAAGCTCATCCACCACGGTCAGAATTGCTGATGATAAGTTAGGTTTTTAAGTAAAAATATGGGTTTATTTGTATAAATTGTGTCCAGATTAGGTTCATCGGCCAGGGAAAGATTTGGTGGTTGTAAGTTACGTATTAAAAAAAATAGTTCGGTTTGTCTGTTGAAATGGTAACCTGAAGAAGCTCATCCAACAAGGTCAGAATTGTTTGTGGAATGTTCAGCATTGCGGTTAATAGTTGTGTTTGTGTGTAGAAATGGTGTCCTAAAGACGTTTTTCCACCAAGGTCAGAATTGCTGGTGATAAGTTAGGTATTGATGAAAATAGTTGTGTTCGTGTTTAGAAAAGGTGCACTGAAGACGCTGACTTACCACTAGCAATTCTGATCGTGGCGAAGAGAAGTCTTCCTTTACCTTTTCTTCACAAAAACCCAAATATTTATATCAATAGCTTACTTACCACCAGCAATTCTAAATGTTGTGAAGAGCCTCTTCCGTACACCATTTCCTTACACAAACCCAACTATTTACTTCAATACATATCTTACCATCATCAATTATGACCGTGGGTTATGAGCTTCTTCTGGACACCGTTTGTACAAACAAACCCAAGTATTTTAGTCAATACCTCGCTTACACCAGCAATTCTGTACGTGGTGGACGACATCCTTCTGGACACGATTTGTACACACAAACCCTTATTTTTACTTAAATAGCTTACTAACTACCTGCTATTGTGACCGTCGAAGACAAGCGTCTTCCGTTCACCAAATTCTACACACAAACATAATTCTTCACAAACCTACATATTAACTTATAAACCTAACTTACCACAAGCAATTCTGACCGTGGTGGATGAGCTTCTTCTTGAAACCATTTCTACCCACAAACCCAGCTATGAACTTCAATAACTAACTTACCATTATCGATTCCGGCGAGGAGCCTCTTCAGTTCATTATGTCTACACACAAACCCAGATATTATGTTATATGGCAGTTCGACCGTCGATTTCGATGAGGTTTACGGTATGCTCCACACCAGGTGGTGCAGGGACGGTGACTTGCGCGTGAATTAGTTTTAAGTGATAATAGCCTTGCGCTGCAGTTACCGCACTCTCTCCTCCTCCCCACCAGAGCCTGGTGTCAAGACAGAGTCAAGAAGACCGAAGATGAGAGAGGGCACAGGTGGCTGGCGCGGCCGGAGCCGCCCCTGGGCGTGCAACCACGTCTGGCTCGGATCTTACGGAGTGGGAGTTCCATAAAGGCCACATTCAGAAGGAGCGATTGCAACCTCACTCTCTGTCCGCCAGTCAGCCCCTCCACACATAACACGCATTTGGCTGACCACGAGGTCCGAATTAGATTGTTTATAGTGAGGAAACTACACTGACTTCTCAACCTCACTCTCCCCCCCACCCCCTCAATCAGACCACTGTCCAAGCCGGTCAGTTGTCGTGTAGGTAGTTTGCGCTGATTTAGCTTAGCCTCCGGTGGTTAACCGCAGGTTGTCGTGGAGGCGTATGTGTCCTAATAGGCCCATGCGGTGTGTAAATGTAAATGAGCAGTGAGGGCAGTGAAGGCGGGCGCGTCGACTGTATGTCGAAGCCCCAGACACTGGTTTACCAGCCTCCCTGCGATGGATTCGCAGGTGACCGAGCAGGTCGATGCGTGGTGCTGAATGTGCGAGGACAGTGAGGGCAGTGGAGGCGACGATCTTTGCTGTGTGATGGTGCTCGAGGCACTAGCTCACCGGTCTCTGTACGATGTATTCGCAAGTGACCGACCAGGCAAATGCGTGAGGTGAATGTGTGGTCACATTGAGTACAGCTTAGGAGAGATTCCCCATCGCTGATGTTGGTGGTGGTGGTAGTGAAGGCGAAAGCGGTGGTGTTTGCGGTGTTGGGGTTAACTGGCGATGAGTAGATGGATGTGGTCTCTATGATGGTGGGAGTAATGGAATTGATGCCAGGAGTTAGGGTGAGGGAGTCAAAAGGAGGGTTGGCAGAATTTGATGTAGACATTGTAATTGTCGGATTTTTGGTGAATTGCGTCCGAAGATGTCCAACCGAGCCGATTCGCGCGCGGAAGATGCGTTGACAGCGCGGGCATGTTGACAGGACCTGGGCATTTGCGGTGTTTGTCCGGGGCGCTGGTGACTTTCATGCCGCTCTTTTGGCCTTGGCGGCTGCGATCCGGTTTGCTTCATAGATTGCTCAACCAGTCTTGACTGATCTTCTCCATGCCGGTCTATCCTGAACGAGGTCCTCCCATGTCACCGAGTAGATCTGCAGTTGCTTCAGCGATTTCTTCAAAGTGTCCTCGTAGCGTCATTTTTGACCTCCCTGCCGGCTTGAACCCGTAGCGACATCTCCGTAGAAAAGTCGTTTGGGTAGTCGCTCGTCGTCCATTTTTACCAGGTGGCAGCTCCATCGCAATTGCACTTACCTCAGCGAGGCGTGGATGCGGAGGATTCCTGTCCGCTCCAGCACTTCCGTGTCCGGGATCCTTTCTTGCCATCTGAGATTCAGTATTCTGCGGAGGTAGCTGCGATAAAAGTGATTCAGCTTCCTTGCTTGGTTTGAGTAGACGGTCCAGGTCTCCGCTCCATAAAGGAGTGTCGTCCAAACGACGGCCTTGTGCATCTTCAGTTTGGTGTTCAGGTGAATACCGTGGCGATTCTACACGAAGGACTGCAGCCGGCCGAATGCCTGACTAGCTTTGGAGATCCGTTGGGCAACCTAGTCATCGATTTTCGTGTTGCGTCACATCTTGCTTCGTAGATTAGCGAAGTTTTCCATGTTTTTGAATTGAGCAACGTTGACAGTGCTTCGAGGAGCATTGTATTCCGCGCTGGGTGGCGGCTGGTGCATTACAACCGTTTTAGCTGTACTGATTGAAAATCTCAAAATCGGCGCGGCCTTTCGGTGATGAGGTCCATGCTCCGTTGCATGTCCTCCTGCGTGACGGTGTTAAGGGCGCAGTCGTCAGCAAAGAGCAAGTCATGGACTGGAGTCGTAGACACGCGCGTTGGTGCTGCATACGCCGACTGTTGAGAAGGTGCCCGTAAGTTCAGTATGCGATGCGGATACAAGACTGCTCATTACAGTAGGCTTCCATATACCATATATACCTAACTAACCACCAGCAATTCTGACCGTGGTGGACGACCTTCTTCTTGACACCATTTCTACACACAAACCCAACTATTTACTTAAATATCTAACTGAAAACCAGCCATTGTTACCACGGAGGATAAGCTCTTCTGTACACCATATCTACACATAAACCAAAGTATTTGAGGCAATACGTAACTAACCACCCGCAATTCTCTCCGTGACAGAAGATATTATTTTGGACACCATTTTAACGCACAATCCCAAGTATTTACGTCAATACCCATCTAACCACCAGCAATACTGACCGTGGCGGAGGAGCTTCTTCTGGACCCCATTCGTACACTTAAACCCAACTATTTACTTCGATACCTTATTACCACCCGCAATTTTGACCATCGCAAATGAGCGTTTTCCGTACACTATTTTTACAGACAAACCCAACTATTTACTTTAATACCTTACTAACCACCAGCAATTCTGACCGTGGTGAGAAGCCTAGGTGGAAGCACAATAAGCGGGTCCAAGAAAAAATGAATAAACCCGAGAGCGTGTCTTACGGGAACCGTGCTTAAGGTGGGGCAGAATAACAACAAAAACAACAGTCCAAACGGTGAAGGTAATCTGAAAGTGAAAATTAATAAATAAACATAATGTTCAAATGAGGTGAAAATAACCCGCTCAACATGAAAATAAAAAGTCGCATTAAATGAAAACGCGCGTGTATAATTAACGGTCCCCATTGGTTGAAAATGAAAGCAAACTGAACAGATGAAATCGGAGCCAGAAGAAGAAGGCAGGAAATGCGTGCTTTAATTGAATGCATTTTAATTGAAGCTGACGAATGAGATGGCTAATTAAGACAGCCAGCAGCAAGGCAAATGCACAAAATGGAAGCGGATCAAGGGTAAGATTAGTAAAATGAATTAAATCACGTATGTTTCATGTGCTGTAAGAAGTATAATTAGAAGAACGTTTTGTCTAGGTAATCGACGGTAGTTTGGATGTTAGTGGAATAAGGAATACGAAAAATACATTTTAATTTAAAGAATGCGAAGTATTAACCGACGGACAGATGCACGGATTTGCATATGCAATTTTTATTGTTAAAAAAGGGTAAGTATAGTAAAGGAAAAAAGTTCGTAATATAATGGTATAGATATTTGAAAGTGAAACAAAATTATGAGTCGATTATGTGTCACATGGCTGGAAAAATAGGATAGTAATAGAACGAAATGAACAAAGAACAAAGAAAATTCGGCACCGAAAATAAAGAATTATTACTTTGAAGACAAGGTGAATGACAATTTTTTATCCATATTGTAGGATGTCACCGCAAGGAAAAAAAGAAGGAGAGGACCTCAGATGAATAAGTCAACGGAAGAGGAAATTATAATGATAAAAATAGGCTCCAGCCGAATTGTCGACTACCTACAGGAAAGGAGACTGCCTCTGCAGAGCAGACAAACGGTAACTTATTTAAATGATCCCGCTGTAGGCGAAAGAGATGCCTAAAATAGGTAATACTTTCAAAGATAGTAGGTTAACCCTGGGGAATAAAACGAAAATTGTGTACCGGTACGTAAAAAAGCGTGCGAGTCAAGCCCTGTTTCGCACTGGTATGGGTGCATCGCAATACTGAAACGCAATGTGTCAACCAGTGCACTCATGAGATCCGGAGGCCAGGTAGGCGGCAATGGTACAGAAGTGCAGGTGGACGAGACAATTAATACTACTTCTAATGTGTCAACGACTAATACTACTACTACTACTTCAACTAGTATTACTACTACTACTACTACTACTACTACTACTACTACTACTACTACTTCTACTACTACTACTACTACTACTACTACTACTACTACTACTACTGCTACTACTACTGCTACTACTACTACTGCTACTACTATTACTACTACTACTACTACTACTTCTACAACTACTACTTCTACTACCACAGCTACTATAACTTCTACTACAACTATTACTATTCTTACTTCTACCACTATAAATACTCTTACAACTGCGTATACTACTGTTACTACTACTACTTCTACAACTTCTACTAATACTACCACTACTTATTTAACAAATGCGACAATTACTAATACTTATATAACGATTACTACTACTACCATTACAACATCTATTACTACAACTACTACTGCGTCTTCTTCTACTTCATTTATTACATTTGCGTCTACTACTACTAATACTTCTACTAATACTATAAATGCGTATACTACTACTACAAAAGCATTTACAGCAACTATTACTACTCCTACTACTATTACCAGTTGTACTACTACTGCATCTACTACTACTACAACTATTTCTACTTCGTCTTATACTTTAACTACTACAACTACTATATTTACTCATACTACTGTGTCAACCACTTATACTAATTCCAATAATACTACCACTACTGCTGCATCTACTACTACTTCTTCTTATACTACTAATACTCCTACTACTACTTCTACTACTACTACTACTACTACTACTACTACTACTACTGCTATTATTACTCCATTATACTGCGTCTACTTCTATAACTACTTATATTACTTCAACTACTAATAGTTTTCCTACTACTTATATTATTACTACTTCTTCTGCTACTTCTTCTACCACTATTTCAACTACTCATACTACCATTACTATTACTACTACTACTACTTATACAACTAATAATACTATTACTAATTATACTACTGCGTCTGCTACTACAACTAATACTTATTCATTAGTGTATACTAATACTACTACTTCTTCTTTTAACCCAACTACAACACCGTCTACTGCTACAACTACTACTACCAACACTACTAATACTGCGTCTACTATTACTACTAATGCTACAATCACTAATTATTAAGTTACCACAGCTACCTATGCATCTGTTGTGTGCATGCGGAAACAATATGGCCCAGCAGGCCTCAGCAGAGAAGACAAACGGCTTTATTATTTAAATGTTCCCGCTGCAGACGAAAGCAGTGCCTAAGAAAAGGTACTATTTCAAAGGTAGTAGGTTAACCCTGGGGAATATAACGAAAATTGTCATCTACTACTACTACTACTAATAATACTACAACAACTACTACTTCTACGTCTAATGTGTATACTACTAATAATAATACAACTACTACAAACATTTATACTACTACTACTACAACTATTACTTCTACGATTACTATTACAACTACTATTTCTGCAACTACTGCTGCGTCTACTACGACTTCCGCTACTTCTACTAATACAACCTCTACAAGTGCGTCTACTTCTACTACTACTGTGTCTGCTGCAACTACTACTAAGTCTACTACTACTACTACTATTACTACAACTATTACTAATATTTCTACTTCTGCATCTACTGCGTCTACCACTACTACTAAAACTAATACTACTATAACAATTAGTTCTTTTATTAATACTAATATTACAACTTATATTACTGCTTCTACTTCTGCGTCTTCTACTAGTACTAATATTTTACCAAAGGTCGCGGGTTAGAATTTCGGGTAATAAAGAAACCGCATATGGTTTGAATGGTTGACGATTGCTCATAAGAAAAAAACTGGTAATCCCGGTCCCTCTTGTCTTTGGCGGATCCGCATTATTATCATATATCCCAAGTTGCTATGCAACTGTCTGCGAGGGCACTAAAGTTAGTTTCAGGGCACAACGGATCGTGCATGCACCTTCGCCAGATCATTGAATACCTCACTATCATAATTCATAGTCCCGATAAAAAACCGACAGATCAACTTTGCCAGATATGGTCATTCCATTCTCACTTTTCGTTGTCGGTTGCACCTTATAATCATTTTTTCCAAGTTGCTATGCGACTGCATACGAAGGTTATAAAGTGAGTTTCGGAGCACATCTGATCACACATGCACCTTCGCCAGATCAGTGAAAACCTCACTATCATAATTCATAGTCCCGATCGAATACCAACAAAACAACCAGGCACGCGGCTCAATGGTATAGGGTTTTGCTTCAATGACTAAAGGTCGCGGGTTCAAACCTCGGATGATACACACCCAGGATTTGGTATGAATTGGCTGATGGTGGCTAATAAGGCAGAAATGGCCATTCCAATCCCCCTTGTCTTTTTCCGTTCCACATTATCATCATTTATCCCAAGTTGCTATGCAACTGCCTGCGAGGACTCTCAAATGACCTCCAGTGCACAATTGATCATACATGCACCTTTGCCAGATAAGTGAAAACCTCACTATCATAATTCATAGTACCGACCAAAATCGATTAAAAACTCTACAAGTGGCTTAATGGCCGAGTGTTTACTATAATGACCAAAGGTCGCGGATTAGAATTTCGGGTGATAAACACCCAGGATTCGGTATGAATGGCTGATGATTGCTCATAAGACAAAATTGCAATTCCGGTCACCCTTGTCTTTGGCGGATCCACATTATCATCATATATCCCAAGTTGCTATGCGACTGTCTGCGAGGGCTCTAAAGTTAGTTTCAGGGCACAACGGATCATACATGCACATTCGCCAAAACAGTGAACACCTTAAAATCAAAATTCATAATCCCGATCAAAAACTGACTAAACAACTTTGCAATTTGCTTAATGTTAGAGAGTTTCCTTCAATAAACAAAGGTCGCGGCTTTGCATTTAGGGTGAAGCACACCCAGGATTGTGTATGACTGGCTAATGATTGCTCATAAGACGAAATGGCCATTCCGGTCCATCTTGTCTTTGGCGGCTCCACAATAACATCATTTTTCCAACATGTGCAATGCCACTGCCTGCGAGGGCTCTAAATTGAGCTTCGGAGCACAACGGATCACACATTCACCTTTGCCAGATCACTGAAAACATCACTATTATAATTCATAGTCCCATTCGAAGACCGACAAAACAACGTACACGTGGCTCAATGGTAGAGTGATACTTCAATGAACAACGGTCGCGGGTACGAATTTCAGGTGATACACACTCGGGATTGGGTAAGATTGGCTGAGGATGGTTAATAAGACAGAAATGGCTATTCCGGTCCACCTAGTCTTTTTTACTTCCACCTTATCGTCATATTTTCCAAGTTGCTATGCTACTGCCTCTGAGGGTTCTAAAGTGAGTTCAAGTGATATGTATCAAACATGTTCCTAAGCCAGATCGGTGAACACAACACTATCATGATGCATAGTGCCGATTGCAAATCGACAAAACAACGGACACGTGGCTGCATGGTAGAGTGAAACAGTCAATGATCAAAGGTCGCGGGATTGGATTTTTGGTTTTACACACCCGGTATTAGGTATGACAGGCTTATGATCGCTATTAAGGCAGAAATGGTCATACCGGTTACCTATGTATTTGCTGCATTAACAATATCATATTTTCCAAGTTGATATGCAACTGCCTGTGAGGGCTCTGAAGTGAGCTGCTGGGCACAAGGGAACATACAGTTTCATAGCCAGATCGGTGAACACCTCAATATCATAAGTCATAGTCCCGATCGAGAACCGAACAAACAACGGGTACGTGCCTCTATGGTAGAGTGCTACACTCAATGACCAAAGTTCGCGGGTTTTAACTATGTGTTTACCACACCCAAAATCGGTATGTTTGGCTGATGACGGCAAATAAAACAGAAATGGCCATACCGGTCTCCCTGGTCTTTGTCGCTTGCACCATATCATCCTTTTTCCGATTTTACTATGTGACTGCCTGCAGGGGCTCTCAAGTGTGTTTCAGGGTACAATTGATCATACATGCACCTTCGCCAGATAAGTGAAAACCTAACTATCATAATTCATAGAACCGATCGGCAAACGACAAAACAACGCGCACGCTAACCAATGGTAGTGTTTCCATCAAATACCAAAGGTCGCAGATTAAATCTTGGGTGATATAAACCCGGAATAGGTATTATTGGCTGATGATGGCTAATAAGACAGAAATGGCCATTCTGGTCCCTGTTGTCTTCGTCGGTTGCACATTTTTATCATTTTTCCTAAATTACTATACGACTGCCTACGAGGGCTTAAAGGCCGAATGTTTCCTTTAATGACCAAAGATCGCGGGTTAGAATTTCGGGTAATAAGCAAACAGGATTTGGTTTGAATGGCTGATGAGTGCTCATAAGACAAAATTAATAATTCCGGTCCCCCTTGTCTTTGGCGGATCCGCATTATCATCATATATCCCAAGTTGCTATGCGACTTTCTGCGAGGGCTCTAACGTGAGTTTCAGGGCACAACATATCATGCATGCACCTTCGCCAGATCATTGAAAACCTCACTATCATAATTCATAGTCCCGATAAAAAACCGACAGAACAACTTTGCCTGATATGGTCCTTCCATTCGCACTTTTCGTTGTCGGTTGCACCTTATAATCATTTTTCCCTAGTTGCTTTGCGACTGCCTACGAAGGTTATAAAGTGAGTTTGCAGGGCAGATCGGATCACACATGCACCTTCGCCAGATCAATGAAAACCTCACTATTATATATCATAGTCCCGAACGAATACCAAACAAAACAACCAGGCACGCGGCTTAATGGTAGAGGTTTTTGATTCAATGACTAAAGGTCGCGGGTTTGAATCGCGGGTGATACACCCCTGGCATTAGGTAAGACTGGCTTATGATAGCTTATAAGCCAGAAATGGCCATTCCTGTCTCACTTTTCGTTTTAGGTAGCACGTTATCGTCATATTTCCCAAGTTGCTATGCGAATGCCTGCGTCGGCTCTTAAGTGATCACCAGTTCACAAAGGAACATAATTTTCCTTAGCCAGATCGGTGAAAACCTAACTATCATCATTCAAAGTGTAGATCGCAAACTTACAAAACAACGGGCCCGTGGCTCATTATTATAGTGCTACCCCTAATGACTAAAGTTTAAGGTATGTAATCTCGGGTGATGCACACCAGGGTTTGGGTAAAACTGGCTGATGACGGCTCATTAGAAAAAAAAATTCCATTCCGGTCATCCTTGTCGTTGTCGCTTCCATCGCATCATCATATTTCCCAAGTTTCTATGCAAGTGACTGCGTGGGTTCAAAAGTGATCTCAAATGCACAATAGAATATAATTTTTCCTTAGCCAGATCGGTGAGAACCTCACTTTCATAATTCATAGTGCCGATCGCAAACCGACAAAAAGCGTGCATGTTGTTCAATGGAAGAATATAACACTTAATAACCAATGGTTGTGGGTTTGCTTCTTGGGTGATAGACTTCTGGGATTGCGTATGAGGGGCTGATGACGGCTATTAAGCCAGAAATGGCCATTACGGACTCCCTTGTAAATTATTAATTCCACCTTACTATCATATTACAAATTTGCTATAAAACTGCCAGCGAGGGCTCTAAAGTGAGATCACGTGCAAAACGGAACAAGCAGGTTCCTTAGCCAGATCGGTGAACAACTCACTATCATAATGCAAAGACCCGATCGCAAACCGACATAACAAAGACCGTTTGGCTCAATTGTAGTTTTCTAAAATCAAAGACCGTAGGTCGCTTATTGGAACTACGGGTGAAACATACCCGGGATTGTGTATGACTGGCTGATGACAGCAAATAAGCCAGAAAAGTGTATTCCGGTGTGCATGGTCTTTGTCGGTTCTGCCATATCATCATATTTTCCAAGTTGCTATGCGACAAGCTGTGAGGGCTCTGAAGTGCGCTTCAGGGCACAAACGGAAAAAAACATGTTCCTTTGGCGGATCGGTGAACACATCCTTATCATAATTCATAGTCCCGATCGCATACCGACAAAACAATGGGCACATGGTGCAATGGAAGAATGGTACACTTAATGTACAAAGGTAGTTGATTTGAATCTCGGGTAATTCACTTCGTAATTGCGTATGACTGGCAGATGACGGCTTATAAGCCAGAAAGGGCAATTCTGATATTTATTGTCTTTGTCCATTACTACCTTATTATAATATTGTTCAAGTTGCTCTTAGACTATTTGCGAGGGCTTATAAGTGAGCTACATGGCACAACGGAAAATACATGTTCCTTAGCCAGATCAGTAAACACCTTACTTTCATAATTCATAGTCCCGATCGAAATCCAAAAAAGGGCCCGTGGCTCAATGGAAGAGTGTTACAATCAACGACCAAATGTCGCGGTTCAAATCTCGGGCGATAGACACCCGGGATTGGGTATGAGTGGCTGATGACGGCTTATAAGATGGAAATGGTCATTTCGGTCTCCCTTATCTTTGTCAGTTCCAACTTTAAACAAAATTTCAAATTTGCTACGACACTGCTTGCGAGAGCTCTAAAGTGAGCTCTAAAAAGAGCATTAAGTCATTATGGGACAAGTTATTCCTATAATACACCGCGGAGCGCACAGCTGATATGTTTTATATAATAGAAAAGGGACCGTCATCTTGCTATGCCGGCTGATATAGATCGTTGCAATTCGATCAATAACGTCGCGCTTTCGAGTCTCAGGCACCACAATGCCAGGGATTGTATTGGCTGGCAGATGATGGCTAAACAGCTACAAATAGCCATTCCAGTCTCCATTTTCTACGTTGGCCGTAGTGTTTTATGACATAAGCTTTTCTAAGGTTGCTAGTTTGTCTCTAGGGAATATCCCAAGGTAAAAGGGGTCGCCTTATACCTATAATATACCGGGAAGCACTCAACTGACATGATTTATATACCAAATCAAAAATGGAAAGTCATCTTGCTCGTGTGGCTGTTAATATATCATTGCACTTTGATCAAAAACGGCGTGAGCTCAAGCTTCATGCACCACAACGCTGCGGATGGTTTAAACTGGCAGATGCTGGCTAATAAGCTGGAATAACTCATCCGGTCTACCTTTACTTGGTTGGCAATACGATGTTTTATCATCAGCCGTTCTACGGATGCTGTTTGTGCTCTATAAAGAGAACTAAGGCACAAGCTGACACGCGAAACGTCTAACACATCGCAGAGCGCCCACCTGGCATTGATTGTATACAACACCGAAAAGGTAAGTTCATCGTTCTCGGGCGGCATTAGGTAGAACGTTGGGCTTCAATCAAAAACGTCGAATGTTCGAACGTTTTGCACCGCAATGCTGTATTTAGTTATGGTTGGCTAAAGATGGGTTAACAGTCAGAAGTGGTCATTCCAATTTACCTTTTCTAGGTTGGCAGTACGAGTTTATGGCATAAGCTATTCTATGGCTGCTGGTTTGTCTCTAGAGATATTCCCAAGTAAAAGGGGACGCCTTATGCCTATAACATACCGGGTAGCACTCAGCTGACATGATTTATATACCAAATCAAAAATGGAAAGTTATCTTGCTGTTGTGGCTGTTAATAGTACATTGCAATTTGAGTAAAAACGGCGTGAGCTCAAGCTACATGCACCACAACGCTGCGGATTGTAATAACTGGTAGATGCTGGCTAATAAGCCGGAAGTACACATCCACTCTCCCTTTACCTAGTTGGCAATACAATTTTATGTCATCAGCCGTTCTACGGCTGCGGTTTTGGCTCTAGAAAGAGACCTAAGGCACAACCTGACATATGAGTCGCATAACACATCGCAGAGTGCCCATCTGCCATTTATTCTGTACACAACCGAAAATGGAAATTCATCGTGCTCATGTGGCATTAGGTAGAACGTTGCGCTTCAATCAAAAACGTCGAAAGTTCGAACGTCGTTCACCGCAATGCTGTAGTTAGTTATGTTTGGCTAATTATGGCTAATAAGTCAGAGGGGCCAAACCCAGACTACCTTTTTGTTGTCGGTAGAACGGGAGAAGTGAGTCGTTTATCACGTCGGAGAGCGCTCATCTGACATGACTTTTATGCACTATCTTAAAGGTAAACTAGTAATGCTCATGTGTCATTAGTAAGAGCGTTGCCCCTCGATCCTTGCGCAACGCAACACTGGGGTTCTATATGACTGGTTGATGATGGTAATAATTCAGAAGTGCCCAGCCCAGACTCCCTGTTTATTGTTTGGCAATACAATACTGTCTATGAAACAAACCAGGTTCTGGCTGCTGAAAGGTGTCTAGAGGGACCCCTAAGGAACCACGGGAGAAGTGAAGCGTCTAACACATTGGCTAGAGACCATCTGACATGGTTTTTACATCCAATCGAAAAGGGGAAGTCATGCTTCTCGTGTGGCATTAGGTAGAGCATTGCGCTTCGATTAGAAATGTCGCGAAATCGAGCCTCGCGCACTGTAATGCTGTGGTTTGTAATGACTGGCTGACGATGGCCAATAAGCCAGAAGTGCACATCCCGTCTCTTTTCTTTGTCGGCAATACGATTCTGTCTATGTCACAAGCCAGTTTACGGCTGTTGGATGGGCTCCAGAGAGAGCATCAAAACATAACGGGACAAGATATTTCTATAATATATCGGGCACTATCCATCTGACATGGTTTATGCACCCAATCGAAATGGGAATATTATAGTTCTCGTGTGGCTGCTAGACGTCTAACAAACTCGCCGCGAGTTGGATTCTTGTTCGCCGCAAGGCTGTTGTTAGGTATGGCTGGCTGTTGGTGGCTCATATAAATTGGCCTCGTCAACAAACCGAGATTCATATTTTGATACTATTACACCCATGTACATATAGGGATTCAAAGATAACTCACATACGCGGCTGCCAGAAGTGTCTATTAGAGTCATCATTTTCGTTGTCGGTTATATGATTCTGTGTATTTTACTGGCCAGTCTGCGGCTGCTTGCGATATTCTAGAGTGAGACTCAAGACAGAAAGATAAGAGTGAGTCCTCTTAGACATCGGTGACATACGGTGTACACAGTCTATATTGACCTCAAAATGGCTTTCGATGGCGTGCCACACTGCCGCCTTATTTATAAAATCAGCAGCATATGATTAGGCGGAAGGTTTCTGACATGGATAGAAAACTGCATAATCGGCTGCTCGTAAACTGTCCATAACAGTGACAAACAGTCAGCCAAAGTTGTGGTTGAGAGTGGTATTGACTAAGGCTCTTTTTTCTGCCCTATTTTGTTCATTGTCATCATCAACGATTGCGCCAGCGACCTGAACTGCGATATTGCAATGTTTGCCAATTATGTCCAACTTTATCGCGTCAATCAAACAGTTGCTGATTAAGAGAAATTGCATGCAATTTTAAATCGAATACAGACATGTTCTATGAACTGGCTCTTTCTGCTGTATTAAAGCACGTACGACATCATAAGAGTTGAGAAAAGCAATACATCGAATCGTTTAGATTGTCGACTAAATGGCATACCATTTAAATAAGTGGATGCACAAAAGTACCTTGGATTGTGGATCGTGCCCTCCCTACATTGCGCAAAGGTAGCTGTCAGCGATGTCGATTCCTTGCCTCGACAAACGTGATATGTCACCCTTTAATGACGACTGCTTCAGCAAAGTGTTTGGAAACTTCGTGCGGCCGCAGTTTGAATCCTTTATCCAAGATTGGAGAACCTTAGCGGCAAAGGACATAAATATCCTGGAAAAGGTCAAATGGCGAGCATAAAAATGGTCCTAGCACAGGGCTCGTAGCCTTATGAACGGCTTTCTAATCTCAAAATCTTTCCGTTTCGCTCTAGACAGTTTCGGGGAGACCTGCTTCTAACATTCCGCATACTTCGTGTTCAGGACTGCTGCCTCGTCCAAAGCGATTACCTTGAGTTTTTTTTATCAACACCAAGAGTTTTTGAGTGAAATAATAAGAGAGAATGAACAAATTAGGGTTTTTAAACTTTTCCTACTAAGTAGTAAAGATAACACAACATTTAGAAGAAATAAATAAAGACCTTTAAAGGTTATTTTGGAAAGCAAACTTCAAAAAGACCTTCTGATCGAGCGCACAGCAGGGGAGTCCACAGTCACAGAGGTATTTTTTTCAACCGGACTACTCCGTTCAATAGAGAATGACATGGAGGGTGCTAAAAGCGGAAGTGGAGAACTTGAAATAACAGGGAGAAAAGGGACGGGTAATAATGTACGGAGTGATTGTTCAAGTACTGAAACCCCTTCTGCGGAGGACGCCCGTTAATCTGACAAGTCTCACAGTCGGGCATATAATCAAATGCAACAATCTACACTCAATCCAGTTCTAATGTGAAAATATGCAAAGCCTCCTGAATATGGACACATCATGTGCGAATGTCGGTCCAGCTGCCTCAAATGAAGAAGGCCGCGACAAAGCTGGCTTAAAGCACACAAATAAACTAAAATGTTTATATACCAATGTTAAAATCCTACTCCCTAAATCAGATGAGCTTAAGATATACGTGTGCCAAACTTCACCAGATATCATCTCCATAACTGAAACCAGGCTGACCGCGAAGGTGGACGACCGTGAAGTTGCCACCCCTGGTTTGCAGTTATGCAGAAAGGATAAAGCAGGACGTCATGGATCGGGATGTGCTGACTTATGTCAGATATGGCCTGTGCGTGTCATAATAAAAAGGAAAAGCTCGCGTGCGAAACTGAAGCCCTCTGCCTCACCATCAGAACGCCGGGGTCCCAAGTTCTTGAGCTCCTAACCTTCTGCCGACCACAGAGAAATGATCCGCAGTCAGACAGTAGACTGATAGATTATTTAGAATCGTTTGCTAGTCGATCCGAAGTTATGATTACGGGCGACTTTAACGCTCCGAATATCGATTGGAATATGAACTCGGCACCAGGCTCAGAATTAAACTTCGATAGCAACCTCCATGAAGCTATACAAAAACGCTTCTTAACTAAACACGTTCTGTCTCCGACCAGAATACGCGAGGGGCAACCAACTAATTGTTTGAACCTTGTATTGACAAAGGCGCCTGACAGCGTAAATGTTGTGAACTGTCTATCTCCACTGGGCAAAAGTGATCACGTATTCCTACAATGGTAATATTCACTCTTCTCTGTCCCCGATCGAAGCACCACAGTCAAACGCAACCTTTGGCTTGGAGACTTTACCCAAATGAAAATTGATGTGCGCCATTTAGATTTGAATGAAACATTCATCGGATGTATTCTCGAGGTTTGGTTGCAATGTAAGGCCATATTACAGGGACTTATCACCAACTACTGTCCTCATTTGATAAAAAGGTCACCAACAGGCCCCAGTGGCTAACAACCACACTGAAGAGTGAAGTAAACTGCAAGCGAATGCTGTGGCAAACTTATCTAAGAGAAAAGACCGTCATATCGCAGACGAAGTACAAGACGCAAAGGAACAGGGTAAAACACCTGGTTTATAAAGTCTACCAAAGTTTTAAGTGTAACTTGATAAAACGTGCAGCAGAAAACCCGAAGCTCTTCTACAACTACAGTAGGCAGAACACTCGAAATAAAGACCCAATCCGTTTGTTAAAAACGGATGAAGGCGTCGAAAAGGCTGAGCACCTATCTTACATATTTCAGTCGGTTTTTACGAGAGAAGCTTATCTAATCGCTGATAACTATAGTGCGGAAGATATCCCGACAATTTACTCAGTGGTCATAGCATAACCTATTGTTCTGCACTTCGGTGATGATCCAGGTGGACGCCATGATGCTCCCCATTGCAACCCACCTCACACCTTGGCGACAGTTTTCGTCTCCAAAAAAATACTGGGAGTTTTTTGTCAGTTTCTGCTCTTTTTCAACTATGTTCCAGTCGGTTGGCTCATATAAATTGACATTGCCAACAAACCGAGATACAAATTTTGATACCATAACACGCATGCACAAATAGGAAATTTAAAGTTTTCTCACATATGCGGCTGGCCCAAAGTGTCTATTAGTCACTATTTCCTGTTCAGTTATATGATTATATCTATTAAACTGCCAAGTCTGGGGCTGACGGTGATTGCCTAGAGTAAGAACATGGCAGAACGAGAAGAGTGAGTCCTCTGAGACATCGGTGATCTAATATCTGACCTTGATATCATACCCAATATAATCCTCAAGTCATCGTTCTTGTGTGGGTTTTTGGAGAACTTTGCACGAAACTTACACGTCTCGAGTTTAACCATTGTGGAGCGCATCCCTGGGGTTATGTATGGCTAATTTTATAATAACTTATTAAGATAGAATTTGGCATTTAAGACTCCCTTCAATTTACCGGAAAAAAAAACATTCTTGTTCATCTTTAGACCGTCTGTGGCTGCTAAAAACCCATCTTAAAAGGTTTATATACCCAGATTAAACCGTCAAGTCATCGTGCGCATGTGGATATTGCTAAAAGGTGTTGTGTTTGCCAAAAGCCCCGGGAGCTCAATATTACTGCACCGCAACGGTGGGGTTGGTTGTGGCTGGCTGGTGATTGTTAATTATGCAAAAGTGGCCATTTCAATCTCCCTCTTCGTTGTTGGCATTATAATTCTGTCTATATCATGAGACATTATGTGGCTGTGGGTAGTGATTTTGAGTAAGCCCAAAGTCAAAACTGGACAAAAAAGTCCTATAAGGCATAGGTGATAACCCATATGATTTAATAATATAATAAGCAAGTCATCGTGCTCGTGTTAGAGTTGAAAACGCTTTCAGTGTCGATCCAACACGTCGTGTGTTCGAGCCTTGTGCACCAAAACGCAAGGGGTTAGTTATCGCTGGCTGATGATGGCTAGTAAGCATACGTGGCCATTTGAGTCTCCATTTACTTAGTCAACAATATCATTTGGTTACTATCATTAGACAGTCTGATGCTGATGGTGGTACGCAAGAGTTAGCCCCAATTCACAATGAAACGCGTAATCCCTCTAACCTATCAGTGAAAGTGCATCTGAAATTGTTTTTATACCCAACCGAATCCAGCAAATAATCGTGTTCATGGGGCAGTTGGCAGAAATTCGGACGTCTAACGAACACGTCGCCAGTTTGAGCCTCATGCACCTCAACGCCAGGTTCAGTTATGGCTGGCTGGTGATGGCTTGTACAAACAGATGTGACCATTCCAGTCTTCCTTTTTTTCGGTCTATCTGTTTGTCTGTCTATGTCGCAAGCCTGTCTACAACTGCTGTTTTGGTTCTAGAGTGAGCCTCAAGAAACCTTGGTACAAATGATTTCAATCACACATCGGTTTGTGCCCATGTGACTTTGTTAAAATACCAAAACTCAACCGGCAAATAATCGTTCTCGTGTTGCAGTTTGGTGAGCTTTGCTCGTCGATTAAATAATTCGCGACTTCGAGCCTCATACAATGAAAATCTGGGAATGAAGATGGCTTGCTAATGATGGCTAACAGGCCAGAAGGGGAGCTGTTATCTGCCGTTGGTGTGCAGTAGCTTACCGACGGCATTCTACAATAACTGAAACTCCCTGTGAAAAGAATTACCCGTATCTGATACTCTCTCTGAAGATGGGTTCCAGTAGCAGTCAACAACGTCTTGCGAATAAAGCTCTTGTGCCACCTATCACATAAACTTCTTCCCAATGAACTAATATGCCGTAATCAAGCGCAAAATGCCAAAACATTTCATTGCAAAATTACAAGAGCCATTATATAAGCCATGATGCAATATTTGCACTTATTTCATCTAGCTATATAATAGTCTGTCAAAGCAGGCCTCGGATTGCATGAAAAGCTAAGAATAAACCCAAAAAGAGGTCCATTTGCGAGAGCAGTTCAATAGCTCCAAATCATATCTACACCATCTACCTGCATGTATAACTGGCCATTACATAGGAAGTGAAATTTTACGTGCAGCGGGTCAGAAATTATCCAAGGGTTTTCACTGGCATACATATTTATTATTTCGTGTCCAGGATAACGTTACAGGGGTAGTTTATTGATAATATCATGGGGAGGTTGGTAAAAAGTGATGATATTTCATGAATATCTTCCTTTTACCAACGCTCCTATACCTTATAGCGTCAATAAACTCATAGGTGTCCTTAAAACTCTGAGGATATAGGTACCTTTCCAGTGGCTTAAGCTTCTCTATCAGTAATTTGTCAATTATACAAAAGGGCAAGTTTTGCATATCCGAGATTGGGCATCGAGGTAGCCCCTTTTCATAAACCCTGTCGAGGCCATACATTGTGGGTATCATCGTACTTACAGGCCTCGGTCTTTCATGTTCTTTGTCAGAAAAAAGACCTTTTTATGGAGGTCTTTAAGGACTGTCATCAACTGACGCTCAATGGCCTTAGTACGATCCTCGTGTTTCTCAGTTTTCGAGAACATGTTTCGACCCGATATGATTTCTTCTAGTTCCACAACTTATTCTGCCCTGTCCATACGTACTACTCTTGAACCCTTGTCAAGCCTTGTTAGTAATACACTTTCGTTTTAACGATACCCCTTACGAATATCGAGATTATCCCTTGTTAAAGGGCCTTTCTTCATTGGAGCTTTTCTTAGATACTATTGGCTACAGTTAACCAGAGTCAACGTAAGATAATACACTTCCCTAGTTTCAGTAGGTTTTAGATGAGCAATCTCACTAAAGAGACTATCAAATCGGATTGCTTATTCTAATTGCTTAGGCATCCGGTGTGCAATGCAACATTTATGGCCTAGAGCTAGTACCTCTAAGATAGTCTTTTCAAGGCGTTTTGAAAAACAGCTATGGACGTACCGTTCCGGATTGTTCGGATGGGTTGTCCACGCTTTCACCAATTGGATACTTTGTAGGAGTTTAGCCCACGTGGCCTGAATTCTTTTACTTTTGATCGTTTGCATATAGCCTTCAAACGCAAATCTCTTGGAAGTTTCAAGGCGTTCGAGTACTATAGCTTTCTGATAAAGGTTCCGACGAAGTTCCTCGATTCCAGCGTTTACTGTCTGAAGCTGACTTTTGCATGTCTTGTATTGCAGGTGAGGAAACGGTTATATTTCTTCTTATTAATGTTTTTACAATAATGTGCCGGATATTCACCCTGATCCATAAATCCCGATAAACATTTAGCCGTCAGGTTTTCCCCTTCACGTCTAGTGCCAAAATTAAGGGATCCATTGAGTTCCGTTAACACCGAGGGATCCTTGGAATGTTTAATTTCTGCAAACACTGAAAATTGAAGGCGGTGAACACGTGTTTTCGGTAACTCATCATCAGGCCAGTACAATTACGTGAATTATGTAAACATGAATGATTGTTGGGATTTATAAGTGTCTTACGGTTAATAATCATCGTTTTTACGCCAGTCGCCTGGCGATGTCGACGATATAAGGTCACAGGGTTGGGATGAGGGGAAGGCAGGGTAGGATGTGAGTAATATTCGGGGGTAGAGTGCAAGGATTGAATATCATTGTAAGGTACGAATGGGTAAACAACTGTCACCAGGGGGTGGGGATGACGTATGGACAATGGTATTAACTCCCTGTGCTCTACCCCCGAACATTGCATACATCATACCCAGCCAAACCCTTCCCCCAGTCCCAGTGAACTAAACCCGTCGACTTCGCTAGGTGGCTTGCCGGAAATGCCCATTCCAGTGTCCATTTCCGTTGTCAGTTATATGATTTTGTGAATTTCACTGGCAAGTCTGGGGCTGCTAGTGATATTCTAGAGTGAAACCCATTGTAGAAATAAAAGAGAGATACATCGGTAAATACGGTGCACCCAGTCTATATCGACTTCTACGCATGTAAAAATAGGGAATTCAAAGGTAACTCACTTATGCGGCTGGCCAGAAGTGCCCATTAGAGTCTCAATTAACTTTTTCGGTCATATGATTCTGTTTATTTCACTGGCCAGTTGGGGTCTGCTGGTGACATTCTAGAGTGAGACCCAAGGCAGGAAGATAAAAGTGAGTCCTCTGAGACATCGATGAAATACAATGCACGTAATCTACATCGAAATAAAAAAGGTTTCCGATAGCGTGCACACCACCGCCTTCTATATACAATGAGCCGCACCGTAGTAAGAGCTAGACTTTTGACATCTAAAGAAAACTTCCTAATCGGCTTTTATGCAAACAGTCCTTATCAGCGACAAACAGTCGGCCAATGTTGAGGTTGATAGTGGTGTTCCCCAAGGGTCTGTTCTTGGCGGTAATTTATTAATCAATGATTGCGCCAGCGAACTGGACTGCGATATTGTCATGTTTGCCGACGATCTTAAACCGTAGCGTGTCTTTCAAACTGCAGTGAACAAAGAGAACCAGCATGCAAACTTTAATCGACTATAAACTTGTTCTTAGGACGCAGTCTATATCGACTTGTACGCATGTAAAAATAGGGAACTAAAAGGTAACTCACTCATACGGCTGGCCAGAAGCGTCCATTAGAGTCTCCATTTTCTTTGTCGGTCATATGATGCAATGGTGCATCCTACATCAAGTACTGAAAGCTGCAAGGGAAAATAAGGCATTTCAAATTTAAAGTGCTTTACTTAAGTCACTTTTTTAACGTTTAATTATTTTCTTTCGAGTTCTAACGCACCCAGAAATTTTATGTTGAGTTCCGCGAGGTCTTCCCTGCTATACTTTCTGCACACCTTGGTGACACCGTGAGTGTTCGCATCAGCTGAACCTGGCGGTCATAATGCATGTTGTGTCTGAACACTATCCCTTGTTTCGAACCGCAACAGTCCGAGGACAATCAGGACGTATATGTCTGCCTTTCAAGCCATTCGGACGACACTGCAATCAGGAAGGCAGTGTCTGGCTGCATATTTGCACTACGGTGATGATCCAGGTGATATCCGCTACCCCCGTTGGTAGACGTGACAAGAGCTCGTTGTCTTGCCGGTTTTGATCAGGAATATTAACTTTGGTAATCAGGCGCTCTCCGATCGGTTAAATGACTCACCATCTTTTTGTGCCTTAGGGATATCTCTCAAGCCCCGCCAGCAGCCGCACGGCAGTTAAAGATATAGGCAGAATAAAATGACCGAAATAGACAAGGCAGATTCGAATGGCCATTTCAGACTTTTTAGCCGTCATCAGCCAGCTATTCCCAAGCCAAGGCGCTTACACGCCCAAGGCTCGAACTCACCACTTGTTAAGCATAAGTCTAACGGCCTACCCACAGAGCCGCGAGCTTATTTTCTTGCCTGTTTTGATTAAGAAAATGTTACATTGTAAGTAGTCGCTCTCCGATCGGTTACATGACTCACTCGTCCCGTTGTTCATTGTGGCTATCTCTCAGACCCCGCCTGCAGCCGATAGTCAGCTAAGGATATAGGCAGAATAACATGATCGACAAAGTCAAGGGATACTGGAATGACCATTTCTTGCTTATTATCCGAGGTAAGCACGCCATACCCGACTCCAGGCACTGTAGCGCCCGAGGCTTGAAATCGCTACGTGTTGGGCAGACGTCTAACACACTATTCACTGAGCCACTAGCTCGTTGTTGTTCCGGTTTTGATCAGGAATATAAACTATGGTAAGTAGGCGCTCTCCGATCAGTTAGAGGTTTCACTCGTCCCGTTATGCCTTGTGGATATCTTTATAGCCCTGCCAGCAGCCTCAAGGCAGCTAAGGTTATAGGCAGAATAGCATGACCGACAAAGAAAACGAATCCTGGAATGTCCAATTCTGGCTTATTAGCCGTGATCAGCCAGCCATACACAACCCCAGGTGCTGTTGCGCCTGAGGCTCAAACATGCGACCTTTTGGGCAGATGTGTACCACTCAAAACACTGCCATACAAGACCCCAGGAACTGTGGCGCTTGGGGATCAAACTCGCGACCTGTTGGACAGAAGTCTTAAGCTCTACCCACAGCGCCACGTTTTCGTTTTCTTGTCAGTTTTGATTGGGAATTTTACCCATGGTAATTAGGCGCTCTCCGATCGGTTACAGTAATCACTCCTACCGTTGTGCCTTGGGGATTTTTCTCAAGCCCCGCCAAAAGCCACAAGGCAGCTTAGGATATAAGCAGAATGACATGACTGGCAAAGACAACAAATCCTGGAATGTCTAGTTCTGGCTTGTTAGCCATCATCAACCAGCCATACCCAACCCAAGGCGCTGTGGCGCACGAAACTCGAACTCGCGACCTTTTATGAAAAAGTCTAACGCTTTACCCGCTGCGCCAGCAGCTCTTTGTTAAGCCGGTTTCGATCGGGATTAATAACTATGGTAAGTAGGCACTCTCCGATCAGTTGCAGAACTTACTCGTCTCGTTGTGCCTTGGGGATATATCTCAAGCCCTGTCAATATCCGCAAGCCAGCTAATTTTATAGGCAGAATAGCATGACCGATAAAGAAAACGAATCCTGGAATGTCCAATTTTGGCTTATTAGCCGTGATCAGCCAGCCATACACAACCCCAGGTGCTTTGGCGCCCAAGGCTCGAACATGCGACCTTTTGGGCAGATGTGTACCACTTAAAACACTGCACCACGAGCTCGTTGTCTTCATAGTTTTGATTGGGAATATTAACTATTGTAAGTAGGCGCTCTCCGATCGGTTACAGAACTCCCTCGTCTAGTTGAGCCTTGGGGATATATCTCAAGACCCGCCAACATCCGCAAGGCAGCTAAGGTTATAGGCAGAATAGCATGACCGACAAAGAAAACGAATCCTGGAATGTCCAATTCTGGCTTATTAGCCGTGATCAACCAGTCATACCCAAGCCCAGGGACTGTCGCGCCCGAAGATCAAACTCACGATCTGCTGCGCAGAAGTCTAACACTCTACCCACTGCACCACGTGTTCGTTGTCTTGCCGGTTTTGATCAAGTATTTACTTCAATACATATCTTACCAATTATGACCGTGGGGGATGAGCTTCTTCGAGACACCGTTTCTACACACAAGCCCAATTATTTTCGTCAATACCTAGCGTACAGCAGCAATTATTTCCGTGGCGGACGAGATTCTTCTCGACACGATTTGAACTCACTTAAATAACTTACGTACCACCAGCAATTCTGACCGGGGCGTAAGAGTATAATCTGTACACCATGTCTACACACATAACCCTAATATTAACTTATAAACAAGCAATTCTGACCTTGACGGATGATCTTCTTCTGGAAACCATCTCTACCTACAAACCCAGGTATAATCTTCAATAACTAACTTACCAGTAGCGATTCTGGAGAGGAGCCTCTTCAGTACACCTTTTCTACATGCAAACCAACATATTAACTTATATACCTTAAAAACCACCAGCAATTCTGACCGTGGCAGAAGCGCTTCTTCCTGACATTATTTGTACAAACAAACTAAACTATTTACTTCAATACCTTACATACTACCAATAATTCTGATCGTGGTGGATGAGCTTCTTCTGGACAACATTTTTACACACAAACCCATCTATTTACTTCAATACCTAACTTACTACCAGCAATTGTGACCGTGGCGGACGAGCTTCTTCTGGACACCATTTCTACACACAAACCCAACTATTAACTGCAATACCTGACTTACCATCAGCAATTCTGATCGTGGCGAAGAAACCTCTTCCTTCACCATTTCTTCACAAAAACACAACTATTTATATCAATAGCTTACTTACCACCCGCAATTCTGACCGTTGTGAGGAGCCTATTCTGAAGAATATTTCTTCACATAAGTCCAACGTTTTTCTTCAATACCTTAATTCCTACAAGCAATTCTGACCGTGGCGCACCAGCTACTTCTGGACACAACTTGATCACACAAACCCATCTATTTACTTCAATAACTAACTTACTAACATCAATTGTGACCGTGGGGGATAAGCTCTTCTGTACGCCATATCTACACAAAAATCAAGTTTTTAATTCAATACTGAACTTAAAAGCAGCAATTCTGCCCGTAGCAAAAGATATTCTTCTGGACACCATTTATACACACAAACCCACTTATTTACTGCAATACCTGATATACCACCAGTAATTCTTAACTCTGGCAAAGAGACGTCTTCCTTCACTATTTCTTCACAAATACCCAACTATTTATATCAATAGCTTACTAACCACCAGCAATTCTGGCCGTTGTGATGAGCCTCTTCCATACACCATTTCCTACAAAAACCTAAATATTTACATATATACATATCTTACAATCAGCAATTATGACCGCGCGGGATAAGCTTCTTCTTGACACCATTTCAGTTTACAAACCCAAGTATTTTTGTCAATACCTCGCTTACAGCAGAAATTCTGTCCGTGGCGGACGAGATTCTTCTGGACACTATTTTTACACACAAACCCAACTATTTACTTCAATACCTTACTCACTATCAGCAATTCTGATAGTGACTAAGAGACGTCTTCCTTCACCATTTCTACACACAAAACCAACTATTTGCTTCAATAACTAACTTAATACCAGCAATTATTGCCAAGGGGGATAAGATCATCTGTACACCATTTCAACACACAAACCCAACTAATTCCTTCAATACCAATCTTACTACCAGCCATTGTGACCATGGGGGAATGGCTCTTCTGTACACCATATTTCCACAAAAACCCAAGTATTCACGTCAATACCTTACTAACCACCAGCAATTCTGTTCGTGGCGGAGGAGCTTCGTCTGGACACTATTTGTACACACAAATCCGACAATTTACTTCAATAGCTAACTTACCACTAGCAATTATGACCGTGGTAGACGAGCTTCTTCTACATTATGTCTTCACATTAATCCAACTATTTACATAATAAACATAACTTACTATCACAATTCTGACCGTGGGGGATAAGCTCGTATGTACACCATATCTTCACAAAAACTCAAGTATTTACGTCAATACCTAACTAACCACCAGCAATTCTGTTCGTTTCGGATTAACTCCTTCTGGACACCATTTCTACACACAAACCCAACTATTACCACCAGCATTTCTGATTGTGGCGGACGAGCTTCTTCTTAACACAAATTCTACACACAAACCCAATTATTTACTGCAATAACTGACTTATCACCAGCACTTCTGACCGTGGCGAACAGCCATCTTTCTTCACCATTTCTTCAAAAAAAAACTAACTATTAGTAACAATAGCTTACTTACCACCAGCAATTCTGACAGTTGTGAGTAGCCTCTTCCGAACACTGTACCTTCACACAAGCCCAAAAATATTCTTCAATAACCCTTCTTGACACCATTTTGTACATAAAAACTCAACTATTTACTTGAATTCCTAATTTACCATCAGCAACTCGGACCGTGGCGGACAAAGTTCTTCTGGACACCATTTGTACACACAAACGTAACTATTTACTGCAATATCTGACTTACCATCAGCAATTCTGATCGTGGAGAAGAGATGTCTTCCTTCACCATTTCTTCACAAAAACCCATGTATTTATATCAATAACTTACTTACCACCAGCAATGCTGACCGTTGTGAGGAACCTCTTCCGTACACCATTCCCTTACACAAACCCAATTATTTACATTAATACATATCTTACCATCATCAATCATGACCGTGGGTGATGAGCTTCTTCTTGATCCCGTTTCTACACACAAACCCAAGTATTTTTGTCAATACCTAGCTTACACCAGCAATTCTGTACGTAGCGGACAACATCCTTTGGACACGATTTGTACACAAAAACCCTTATTTTTACTTAAATAGCTTACTAACCACCCGCAATTGTGACCGTTGAAGACTGGCGTCTTCCGTACACCAAATTCTCTACACAAACCTAACTCTTTACTTCAATACTTTACTTACCACCAGCAATTCTGACCGTAGCGTACGAGCTTCTTCTGTTAACCATTTCCACACACAAACCTACATATTAACTTATATACCTAACTTACCACAAGCAATTCTGACCCTGGCGGATGAGCTTCTTCTTGAAACCATTTCTACCCACAAACCCAGCTATGAACTTCAATAACTAACTTACCATTATTGATTCTGGCGAGGAGCCTCTTCAGTTCATTATGTCTACACACAAACCCAAATATTATGTTATATGGCAGTTCGACCGTCAATATCGACGAGGTCCACGGTATGCTCCACACCAGGTGGTGCAGGGACGGTTACTTGCGCGTGAATTAGTTTTAAGTGATATTAACCTTGCGCTGCAGTTACCGCACGCTCTCCTCCTCCCCACCAGAGCCCGGTGTCAAGACGGAGTCAAGAAGACACAAGATGGGAGAGGGTGCAGGTGGCTGGCGCGGCCGGAACCGCCTCTGTGCGTGCCACCACATCTGGCTCGGATCCCACGGAGTAGGAGTGCCATAAAGGCCACATTCAGAAGGAGCTATTGAAACCAGTCAGCCACTCCACACAAAACACGCATTGGGCTGACCACGTGGTCCGAGTTATCCCGTCAGTTGGCAACCTTCCAAGCCACGGCTTTACTTACTTACTAACTTACTTACCAATTGCAATTCTGACGTGATGAGAAGCCGCTTCAAAATATTTTGTCTTCACATTTATCCAACTATTAACTTAAATACATAACTTACTTCCACAATTCTGACCATTGGTTATAAGCTCTTATGGACACAATTTCAAACCCGAAAATCCAAGTATTTACGTTTACACCTAATTAACCACAATATATTCTGTCCGAGACGGAAGATCTTCTTCTGAACACTTTTTTTACACACAAACCAAGGTATTTACTTCAATACCTAACTTACCACCAGCAATTCTGACCGTGGCAGACAAGCTTCTTCTGGAAAACATTTCTGCACACAAACCCAACATTTAATTTCAATACCTTATTTACCACCAGCAATTCTGACCGTGGCGGAGTGCCATCTTCATTCACCATTAATTCACACAAACACAACTATTATTATTAATTGCTAACATACCATTTGCTATTCTAACCGTTGTGAGGAGCCTCTTCCTTAATTAATTTCTTTACAAAAACCTAAATATTTACTTAAATACCTATATTACCCCTAGCAAGTCTTACCTGGGCGGATCACCTTCTTCTGGACATCATTTCTACACAAAAGCCAAGTTTTTACGTCTAAACCTAACTTACCAACAGCAATTTAGACCGTTGTAGACGAGCTTCTTCTGGACACCATTTTTACGCACAAATCCAAATATTTCCTGCAATACTTAACATTCCACCAGCGATTCTGGCAAGGAGCCTTTTCAGTAAACCATTCGTACACACATACCGAACTATTAACTTAAATAACTAACTTACCACCTGCAATTCTGACCGCGGCGCAAGAGTTTAATCTGGACACCATTTCTAAAAACAAACCCGAGTATTAACGTCTATATTAAGCTAACCACCAGCAATAATGACCAGGGCGGACGAACTTTTCTGGACACCATTTTAAAACACGAACCCAAGTATTTACGTGGTTACCTAACTTACCATAAGCAAATCTCTCCGTAGCAAAAGAGATTCTTTTGGACAGCATTTTTACACACAAACCCAAGTATTACTTTAATACCTAACTTCCTACCAGCGATTCTGACCGTGGCGGATGGCGTCTTCATTCACCATTAATTCACACAAACACAACTATTATTATTAATTGCTTACATACCATTTGCTATTCTAACCGTTGTTAGGAGCCTCTTCCGTAATTCATTTATTTAAAAAAACCTAAATATTTACTTAAATACCTATATTACCCCTAGCAAGTCTTACTTTGGCGGATCACCTTCTTCTGGACATCATTTCTACACAAAACCCAAGTTTTTACGTCTAAACCTAACTTACCACCAGTAATTTAGACCATTGTAGACGAGCTTCTTCTGGACACTATTTTTACACACAAATCCAACTTTTAACTTCAATACCTTATTTACCACCATCAATTCTGACCGTGGTTGACGAGCTTTATCTGGACACCTTTTCTACATACAAACCCAAGTATTAATATCAATAGCTTTCTTACAACTTGCAATTCTGACCGTTGTGAGGACCCTCTTTCGTACTTAATTTCTTTACACAAACCCAAATATTTACTACAATACCTATCTTACCACCGTGGCGGATCACCTTCTTCTGGACACCATTTCTACACAAAAACCCACGTTTTTTACGTCTAAACCTAACTTACCACCAGCAATTTAGACCGTTGAAGACGAGCTTTTTCTGGACACCATTTGTACACACACATCCATCTATTTTATTCAATACCTCACTTACAACCAGTGATTCTGGCGAGGAGCCTTTTCAGTACACCATTTGTACACAAATACCGAATCATTTACTTAAATAACTAATTTAATACCAGCAATTATGACCGTGATGGATGAGCTTTATCTGGACACCATTTCTACGTACAAACCCAATTATTACCGTCTATATCTAAATAACAACCATCAAATCTCTCCGAGGCGGAAGAGCTTATTCTGGAAACTATTGTTACACACAAACCAATGTATTTACTGCAATACCTAACTTACCACCAGCAATTCGGTCCGTGGCGGACAAGCTTCTTCTGGACACCATTTCTAAACACAAACCCATATATTTACTGCAATATTTTACTTACCGCCATTGATTCTGAAAATGGCGAAAATACGTCTTCTTTCACCATTTCTTCACACAAACCCAAATATTTATGTCAATAGTTTACTTATCACCAGCAATTCTGACCGTGGTGAAAAGCCTCTTCCGTACACCTTTTTCCTTACATAAACCCCAATATTTACTTCAATACATATCTTACCATCACAAATGATGAACGTGCGGGATGATAGTTTTCTGGAAACCATTTCTATAAACTAACCCAAGTATTTACGTCAATACCTAACTGACCACCAGCAATTCTGACAGTCGCGGACGTGCTTCTTCTGGACAACTTTTCTACACACAAACCTAAGTATTTTCGTCAATAACTAACATAACACCAGCAACTCGGTCTCCGTCGGAAAGACGTCTTCTGGACACAATTTTTGCACACAAACATAATTATTTACTTCAATAACTAACTTTCTTCCAGCAATTCTATCCATGGCGGACGAGCTCTTTCTGGACACTATTTCTACACATAAAACTCAATTATTTACGTAAATACCTAACTTACAACTGCTAAATCTGACTTTGGCCGGTAAGCTTCTTCTGGAAAACCATTTTAACACACAAACCTAAGTATTGACGTCTATTACTAATTTACCACAAGCCATTCTGTCCGTGGCGGACGAGCATATTCTGGACATCATTTTTACACAAAAACGTATTTGCGTCACTACCTAACTTACCACCAGCAATTCTGATCGTGGCGGACGAGCTAAATATGGACACCATTTCTAAACATAAACCGTAGTATTTAAGGCAATACCCAACTTACCACCAGCAATTCTGTCCGTATCGGAAGAGCTCCTTCTGTACACCATTTGTACACACAAACACAACTATTTACTTCATTACATAACTTACCACCAGCAATATTATCTCCGGCGGACAAGCTTCTTCTGGACACCATTTGTACACAAAAACCCAAGTATTTACGTTAATATCTTACTTACCACCAGCAATGCTGATCTTGGCGGACGAGCTTAATATAGACACCATTTCTACACATAAACCGAAGTATTTAAGGCAATACCTAACTAACCACCTACAATTCTCTCCATGGCAGAAGAGCTTCTTTTGGACATCATTTTAACACACAATCGCTATATTTTTGCTGCCTTGCGGCTGCAAGCGGGGCTTGAGAGATTGCCCTAAGACACAACGGGACGAGTAAGTCCTAAAACGAATCAGAAATCGAAAATTTATCATAGATAGTATTCCCGATCAAAACCAGAAAGACAACGAGCTCGTTGCGCAGTGTGTTTAGTGGTACACATCTGCCCAACAGGTCACCAGTTCGAGCCTCTGGCGCCACAGATCCTGGGGTTGTGTATGGCTAGCTGATGATGGCCAATAAGCCAGAAATGGACGTTTCAGTCTTCTTTGTCATTGTTGGTAATGTTATTCTGCCAATATCATTAGCTGCCTTGCGGCTGTTGGCGGGTATTGAGAAATAGCCCCAAGGCACGACGGGACGAGTGAGTCCTGTAACTGATCGGAGAAAGCTTACTTTCCATAGTTAATATTCCCGATCAAAACTGGCAAGACAAAGAGCTCCTGGTGAGTAGGTAGAGCTTAAGACTTCTTCCCAACAGGTCGCGAGTTTGTTCCTCGTGCGCCAAAGCTCCTGGAATTGTGTATGGCAGGCTGATGATGGCTTATAAGCCAGAAATTGACATTCCAGTCTCCCTTGTCTTTGTCAGTCATGTTATTCTCTCTATATCGTTAGCTGCCTTGCGACTGCTGGCAGTGCTTGAGAGATAGCCAAAGACACAATGGGACAAGTGAGTCCTGTAACCGATCGGATAGCGCCTAATAACATTTTTTTATATTCCTCATCAAAACTGGCAAAACAATGAGCTCGTGGAGGAGTGGGTAGAGCGTAATACTTTTATCGAACTTGTCGTAAAGCCAAGCATAGGATGCCGAAGTGCCTGGGGTTGGGCATGACTGGCTGATGATGGCTAATAAGCCAGAAATGGTCATTTCAGTCTGCCTTGTCTTTGTCAGTTATGTTTTTCTGTCTATATCTTCAGCTGACTTGCGGCTGCTGGCGGGGCTTGAGATATATCCCCAAGGCACCATTGGACGAGTGAGGTCTGTAACTGATCGGAAAGCGCCTACTTACCATAGTTAATATTTCCGATCAAAACCGGCAAGACAAAGAGCTTCTGGCTCAGTGTGTAGAGCATTATACTGTTGCATAATAGTCCGCGAGTTCGAGCCTCAGAAACCACAGTACTTAGGGTTGAATATGGAAGGCTGATGACGGCTAATAAGCCAGAAATTGCCATTCGAATTACACTTCCCTTTGTCGGTCGTAATACTTTGCCTATATCCTTAGCTGCGTTACGGCTGCTGGCGGGGATTTAGAGATAGCCGAATGGCACAACGGGACGAGTGAGTCCTGTAACCGATCGGAGAGCGCCTAATTATCATGGGTAAAATTTATAATCAAAACTTGCAAGACAACGAACTCGTGACGCAGTGACAAGAGCTTAATACTTCTGCCCAACAGGTCACGAGTGTGATCCTCCGGCGCCACAGTTCCTGGAATTGTGAATGGCAGGCTGATGACGGCTTATAAGCCAGAAATGGACATTCCAGGATTCGTTTTCTTTGTTTGTCATGTTATTCTGCCTATACCTTAGCTGCCTTGCGGCTTGTGTGGGGCTTGAAATATAACCCCAAAGGCACAACAACACCAGTGAGTCCTGTAACCGATCGGCGAGCACCAAATTACCATAGTTAATATTCCTGATCAAAACCGGGAAGACAACGAGCTCGTTGTGCAGTGTGTTGAGTGGTACACATCTGCCCAACAGGTCACCGGTTCAAACCTATGGCACCCCAGCTCCTGGGGTTGTGTATGGTTGGCTGATGACGGCTAATAAGCCAGAAATGGACATTCCAGGATTCGTTTTCTTTGTCGGTCATGCTATTCTGCCTATAAACTAAGCTGCCTTGCGGATGTTGGCGGGGCTTGAGATATATTCCCAAGGCACAACGGGACGAGTGAGTTCTGTAAGTGATCGGAGAGCGCCTACTTACCATAGTTAAATTTCCCGATCGAAACCGGCAAGACAAAAGCTTATGGCGCAGTGGGAAAAGCGTTAGACTTTTGCATAACAGGTCGCGAGTTCGAGCCTCGGGCACCACAGCACCTGGGGTTGGATATGGCTGGCTGATGACGTTTAATATGCCAGAAATGGTTATCCCAGGATCCGTTTTCTTTGTCAGTCATGTGATTCTGCCTATATCCTTAGCTGGTTTTCGGCATTTTGCGGGGCTTGAGAAAAATCCCCAAGGCACAATGGGACGAGTGAGTCGCGTAACCGATTAGAGAGCGCCTACTTACAATTGGTAATATTCCTGATCAAAACCGCCAAAACAACGATCTCGTGGCACAATGGGTGGATCGTAAGACTTCTGACCAACAGGTCGCGAGTTTGCGTTTCGGGCTACACAGTCTCTGGGTTTGGGTATGGCAGGCTGGTGACGGCTAATAAGCCAGAAATGGACATTCCAGGATTCGTTTTCTTTGTCGGTCATGCTATTCTGCCTATAAACTTAGCTGCCTTGCGGATTCTGGCGGGGTTTGAGATATTTCCTCAAGGCACAACTGGACGAGGGTAATCGGAGAACGCCTACTTACCATATTTAATATTCCCGATCGAAACCGGCAAGACAAAGAGTTCCTGGTGCAGTGGGAAGAGCGTTAGAAATTTTCATAACAGGTCGCGAGGTCAAGTCTCAGGGTCCACAGCGCCTGGGGTTGGGTATGGCTGGCTGATGACGGCTAATAAGCCAGAAATGCACATTTCAGTATCATTTGGCATTGTCGGTCATGTTATTCTGACTATATCCTTAGCTGCCTTGCGGCTGTTGGCGCGGCTCGAGATATATCCCCAAGGCACAACGGGACGAGTGAGTCACGTAACCGATCAGAGAGCGCCTACTTAAAATGGGTAATATTTCTGATCAAATCCGGCAAGACAAAGAGCTCCTGGCGCAGTGGTAAGAGCGTTTGACTTTTGGCATTACAGGTCGCGAGTTAAAGCCTCGGGTGCCACAGCGCCTGGGGTTTGGTATGGCTGGCTGATGATGTCTAATAAGCCAGAAATGGCCATCCCAGAATCCGTTTTCTTTGTCGGTCCTGTGATTCTGCCTATATCCTTAGCTGGTTTTTGGCAGTTGCGGGGCTTGGGATGAATCCCCAAGGTACAACGGGACTATTGGTCGCGTAACCGATCGGAGAGCGCCAACTTAAAATTGGTAACAGCCAACAGCCACAAGGCAACGAAGGATATAAGCAGGATAACATGACTGACAAAGAAAATGAATCCTGGAATGTCCAGTTCGGGATTATTAGCAGTGACACCCAGCCATACCCAACCCCAGGCGCTGTGGCGCACGAGACTCGAACTTGCGACCTGTTATGAAAACGTCTAACGCTTTACCCACTGCGCCAGGAGCTTTTTGTTTTGCCGGTTTCGATCGGGAATATTACGTATGGTAAGTAGGTGCTCTCCAATCAGTTACAAAACTAACTTGTCCCATTGTGCCTTGGGGATATATCTCAAGCCCCGCCAACACCGCAAGGCAGCTAAGTTTATAGGCAGAATAGCATGACCGAAAAAAAAACGAATCCTGGAATGTCCATTTCTGGCTTATTAGCCGTCATCAGCCAACCATACACAACCCCAGGCGCTGTGGCGCCATAGGTTTGATCCGGGGACCTGTTGGGCAGATGTGTACCACTCTACACTCTGCGCCACGAGCTCTTTGTCTTTCCGGTTTTTATCGGGAATATTAACTATGGTAAGTAGGTGCTCTCTGATCGGTTACTGGACTTACTCGCCCCGTTGTGCCTTGGGCTATCTTTCAAGCATCGCCAGCAGCCGCAAGTCAGCTAATGATATAGGCAGAATAACATGACCGACAAAGACAAGGGAGGCTGGAATTGCCATTTCTGGCTTATAAGCCGTCATCAGCCTGTCATACCCAACCCCAGGATCTGTGGAACCCGAAACGCAAACTCGCGACCTGTTGGGCAGAAGTCTTACGATCTACCCATTGCGCCACGAGTTTGTTGTCTTGCCGGCTTTGATCAGGAATATTACCCATGGTTCAAAGGCGTTTGCCTATCTTTCCCTTAATAAACTTGACTTGACTTGACTTGACTTGTAAGAAGCGCTCTTCGATCCGTTACAGGACTCACTCGTCCCGTCGTGCCTTGTTGGAATCTCTCAAGCCCCACCAGCAGTCGCAAGGCAGCTTAGGATATAGGCAGAATAACATATTCGACAATGACAAGTGAGACTGAAATATTCATTTCTGGTTTATGAGCAGTCATCAGCCAGCCATACCCAACCCCAAGCGCTGCGGTGCCCGAGGCTCAATTTAAGGGCAAGTTGGGGAGAATAACGCTCTACCCACTGCGCCACGAGCTCGTTGACTTGACGGTTTTGAACGGGAGTATTGACTATTGCAAGCAGGCGCTCTCTGATCGCTTACGGGACTCACTCGTGCCGTTGTGTCTTGGGGATATATATCGAGCCCCGCAAAAAGAGGCAAGGCGCTAAGGTTATAGGCAGATTTACATGACCGACAATGACAAGGGAGACTAAAATGTCAATTTCTTGCTTATTAGCCGTCATCAGCCAGCCATACCCAACCTCAAACGCTGCGCTGAACGAGGCTCGAAATAACGGCAAGTTGGGGAAAACAACACTCTTACCACTTAGCAACGCGCTTGTTGTTTGAATGAGAATATTAACTATGGAACGATGGCGCTCTTCGATCGGTTACAGAACAGCTTTCGTCCCGTTGTGCCTTGAGGCTATCTTTCAAGCCCTGTCAGCATCCGCAAGGCAGTTTAGGATATAGGCAGAATATCACGGCCGACAAAGTCAAGGAAGACTGGAATGATCATTTCTGGCTTATTAGCCATCATCAGCAAGCCATACACAACCCCAGGGGCTGTGGCGCCAGAGGCTTGAACTCGCGACCTATTGGGCAGAAGTGCTAAACCCTACACGCTGCGCCTAGAGGTCGTGAGTTCGAGCCCTGGGCGCCACAGCACCTGGGGTTGGGTATTGCTAGCTGATGACGGCTTATAAGCCAGAAATGGTCATTCCAGTCTCCCTCGTCTATGTCGGTTATGTTATTCTGCTTATATATTTAATTTTTTTGCGGCTGCTGGTGGGGCTTGAGATGTTGCCCCAAGGCACTACGGGACGAGTGAGTCCTGTAAACGATCGGTGAGCGCCTAATTACCATAGATAATATTATCGAAAAAAACCGGCCCGACAACGAACTCGAGGCGCAGTACGTAGAGCGTTTGACTTCTGCCCAAATGGTCGCGAGTTCGTGCCTTGGGCACCGCAGTGCCTGGGGTTTGGTATGGCTGGCGTATAACGGCTAATAAGCTGGAAATGGACATTCCAGTCTTCCTTGAGTTTGTTGGTCATTTTATTCTCCCTATATCCCTGGCTGCCTTGCGGCTGCTTGTGGGGCTTGAGAGATAGCCCCAATGAACAGCGGGACGAGTGAGTGCTGTAAACTATAGGTGAGCGCCTAATTACCATAGATAATATTATCGAAAAAAACCGTCAAGAAAACGAACTTTTGGCGAAGGGGGTAGAGCGTTGCACTTCTGCCCAAAAGGTCACGAATTCGAGCTTCGGGCGCCGCAGCGCCTGGGGTTAAGTATGACTGGCTTTAAATGGTTTATAAGCCGGAAATGGTTATTCCAGTCTGCCTTGAGTTTTTCAGTCATGTTATTCTGCCTATATCCCTGGCTGTATTGCGGACGCTGGCTGTGCTTGAGATATAGCCCCAAGGCACAACGGGACGAGTGGCTCCTGTAACCGATCAAAGAGCGCATATTTACCATATTCCCGATCAAAACCGGCAAGACAACGAGATTCTGGTGCAGTGGGTCATACGTCTACCCAACAGGTCTTGAGTTCGAGCCTTGGGCGCCACTGTGCATGGGGATGGGTATGGCTTGCTGATGACGGCTTATAAGCCAGAAATGATCCTTCCAGCCTCCCGTGCCTTTGTCTGTCATGACCGTTAGACCTACCCCCGACAGGTCGTGAGTTCGAGCCTTGAGCACTGCAGCGCTTGTGGTTGGATATGGCTGGCTGATAACGGCTTAAAAGCCTGAAATGGCCATTCGAGTCTGCCTTGTCCTTGTCGGTCATATTATTTTGCCTATATCCTTAGCTGCCTTGCACTTAATACTATGGTTTGTTTGTATAAATGATGTCCAGAAGAAGCTCATCCACCGCGGACAGAATTGATGGCGGTAAGTAAGGTATTGAAGTAAATTGTTGGGTGTGTTTGTAGAAATAGTGTCCTGAGGAAGCTCGCCCACAAAGGTCAGAATTGTTGGTGGTAAGTTTGGTATTGACGTAAAAAGTTTTGCTTGTGTGTTGAAAATGTTTGCTGAAGACGCTTATCCGCAATTGTCAGAAAAACTGTTGCAAATTTTGGTATTGAGATAAAAAGGTAGTTTGTTTGTTTAAATGGTGTCCTTATGAAGCTCATCCAACAAGGTCAAAATTGCTTGTGGAATGTTAGGCATTGCGGTAAATAGTTGTGTTTGTCTGTAGAAATTGTGTCCTGAAGACGCTCATCCGCAATGGACAGAATTTCTAGTGGTAAGTATGGTAATAAAGTAAATAGTTGGGTTTGTTTGTATAAATGTTGTCCTGAAGAAGCTCATCCAACAAGGTCAGAATTGCTTGTGAAACGTTAGGCATTGCGGTAAATTGTTGTGTTTGTGTGTAGAAATGGTGTCCTGAAGAAGCTCATCAACCACGGTCAGAATTGCTGGTGGTAAGTTAGGTGTTGCAGTTAATAGGTAGGTTTGCGTGTAGAAATGGTTTCTAGAAGAAGCTCATCCGCCAGGGACAGAATTGCTGGTAGTAAGTTTGGCTTTGAATTTAATAGTGTGGTTAGTGTGTTGAAAAGGGGTTCTGAAGAAGCTCGTCCACCAAGGTCAGAATTGGTGGTGGAAAGTTAGGTTTTGACGTAAATAGTTGTTTTTGTGTGTAGAAATCGTGTCCAGAAGAAGCACATCCGCAATGGACCGAATAGCTGGTGCTTATTTAGTTATTGAAGTAAATATATGGGTTTGTTCGTAGAAAAGGTGTCCTGAAGAAGCCATTACACCAAAGGTAGAATTGCTGGTGGTAAGTAAGGCATTGCGGTAAATTCGTTTTGATTGTGTGTCAAAATGATGTCCTGAAGAGGCTCATCAACCACGGTCAGTATTGCTTATGGTAAGTTAGGTATTGCAGTAAATAGGTGGGTTTGATTGTAGAAATGGTTTCTAGAAAAAGCTCATCCGCCAGGGAAAGAATTGCTGGTGGTAAGTTTGGCTTTTAATTTAATAGTGGGGTTTGTGTGTTGAAAAGGTGTCCTGAAGAAGCTCGTCCACCAAGGTCAGAATTGCTGGTGGTAAGTTAGGTATATACGTAAATAGTTGTGTTTGTGTGTAGAAATCGTGTCAAGAAGAAGCACATCCGCAATAGGCAGAATTGCTGCTGGTAAGTTAGGTATTGAAGAAATAGATAGGTTTGTTTGTAGAAAAAGTGTCCTGAAGAAGCTCATCCACAAAGGTAAGAATTATTGGTGGTAAGTAAGGCATTGCGGTAAATAGTTGTAATTGTGTGTAGAAATGGTGTCCTGAAGAATATCATTCACCACGGTCAGTATTGTTTGTGGTAAGTTACGTATTTAAGTAAATAGTTAGGTTTGTGTGTAGAAATCGTGTCCAGAAGAAGCTCATTCGCCATGGACAGAATTGCTGGTGGTAGTTAGATATTGAGATAAAAATTAGTTTGTTTGTATAAATGGTGTCCTGAAGAAGCTCATCCGCAATGGTCAGAATAACTGTTGGAAAGTTTGGTATTGAGATAAAAATTAGTTTGTTTGTATAAATGGTGTCCTGAAGAAGCTCATCTTACAAGGACAGAATTGCTTGTGGAATGTTAGGCACTGCGGTAAATAGTTGTTTTTGTGTGTAGAAATGGTGTCCTGAAGAGGCTCATCAACCACGGTCAGACTTGCTGGTGGTAAGTTATGTATTGCAGTTAATAGGTGGGTTTGTGTGTAGAAATGGTTTGTAGAAGAGGCTCAACCGCAGGAGACTGGAATGCTGGTGGTCCGTTTGGCTTTGAAATAAACAGTGGGGTTTGTGTGTACAAATGGTCTCCTGACGAAGCTCGTCCACCAAGGTCAGAATTGCTGGTGGTAAGTAAGGCATTGCGGTAAATAGATGTGATTGTGTTTAGAAATGGTTTCCTGAAGAAGCTTATCCACCACGGTCAGTTTTTTTGTGGTAAGTTACGTATTTAAGTAAACAGTGGGGTTTGTGTGTAGAAACCGTGTCTAGAAGAAGCTCATCTGCCATCGACAGAATTGCTGGCGGTAAGTTAGTTATTGAAATAATTAGTTGGGTGTGCCCTGAGGAAGCTCGTCCACCAAGGACAGAATTGCTGGTGCAAAGTTATGTATTGAAGTGAATAGATGTGTTTGTTTGTAGAAAAGGTTTCCTGAAGAAGCTCATCCACCAAGGTCAGAATTGCTGGTGGCAAGTAAGGCATTTGCGGTAAATAGTTTTGATTGTGTGTAGAAATGATGTCCTGAAGAGGCTCATCAACCACGGTCAGACTTGCTGGTGGTAAGTTAGGAATTGCAGTTAATAGGTGGGTTTGTTTGTAGAAATGGTTTCTATAAAAAGCTCATCCGCAAGAGACAGAATTGCTGGTTGTTAGTTTGGCTTTTAATTTAATAGTGGGGTTTGTGTGTATAAATGTTTTCCTGAAGACGCTCATCCGCAATGGTCAGATAAACTGTTGCAAAGTTTGGTATTGAGATAAAAAGTTAGTTTGTTTGTATAAATGGTGTTCTGAAGAAGCTCATCCAACAAGGTCAAAATTACTTGTGGAAATTTAGGCATTGCGGTAAATAGTTGTGTTTGTGTGTAGAAATGGTTTCCTGAAGACGCTCGTCCGCATTGGACAGAATTGCTGGTGGAAAGTTTGGTATTGAAGTAAATTGTTGGGTTTGTTTGTATAATTTGGTGTCCTGAATAAGCTCATCCAACAAGGTCAGAACTGCTTGTGGAATGTTAGTCACTGCGGTAAATAGTTGTTTTTGTGTGTAGAAATGGTGTTCTGAAGAGGCTCATCAACCACGGTCAAACTTACTGGTGGTAAGTTATGTATTGCAGTTAATAGGTGGGTTTGTGTGAAGAAATGGTTTCTAGAATAGGCTCAACCGCCAGGGACTGGATTGCTGGTGGTAAGTTTGGCTTTGAAATAAACAGTGGAGTTTGTGTGTAGAAATGGTGTCCTGAAGAAGCTAGTCCACCAAGGTCAGAATTGCTGGTGGTAAGTTAGGTATTGACATTACTAGTTGTGTTTGTGTGTAGAAATGGTTTCCTGAAGAGTCTCAACCGCAATGGTCTGATAAACTGTTTCAAAGTTTCGTAGTGAGATAAAAAGTAAGTGTGTGTGAAGAAATGGTGTCCTGAAGACGCTCATCCGCAATGGACAGAATTGCTGGTGGTATGTTGGGCATTTAAGTTAGTTATTGCGTAAATATTTGTTTTTGTGTGTAGAAATGTTGTCCTGAAGAGGCTCAGCAACCAGGGTCAGACTTGCGGGTGGTACGTTAGGTATTGCAGTTAAAAGGAGGGTTTGTGTGTAGAAATGGTTTCTAGAAGAAGCTCATCCACCAGGGACATAATTGCTGGTGGTAAGTTAGGTATTGACGTTACTAGTTGTGTTTGTGTGTAGAAATGGTTTCCTGAAGACGCTCATCCACAATGGTCAGAATAACTGTTGGAAAGTTTGGTATTGAGATAAAAATTAGTTTGTTTGTATAAATGGTGTCCTGAAGAAGCTCATCTAACAAGGACAGAATTGCTTGTGGAATGTTAGGCACTGCGGTAAATAGTTGTTTTTGTGTGTAGAAATGGTGTTCTGAAGAGGCTCATCAACCACGGTCAGACTTACTGGTGGTAAGTTATGTATTGCAGTTGTTAGATGGGTTTTATGTGTAGAAATAATTTCAAGAAGAGGCTCAACCGCCAGGGACTCGATTGGTATATGCAGTTAATAGGTGGGTTTGTGTGTAGAAATGGTTTCCAGAAGAGGCTCAACCGCCAGGGACTGGAGTGCTGGTGGTAGGTTTGCCTTTGAAATAAACAGTGGGGTTTGTTTGTAAAAATGGTGTTCTGAAGAAGCTCATCGAACAAGGTCAGAATTGCTTGTGGAATGTTAGGCACTGCGGTAAATAGTTGTTTTTGTGTGTAGAAATGGTGTCAGGAAGAGGCTCATCCACCTCGGTCAGACATGCTGGTGGTGAGTTAGGTATTGCAGTTAATTGGTGGGTTTGTGTGTAGGAATGGTTTCTAGAAGAGGCTCATTCGCCAGGGACATAATTGCTGGTGGTAAGTTTGGCTTTTAATTTAATAGTGGGGTTTGTGTGTAGAAATTGTGTCCTGAAGAAGCTCCTACATTAAGGTCAGAATTGCTGGTGGTAAGTTAGGTATTGACGTTACTATTTGTGTTTGTGTGTATAAATGTTTTCCTTAAGACGCTCATCCGCAATGGTCAGATAAAATGGTGCAAAGTTTGGTATTGAGATATAAAGTTAGTTTGTTTGTAGAAATGGTTTTCTGAAGAGTCTCAACCGCAATGGTCTGATAAACTGTTTCAAAAATTCGTATTGAGATAAAAAGTTAGTTTGTGTGAAGAAATGGTGTCTTGAAGACGCTCATCCGCAATGGACAGAATTGCTGGTGGAAAGTTTGGTATGAAGTAAAATTGTTGGGTTTGTTTGTATAATTTCGTGTCCTGAATAAGCTCATCCAACAAGGTCAGAATTGCTGGGGGTAAGAAAGGCATTGCGGTAAATAGTTGTGTTTGTGTGTAGAAATGGTGTCCTGAAGAGGCTCATCCAACCAGGGTCAGACTTGCTGGGTGGTAAGTTAGGTATTGCAGTAAATAGTGAGGTTTGTGTGTAGGAAATGGTTTCTAGAAGAAGCTCATCCGCCAGGGACATAATTTGCTGGTGGTAAGTTTGGCTTTTCATTTAATAGTGGGGTTTGTGTGTAGAAATTGTGTCCTGAAGCTCCTACATTAAGGTCAGAATTGCTGGTGGTAAGTTAGGTATTGCGTTACTATTTGTGTTTGTGTGTATAAATGTTTTCCCTGGGCAACTCATCCACAATGGTCAGATATAACTGGTGTGAAAAGTTTGGTATTGAGATGATGAAAATTTAGTTTGTTTTGTATAAATGGTGTCTAAGAAGCTCATCTAACAAAGGGTCAGAGTGCTGGTGGGTTAAGTGCACTGCGGTAAAATAGTTGTGTTTGTGTCAGTAGAAACTGGTGTCCAGAATAGGGCTCATCGAAACCACGAGTCCGAGACTTGCTGAGGTGGTAAAAGTTATAGTACAGTTAATAGGTGGGTTTGTGTGCAGAAATGGTTTCAAGAAGAGCTCAACCGCCAGGGAACTGGATTGCTGAAGTGGTCAGTTTGGCTTTGA